>WFKH01011926.1:27632538-27662470 GCA_016163765.1 Magallana hongkongensis
ATCCGCGCATGAAATTATTTGAATATTCTTTCCTTCTATTGAGGGGAATAAATAAGTAATCTTCTTCGTATTTATCTTATTGACTTCCTTTTTTCCTGCTTAATTCTTAATTTAAACATATATAAATTACTCCTCCACCAATTAAAATCACTTTGTATTGTTGGTCCTTAGAAGTATGACTTCACACAGCGTGCTTCGTTTATATTTAAAGTTTTAAAAAAGACTAACATTATATTACAAAACTATTTGCGTGAACTTTTATTTTGAATAATAAAAAAAAATTCTTCACATTTTAGGCTTCTCCAACACATCAGTAAGTGTGAAAATGGAAGCATCACACTGTCAGCAAAACAGGAAAAATATCCAGATAAGTCAGTTTCAGGTCATGCTATCGGCAGGACAATCAAAAAGATCTTCAAAGAGAACCTTAACAAAATCTGCAAGGGCAAAGAACAAAAGTGGGTTAACAAAGATGTATTATGGATTGAAATGGAAATCATTTCCCATTTCAAATTGCAGTTTATTAGATATCAAGACTATTGCATGCAAAGATTTCTTTGTCATGTTTGAATGTGAAACCAAACTACAGCTAGGATATTTTAATGGGTTTGCTGTTAATGGACACAAAATATTAACTGAAGTGTCATTTCATGAAGATAAACTTGTAGATATTCTGGTGAGCAATAAGGAAATTAATTTGACTGATATTCAAATAAGCAGTACATTTTTGTTTGACTCAAAAGTTATTTCTGGAATATTGGATGGAATCAGAAATCTGAATCTTTGTAAAGATGTAGCCAACTCAGACATGTCAATTACCAAAGACACATTAATTGGTCAGACAAAAAAGGTGAAACATCAACAAAAATGCGTTCAACAAAATGCAAAAGAATATTAACATATACTACAACAAAATCTGTATGTGAATTGTGTGTACCCCTACTTGCAAAGCAATTCGAAAATGCATCTATATAACATGGAGACAAACTTGAAACTCACGTCCAGTTATCAGACACTAGCCATAAAGATATGACAGATGTCCTTGATCATGTGCTAAAAACTGTGCCTGAGAAAATCGTTACTTTTTTTTAATTCACAGGTGCAAACTATAGCATCTCATCCAAATTGCCGCAGATGGCTTAGAGATATCATCAGGATGTGTCTTTCCCTTTACTGCCGTTCACCCAAAACTTACCATGATTTGAGTAGAAGTGGATTTGTGGATTTGTTGCATTGTTTTGCCATCCCAACGAGTTCTACAGCGTTATAAGAATTGCGTTCAGCAACAGCCTGGTATTAACTCTGAAATGTTGGAGTGGATGAAATCCATTGCAGCAGAACAGAATGTCAGCGAAGATGGTTATAGGGATGGGTTAATGAATGATGAAATGGCGATCCAAGAGGACCTGCAACTGATCATGAAGCGAAAGGAGAAGATTATGAACTGATCGGTTTCACTGATACAGTGGAGGAAGCTAAAAGTATTAGCACAATTATTACTCATAAAGAGAACATTCAACTGTCCACCCATGTCCTCCAGCTGGAATTCCTTGGCAATACAGGTTTCAGATTCCCATTGGCTCATTTTCCTTGTCTGCAAACTTCAGCATCCGTCATTTTGGGCAGTACTCCTATCTCTAAGAAAGCAAATGTTGAGGATACTGAAGCACACATTTACAGACCCCCCTTCTCCTTCTCCACCTCCTCCTCTTCATCCTCCTCCTCCTCAACATGATGTAAGGATTATTTCCTGCATCTATAAAGAGGTATGTTCTTGTCATTAAGTTAAAAAATATATATATATTTAGTTAATCTAATTAAAATTAGAACTTCCATCCGCTCCTCGGTTTTCGATATGTCGCGACATATCGAAAACCGAGGAGCTGATGGAAGTTCTAATTTTAATTAGATTGATATTTAGTTTGTTCATACTCGCCAAGTTCTCATGTTAAATGTAATCATGAGAGAGTCCTATTCCGTTAATGATTAGATGGTTTAAGACACCAGGGGCTCGTTTCAAAAGGGGTCGTACGCCCAGACTTAGCGCTACGCCGGCGTAAATACGGGACTAGTTCGAATATTTGCGTTTCATTTAAGCCCCTTTTACAATTGGCGCACGAGTAGAAGCGACAAAATATTCGTGCGACCGAAAAAATTAGATATGGTTCGTAAACTGTTGCCAAAACAATAGCATATGAAAAAGTACTCGTACGAAACTCGCACGATTCAGAGCGACCGTTGTGCGATGTAAACGCACTAAATCTTGCGATATATCTTGCGTCTATATGCGACTGTTGTACAATGAAAGCGAGTGTTGTAAGATAATCCGATAGGATCGCACGAAAGACCAGATGATAGGACGATTGAACGTGCGCCAATGCGATGAGCGAGCGACGCTCGTCCGATCATGCGTTCCATCGTACGAATGCTCGTAGGAGTCAGAGGGGGGTATATATACCGCCCGTTTCCGAAGCTCTTCAATAGAAATAGTTGAACGCAAGAGAAGATACCGCCCAAGAAGATGACAAAAGCAATAGCCAAAATCGAGATCAATTGTGGCCTGAAACTGATATACTTATACAGTGTATACTGTATAAGGGAACTATTTGCCCCCGTTTTATTTTCGCTCATTTCTCTCTTTTTGTCAGTTAGCGGATTAAGACTTGGCGAATTCCAATGTCTCATATCATCTCTCTTTTACCACGACATTGTTGGGGCGAATTCAAGACAAGGCAAAAAAGTAGAAGCGAAAACATCACGGGGCAAAAATAATCCTGTATCCAGTATATTCTAGTGGCAAAGCATGAAAACTGAAACCGATATATCTTGCAATGATAGTAAAACGTTGCCAGATTACATGAGTCACGTTGAGCAACAGTCTCATGGTCGCACAACACACGCATAAACAGCTGCGGTTTATCTTACGATCTTTAAACATCATGCATCGCTCTTGCGAGTACACAAAACGTTGTAAAACGTTCATACTAATGTTCGTGCGTTGCATTGCAATAATTTGGATCCCATTTGGTCGTGTCTGAATAGTGTGCATGTCCACTATTTTGAGGAGACTTGATGCGACCACAAAAACGCATGCAACGAATGCGAGAGCTCTTGCAACGTATGCGATAGCTCGTGCGAAGCCAAAAATTCCAAAGTGTTTTAAAGTGCTCGTGCGCCAATTGTGAAAGGAGCTTTAAGAGCGCATCTTTACGTCCGACTTAAGTTAAGCCAAAATTTTACGTCCACTCAAAGGTAGGCATAAGTTCGGACGTAAACATTAGTAAGCAGGGTTGGGGTCAATTACTTTGAAATGTAA
This sequence comes from Magallana hongkongensis, assembly GCA_016163765.1. Taxonomy (NCBI): domain Eukaryota; kingdom Metazoa; phylum Mollusca; class Bivalvia; order Ostreida; family Ostreidae; genus Magallana; species Magallana hongkongensis. The sequence continues at coordinate 27,635,855 of WFKH01011926.1, forward strand.
TAAATTACTTTCAAATACATTAATAATTTTGCCAATTACTTACAATTACAATTACATTGATTTTTTCAAATGTAACTAATTACTTTCTATTACTTTGACAAGTGTAATTAAATACATTTCAATTACTTTGCTTTTATTTTAAAGAATGTTGAGAACAAAAACATGTATAAACAGCATCGAGATGTACAGAAATGTTTTCACAGTTACGAGTTCATTTTAATCATCATTAGATTTTCAAATGTTGAATCATTCAAACGGCATCTTTCTGGTCTGAAAATATTTCCTGCCACACTAAATAGTCTTTCAACGGGTGCTGACGTTGCTGGTACAGCTAGATATCTTTGGGCCAATCTGGAAAGACAAGGAAACCTGGACTGATTATGACTCCAGTATGTTAGTGGACTGTCAGACATCTCTGTGCAGTCTTCCCCCAGGTAGATATCTATTTCTATAGCTGGCCCAGATGGATTTCTTTTCCTCTTTGGTGTTGATGGGGGTAAAAAACTGAAAAAATCAGTTTTTCCCTTCTTTGCAGGTGGGCTTTGCGGTGACAATGAATCATCTAGATCTTGAGTATTCATATTGCTTAACTTCTCATTAATCAAGGCAATTGTCTCTTCCACTTCCCCTGATTTACATCATCTCATTTTAAATCTTGGATCCAATACAGCAGCAATAATAAACGTCTCATTCTTTTCAAATGGAGATGTATTCCACAGAATGAATAAGGGTCTTGATCATTTTGTTGCTGTGTATGGCAGAAATCTGGCGCAGCTGATGCTTTATACCAAGTGTGACAGGTATGGTCAAGCTTGCACTTACATTTACCTCCTGTTGTACAAGCAAAGTGTCATGCTCAAAACGGTCAAGGATCTGGCAAAGTTCCTGTAGCAAGTTGAGAGTTTACTTTTGGTGTCAAGGCTATTCAATTTGCTCTCTGGAACTTTAAGAATTGACTTAAGCATGTGGAGCTGCGAGTTCCATCTGGTGAGATTTGCAGCCTGCAAACGTTGTTCGTCTTCCAACATTTCACTTGCTACCACAGATTTTCGCACAAAAGACACAATGTTGGAAGCTTTTGCAACTATACTTTTGAGGCTCGGGGAACAATCACCAAGCCCATCTTTCACAACTAGCTGGAGAGTATGTGCACAACAACGCGAATGCTTGGGGAAAATTTCATCACATAGCTTGGACATGTCATCATCACAGTTATCCTCACAATCACTTTCACTCTCATCATCAAAGCTTTTTTGCTCTTCTTCGAAACCAGGTAAAGCAAAATCACCATATTTGCAGCATTATCACTGATTATACATGTGACTTTTTCATAAATATCATATGACGAAACAGTTTCTTCATATTCATGTCGGATGTTCTCTGCACTGTGTTTTCCTTTAAAACGCTTACAACAAATCATGACTGATTTCATCTGCCATTCATGTATATAATGACCCGTGATTTCTTTTTTCAATTACTCCATCCCTGTTAGTTAGCATATATATTATGAAACGACGATTGTATTTTCACTTATGCGATTTAAGTAACATGTATTGTCACATTCAGTTACTGAGAAAGAACGATTTATATTATAAACTCTGGAATTTGATTGACACGGGAGTTTCTCCGGAATTAATGTGCACACGGGGGTTTCTCCCGAATAAATGTGCACGAGAGAGAGAGAGACAGAGAGAGAGAGAGATCTTATTATCTTTTTAAAATTTATATAAAAAAAACATGGAGCCTTTCTTTTCTTTCTTTTTTTCTTTTCGACACATCTTTCACAAAGCTTGTTATATGTAATCAAAGGTCTTCATATAAGATTTATATGTGTTGCATTTTATAAACTTACATTTTAATTTTCTAAACCATTTTTTTTTCTTTCTATAACATTTACAATGAACAAGTTTCTAAACCACATTAAGTAATAACTTTACCTATAAAAAATCATTCATTAAAATTGCTTCCCGAGAAAATAGCTAATTTTTTTGTAATTTATATATAAACACTATATTTTTATAACCTACGATGTATGTACCTGTAGATGCAGTAATATTGAATGCAAATAATACTAAAAATCGGAAAAATCGAAGCCGATTAAACTCACTGATACTGATGCACAATCATAAATTTAATTTGTGATTCTCTTTTTAAAGTTGATACAGGGGAATGATGACACATTAGAGTTTAGACAAGTCTGCAATTCAAACTGATTTGATAAATAGAAATTATAATTTTTAAATACTGGATACAGAGAGTGTAACTTATTATAATACATGTACATGTATAATAATATATTTAATTGCGCTAAAAAACAAAACATCGCGAAATGATTGAAAACAAAAATGCATTAATTTTGTTTTAGAACCCCTTAAATTCATTTCAATTGAAATGCGCAATGACAAAGAGCGACAAAGGTAAGAAAATTGGATTAAAACATAGAATTTACAATATGACAACTTGTATATTTACACCGACCCAGTAAATTTAAAATTTTTGATATGATAAAAGTAATAAGTTTACGCATATATATTTTGGACTTCCTAAATACTTAAAATGTTATATTGATCATTTTATTGAGCACATTACACAATTCATGTACTTCAACCAAAATAATGCCGAGTAAGGACCCGCTTTAAAAGAAGAATAGGATTTTACCATGGTGCATATTTTAGCAGTCAATGTATAAATAGAAACAACTCAGGTCAATAATTAAACATTATAACATGTATTATACGGATAATTCATTTAAGATTTCCATGTGTGATTGACACTAAATAATACTCCTTGCGCTGGTATTCCAGAAAATCATATACACTATACCATTTATTGGTTTCCGTTAAATGTTTTATCTATTTGTATAATTTAATTTTGATATTATTTGAATTTAGTTCGGTAAATTGTTGGAGGAAAAGGATTATTATTTAAAAATTTTAACCTTTGTACATACTGAAACAAGAATTTATCAAATCTTAAATATTTTTTAGTAAAAATTATTACAATTGCTTGTTCCTCTAAAATTGATCATATTTTCACATGCTACATACACATGTACATAACAGAGTAACAGAAACAATTTTATGCATGTGCAGTGCTGCGTTGTCAAGGACTTATGCCAAAGCAATAGTCTAAAGTTTATGCCTCCAGTTACGCCGCTTTATGAAATGTAAAATACGCCCAACTAAGTTTCGGTGTAAGTCCTCGGACTAGACTAAAGTTAGGCCCAAAATTTAGGCCTCTTTATGAAACGAGCCCCAGTTAACATAAAGGGTATAATTATAAATTATCAACAATTCAAATACTAGGTGAAAACTTGGGACCATTCTTTTATCACTTTAGTAATTACACGTTGGATTTACTACGTATGTGTGAACCATATCAGGTCAACAACAAATCATTTCAAATATATATTACCAGTATATTTAGTATATGTACTGATCATGACTTCCTCGTTTAAATGCTATGTAGTAAGCAAAGCTATGGAAAATTACAAATCTAACTTTAAAAATAACTAACAATCCTAAACAGGGTATGATGACTGATGACATAATACTCTGGTAATAAGGTTGATGAACACTTACGGGTAAGCATATCTTGGAATGTGTATGATTGTCATATGACGGGTTAATAAATGATTTTCTGACAAACTAGCAGTATGTATGTATGTATGTATGTATGTATGTATTATACACACAAAGAAGATTGCAAAATTATCTCCTTACCCAACTTTAAAGACACATTGGACATGTATACAGTGCTGCTGCATCTGAAACCAAAATCCATTCTTCATCCTCCAATCCAACACATTCTCTGTGGTACCAGATTGAGCATACATCACAACATATCCAGTCCTCATCTTCTTTTTCTGATTTGGATCAAATACCACATAAATCCTTATTTAATTCTGTTTATCAGTTATGTCTTCTGATGTTTTTTTTTCTCTTAGATTTTGCGCTGTCCTTTTTTCCTACCAGATGATTTACTTTTCCTTGTCTGTTTTACACTTTTGGTGTTTGCACTAGAATGTTCACTTAATACATGTACTTCACCTGTATCACTTATGTTTTTGTAAATCGTGCATGCCTCTTCACTACAACTAGGTTCACTTAAGCATACATCTTCGTCAACAGTTCTTGGTTCAATTATACAGGACTTATTTCATTTATTGTCTGTTCACACGGTTGAGGCTGATTCCTTATACTTGTACTACCAAGTACACTACTAGTAGTACATAGTTGAAAAGCACTTAGAATTTCGAGATTGGGAATCTGTGAACTTTGCTGTAGTTTCTGTGATAAAACAGTTCCAATTTCCTCTTTCGATTTTCTTTGGGATACTTTACGTCCATAAGCCTCTGTTAACAAATGTAGTTCCTTTTTCGTGAAAGTCATGTAGAATTTTGCATTTAGCAGACATTCCGATTTCAATTTTAAATGGGATGCCAACTTATTTTCCGACAAATCTTGACGGATGAATGAAAAATCTATTTTATGCTGGTTTTTCCTGGACTTTTCTAAGACTCGTTTCCTTAGTGCCTTAGTTTTTTCTCTCCTAACACTTGTCAGATAGTCTTTTCAAAACTGTCCAACTGACACTGCCACAAAAAGACAAACAATTCTGTAAAACAAAAAACACAAATTAGTGGTTTTCTGAACAAGTTCCTCACATATACTTGAAATACATGCTGCATCAGGTACATTTCTTTCCTCAGGGTGGGTCTCATCCAATTCAACTGCTGGTCTAAAAAAAATGACAATGGGTAAAAAGTTTAATGTCAACATTTAAAAGCTGTTGACATATCTATACCGGTGTTTATTATGCTTAACCTATGTTTTATAAGATAAATAGAAACGAGTTTGCTGTTCCAATATCTCAAAAAACTCAAATACTTTGTCATGTATGTTGACAAGTACTTCTGATGTGATTTGTTTTCTACTTATTTCTTCCAAAGTTTCTTCATAAATTGATAACTGTTTGATTTCCGAAGCTGAAACTGTGAAATTGTCCAATATATACATGTAGATAACTTATTCTGAATGTTTTCACTTCCTCATCCATACCCGGTGTAAACAACATATTGCGCAAACTAACAGCAAGACGATACCTGGTTTTTGCAATTGTGTAATCCCCAACATATCTTATTTTTCCTTTACCAGCAAAGGCAACTCAGTAGTTTGAGACGGAGAGATAAAAATACCTTGGGTATCCGTTTTAACAACTAAAGCTTTCTCTTGTAACAAGTTACGCTGAATTAGAAATACTACAGACGTCAGTAACTGCTTGATAATACTTCACAGTTATTCAGATCACCTACTAAATGTCTCAAAGAATCCAAGTATGGAGCGGACGTTAAGTAAGAATTAAACAAAGTTTAAAACTCAGTAAAGTGCTTTTGTTTAATTTCAACAAATTCTCCAGAAGTTGCCAAATTATAAATGTCCTTCATTTTTGCACAGTGAACTGCAAACCACTCATTTAGCAAGTTTTTCTTTTCTAGTAAATTCTCTAATGCTTGGTTAGCCTCTTGCTCTGCTGGAGAAATTATAAAGTCTAAGAGTGTTTCATGGAGGATGTCTTTAATCTCAGGTAAAATTGAATCTTCTGGGCATTGAGAGTAGCTATGTTCATCTAATCTGTCTATGTATAAGGGAAATTGCTCTGAGTAGTCAAGTTCAAAACTATCTGAATCCCATTCATAATTCCAAGAATCATCATTTTCAAACACATTTACAGTTCTTTCTGCACAACAATGAGACTGGCAACAATTCAATGAGTCACAGAGTTCTCCTATATCATTTGCACTGATGAAGTTATATACCTTTGATGCGTGTTCTCTGCAGAGAGAGGGGCTAAAATTTAAGACACGTAGACCATCTGTTGTTATTGCTCTGCCCACTGCAACTCCAATTTGCCCAAGAAGACATGCTTTGCAATCAAGTTCAAGATTAGGTATACTCATGCCTTGTGATTTGTGAATGGTAACCCCAAAACATAACTTTATAGGAAATTGGTATCGTGATGCAACGACAATTTTTTTTCACTGGATCAAACTTTGTAAATTTAAATCTTACACGCACCATGTATTTGAAAATCTACTGTTATCGTATCATCTTCAATTTTCATGACAGTTCCTGTTGCACCATTAACTAGCTGGTCCGTTATGTTAGTTAACAACATTACAGGTGCTGATATTTTTATTCCTAGTTTTTTGGGTGCAAGCATCTTTTTCAAATGAAGGTTCTCAAGGGAATGTTAATTAACTGTAAACGTTCATAGTTGTAGATGTCTACATCTAAATTCCGTGCAAATAATTTTAGACAAGTCTCAGATTGTAAGCCCTGGCCTTGATAAAGATCTGAGGAAGTTTATAGTTTCATCACTAACACATCCTTTTTTCTAATCCATTCACTGCGGTGATCAAATGGTCCTCATTGATGCGCATTTTTCAAAGTTACAATGTGTGGAAAAATTTTGTTAAAGAAGTCTACCTCAAAGCAATAATGACCAAAATCGCCATATAACTCGATCATCTTTGATCGGAGGTAGTTGGTAGAAATCTCCACATAAAATAACTTATACAGATATAGATCTGCGTCTGTATGTCTACCATCCTCTAATCCAGAAAACTTATGCAAGGTAACTGCACCCAGTCCTTTGTACTGTAAGCAAGCAATGCCAGTGTAACAGGTTAAAGCCACGATCTTACCTTGCTGTCTCAATCTTATAACAATATTTTTCATTGTAAATGTCTTTCCTGTTCCAGCTTGGCCTTAGTCAATAGATTGTGACCATTTTCCGCATTGATTACACATTTTTCCTGGTCGCTGTCCATTTTCGCGGGTTCTTACGATTTCTCTGGACTTACCGTATGCGTTCGCAACATCTCTGACTTTATATGGAGAGCCGCCGCTAGGCGTCGCGTCGCTCGATGCAAACTTCCGTTGCTTTCGGTATCGAGGACGTTTCGGGTCACTGGGTGGTAGGCTTGAGTATCGCCAGCTACCTCACGATACGATACGCATCACGATATATCAATGCGATACATCACGTATCACGATATAGTTTTCAACTATAAATAAACTGGTATCTATGTTGCCTACCTCTATAAGAAATAGTATTGAATGAAGGAAATATGTCAACTATTAAAAAAAATCAATCAACAAACTGTAGATATACAGTTCAATTGATGAACAAATTATTTCTAACTTTAATTGAAATTTCTTAATGTCTTCATGCTAGTAAAGTACTATGTATTTATTCTAGAAAGTTAATGAAAATTAACTCATACAGTGTATCACGATACACATGTGACGATACGATATGCGTATCGTGGGCCCTCACGATCAATACGATCGATATATCGCCGTATTGTTACACCTCTACTGGGTGGTTAATACGGCATGTATACATATATAAAGTATAGGGAGAAGTCATTGGATCATTTTGTGAGCTAGATCTCGCCAGAAACCGGTAGGCAAAGGGGATTAATTGTTGAAAATAAACTGGGAATTGAGCCACCCCCCCCCCCCCGGAAATCCAAGATGGCGATTGTCGTCCCTTTACTTTTTTTAATGAACATATGATACACATTTTTTAAAACGACGATAAAGGGCAATTTTTACGGTGGATTTTATTTCGATACCATGGAACATATATTAAATGACCATTTATGTATTTTTTTTTTATTCGGGAATAAATTGTTATAAATTTCAGTGTCTGACAACCGAGCCCCTGTGGTCAAAATTCGACAAACTTGTAGACTTTACATTTGTCGATTTGTAACATGTCAACTGTGCTATTTCAGAAAACAGAGATATAAATGCAGATACTTCCGATGGAAAATGTGTATTATAGTGACAGGTTACATGTAAATAACGAACAACATTTTAAAGTTGCAAATGTGCATCTGTGGGAAGAATTACATTGAAGGTCTGCGGAGTCAACTTTAGAATGTTTATGTCCAGTTTTATAGAGTACACGATCAGAATTACACACATTCATACTTAGGCTCACACACCAACACGATTGCATATTCGAATTTACAAGTTTACATGACTGGATTTTTGAACACGATTACCCTCCATAATATTGTCATGTCGAAAACGCTTATTAAAATGTATGTCACGTGACACGGGTGGTACAGTAGTTTCACACCATGTAAACAATATCAGTAATTGATGAGGGAAGACCAACTTCTTTAAACTTTACATATGAGCGCAAGTATTTGCAACCACTATTGAAATAAATCATTTTAATAGTGACTGGGGATAGCTTTGCAACGACTATTGAAATACAACTAATATAGTAGTTTGGAATAAAAAAAAATATTGTTTCCCACTGAACTGAAAGTGGAGGATATTGATTTGGGTCTGTCCGTCAAGTCTGACTGTCTGTCCGTCTATCATTCTGTCTGTCTGTAACACTTTTGTTTCCTGATAATATCTCAAGATGATATGGGACACCTGGCGATATTCATGTAAATAAAAGTACATTATAATCAAAATAATTTCACTGTTTTAAAATATTCAAATTTTGCAATATTTGACAAACAATTCGGTTTAAAAACAGTATTATGATTATAATGTTCTTTTATTCACATTAATATCGCCAAGCGCCATACCACCTCCTCAAGATATCATTCTGATTTTTTGTTATTTTGTGGGTTTTTTAAAGTTTTTTTGTGTAACGTTTGTATAGACAATAATAATAATTGAACTATTGTTACACACTTTTCATTAATAATTGATTAAATTATTTAAAAGTAGATGTAAATATAAACAGTTGAGCCACATTCGGTCTATGAAGGTAACTTGCTGCCGGAACGAGGGTTATTTATTTTTCCTGCTATGCTAGCTTCCTTCATACCCTTGAAGTTTCAAAGAAAGAATTTTATTATTTACATGTAACATAACGATGATACGAGTTTTTATTATAATTGTGCATCATTTTACCTTTAAAAATTTCGTCGCATAAACCTGCTATTTCAACTCGACCACGCTGTCCTTGATATCCTTGCTATTTTGTAAAAAAATGTTTCGTACGCAAATAAGTTCATTCTTCGTCTACCTGCTACAATATAAGCAATGTGATATCGATTTTTCCCTTGGAGACAGCAAATTTTCTTAGAATCAATATGTACAGGTGGTTCTACTAGCTCGTGATAGTCAGCTAATACCGGTGTTTATAACACGGATAAGGGTGCGGCTCCATCAATAGTTTGTGTCCGTCATTTTCAGAAAATGTTATTTTTCACTGGATAAATGGAATATTTCTCCCTTTAATTTGCGAATGAATGTAAAAGATTTACTGAGTGGACAGCAAAGAGTGTAATATATCTTGGTAAGCATATCTTTATCAACGATATCTGTATAAGTATAAACCTAAAAAGACTTTTTAAAAAAATCTACACCATTTTGGATTATAAAATATTATTTCTTATAGACTATGATTCATGAGAAAAACATCATCGTTCCTTGGTGCTAATGAAATCTATCTAAGTCTAAACGACAACGTATATTCATCACTATGATGCAATGTTTCGAGGATTTCCAATTAAATCAACTCGTTCATTGTGTTTTATGCAAGCTTTAAAACATTTCAATACTACATGTAGCAAGATTGTGAGAATAATTGTTTTGTCAATATCTGGAATATTTACTCAGTGAGCTAAACCTCCACTTCTTCAGCTTTATAATTAGATCATTAAGACATCATAATTTAACTCATTAAATAGTAATTGAGGGTTTACTTTGACACTGCTCGGTTTTTACGGATGTATACTTGAAATGTTCTAAAAATATTTGTGATCAGATTCACCCAATCACAGTTAGTTCTATGTGAGGCTTCCGGCAAATGTCACACATGAACTTTGTACTACTTTATATATGGAGCAGTAACGTCTTCTTAAATTACATGTTTAGAAATACGAAGAATTATTTTGATATATTAACAGTGATATGTAAACATTAAAACAGCTATATAATGATTAAAATGCGCAAGAATTCCATTCCCTTTAGAGTGAAGTTAATTGGAAATCAACAAAACATTGAATTCAAAATAGTGCGACTTTTTCTATGTTAAGCATTGCAAACTTTCGGCATTATTTACACATGCAAAGCTATTTTGTGATTTTGTGAGTACATTTTTTGTGAAAGTTTCCCTACCCGAATTTGGGTATGGCTGACTATATTTACATCTATATCAGATATCTATCCGTCCCCAACCTTTAAATTAACAATAAATACTTCTGCCAAAAACATAATTAGATTTAAATTTAACTCTTAGGGTTTAACAGTCCAAAGGCACAGTTTTAAAACATATTATTCACAAAGATACTTTAATATTTTAAGTTTTTTTTTACAGTTTCTTTTAAATACAAGAAGTCTTCCGCAGCAAAAAATATTTCAAAATACATTTTTAAATTCAATGATTAATTGAATAAAAAAGTACAATATATAGAGTAACACATACTACATGTACATCACTAGTACATCACTAGCTCATCACGTCATGGACATGTGCTAATGTGATATCACACACAATTGGTTGTCAACCTAACCCACGATTTTACATAATTAGCAACCTGTTTTCATATATGGGTATTTGATGAAATCGACGTACCAAAAGAAGATATGTTTTTCTGTAAATAAAAATGTTTGTCTGACAACTTAAGAGTTACAGACACCGAATCACTCACTTGATATGTTATTGGAGGTTTGGCAATGTTTGGATGCTGACTGTTTACATCATACGATATTATCAATTGGTGTGTATTTTATACTAGTACCTTTTTACTGGCTTTGAGGCCATGAGCCGGGGAAAACAGATGCTGTCGAGGGGCACAATTACTTGCCATTGTTCGAATAGTCAGCAAATATGTAATATATTTTACCGAAGAAACTTCTTTTTGTCTGCAACACAGGATTGCTGTTAGTATACAAATTCGAGTTATCGGTAGCTACTCTGATAACACCAGAGAAGTTCTGAAATCAACCGTACAGGAAGTCAAACGATTACTTCCATGGGCAAATACTAGTAGCACCGAAGCTTTTTTACGTTATATGCTTTTTAGATGAAATAGCAAGTTTATTCGTCGTAAAGTGACAGGCAAAATACATAGAGGCATTATAAAATTATATGTATTATATAGGTAATGTTATGTCTATAATAAATAACATAGAACCCTTCATTTTTTCAGGCTACACAATGGTTGTAAGCCAGAAGAATAGAAGAAAATCCTGTGTCATTCAATGCTGCAATCAGGGTAAGCAATTTTGTTATATTCTAGTAAAATGATAATTCTCAATTATTTTTCACTATAACTAGACTTTGACCCGTGCGTGCACGGGTTGACATTGCATATGATATCGGACATTTACGAAATAGATATATATCGACACACCGTATTGTCGACATTTACATAAACAAGCTTTAAGCCAACAATAATGCTATTAATTTCACTACATTCTGCTTAGTTAGAATAATCTAACTGTGTCTCGGGACAGGCCTTCACCACAGTTAAAATGCCTCCCATATACCCGTAATGTAGCAAAAAACTGCAGAATCGCTCCGAAACGACTTTGGAGAAAATTAATGAAGTTCAAGCATTGAAAATAACAGTCAAATTATTCATAACAAACCATTTTGAGGCTGTAAATACCTTTCATCTAAAAATTTAATCCATATAAATGAAGAATTCAACACTTTTTTACCAAAGGTTTTTACTCACTTCAAATTTACACACCATGTTGATATTCAGAACTCTCGGGATTTTTCATATTAAATACACTGAGTTAGAATTATCTCCCGTATTTTTTTTGGTGAACGAATATATAGCAAATTTTCAATGAAGATTTACACATGTTTGTATTATCGTTTCTGAGTTTATCCATGCAAATGTGATATTGTTGAAACATAAATTAAAGAGCCTCCCATGATTTAGCGTGAATGTAATGCGCATGATTGTAAAATCCAAAAAATCCAGATGATTTCCGTATTTTTAAAAGGAATTTTCATTGATTATTAATTAGTGAAGCTTGATTGAGAAAAAATAAAAAGAAATTGGTAATCTTCAAGTACCAATGATGTTTAAAATATATATAAAGAAAGACAGTACTCTTCCGATTTCTCGGTATTAAAGCCCAAAAATTCGAGTCTATTATTTTAATATAGAAGTATAGATTATGTGTTTTTATTTAAATTCAAGATTCAAATGCCTGACTGAAGATATTAATATTATTAATTCTTCCTTTGAATTTATTTTTTCTCTATATAACTAAATCTTTGCCAAGACCCTGTTATGCCAGGTTGTGATCCCAAGGCGTTATCGGAATTATCACAGCACTGTACTTTTTTTGGAATCTCCGTAGGATTGCAGAGAAAATTTTTAAAATTGTACAATTTAATATATGATTTTTTTTTACAACGTGAAGATATCAAGTGATCTGCGGCTACCGAGGCTTTATCCGGAGATCCTACAGCCTGTTAAGAGTTTATGGTGTGCTCCATGCGCTAACTGCGCGCACAAGACGTTCTTTACTCGTGGGTACATAGCATCAAATATGTACCACTGTCCGCAAACAAACTTTGACTTTAATACTTGTTGATAAATGATGAACAAATTGTTTTGGATTCTTTTTAATGGAAAGGGCTAAACACAATTTTGAAGTAAATTATAAATAAGAGATAATTCAAAAATCTTTAAAAAAACGGTCAACACATTTTATGAGATGCCATATTAAATTGGAGAATACTATATTGTACATCAGCAATGTCTGGTTGTTTTGTTGTTGTTGTTGTTTTTTTTTTTCTTTTTGTGGACATGTGACAACATACTAAAAACAGCACGGAAGCGCGTTCTAACGCTTATTGACACGGTAGAAACGCCAAAGGAGCGCAATAATCGCGTGAATTCTTTGTAGTAATGCATGTGTATGTTTGAAAAAAAAAAGAAATGGCAATCAATAAAAAAAAAAAATAAAAGAGGGCTGCATTACCTTGCACAGATAGTGCTGCTTACTTCACATGCACATCGATCACGTGTCGTTAATACAGAGTGCATAACGTCTACATCATATTGTTAACCCTGCCAAAGTACATCCAACATTATAAATAAGCGATACTTAATCCAAGAAAGTAACAACATGTATGTCGTTTTTATCAGTTTTTACCAAAAACAAACCCGACCCCGCTTTCTAAATTTATGTTATGAATGGTGTAAGCAGTGTATATAATGATTTTACCACTGCATAAGATGATATTGCATATAAAAGATATACCACTTCATTGGCAGCTGTGGCGTTCTATAGGAACACGTCTACCTGCTGGATAACTATGCATGTGCCAAGGTGACATTTTTGTACCCGCTTAACCTTAAAGTTGAAATATTTATCTTTAATTATTAATATTTCATGGCAAAACAATTATTCCCGTAAAAAAAAAAATAATTTAAGTTTCTACGGGAATTATACTAGCATTTCCTATAGAATAAAAGCAATTCAATTAGGTTGTTTTTATTACAGGAAATTAAGATAATTTCCTATTGAAATTTAAAATCCTACGGAAGTTTTGTTAATATCCTATCCATTGCTTTAAAATAAAAACTTCAAAAGTGGAATGAATATATTCCTTAAATCCTACCGAATTTATGATTCATTTAGGAAGTTCTTTTATACCAGTAGGATATTCAAAAGATCCAAAAATAATATTGTTTTTTATGGAAACAACATTTTCCCGTAGAAAATAATTTTTTATGGTAATAATATAATAATTTCACCAGACAGATGAGATACATCAATAACAAAAATGGATGTAAATATTTAAGCAATTATGGTGTGTCATACTTTGACATATTTGATTTTTTTTCCAAAACATGCAAAAATGCCACCTTGACACTGACATAATTATCGGGCAAAGTTTTTGTACATTTTCATATTTTGATATACATTACATCAATCATAAAATAAATCATTTAGAAAATCGATTACTTTCTTTATTCCGAACATTTTGGAGATGATAAAAGATACATTCCACATTACCAAACGCTATTTAGTTCAAAACAAAAATACTACCACATGCTCATAACAAAAAAAACTACCACATGCTCATAACAAAAAAACTACCACATGCTCATAACACAGTTGACAATCCGTTCTCTTACCCTCAGCGTTAGCAACACGCTTGGCAACGGGCCGACAGAACGAATTGTTAAATGCGCGTAAACTATGCGCGTACGGTTCGCCGTTTAATTCACGTCATTTCTATATAAAAGCAATAAAATTTTCTTAAAATTAAGACATTCAGTATAATAAAATAAAAAGTGCCTGTTTGGGAGGGTAACGGTTGAAATTGACAAAAAGCATCCTATGTGTTTGTAGGCGTGCCGTATAAGTTTACCAGCCTTTAGAACCCTTTATATCATGCAAAATTATTTTTGCGTTTAAACATTAAGTTACCATACTTGAATTCGTTTGTTTTTTATTCTATTCAAGCGTCTCGACTAGCACTGTGTTGGTCCGCCTTCCAGACCGCTGTGCGGTGGGTGGTATATTACGTGTGTGCCATTCAGTACTTCAACCCAATCTACCTCATCCAGGAAAAACAGAAAAACCTCTACCACTTTGATCAATTTGGAAAAATTGTCATACAGCCCAAGCTAGGCGAAAGAATATTTAATTTGTTTTCATCAGGTATATCTTTTTATGATTATGAAAACTATGTGAATTTACTAAAATCAGCTAATGGTATAGAATGGAAATAGGTTATTAACCGTAGTCAATGAACTGATAGTGACTGTGTTTTATTTCAAGACAATGTCCGTAGAAGACGTATATTAACCTGGGTACAACAAACTCTGCCCTCTCATAATGTAGAAGATTTCAGTTTTAGCTGGAACGATGGAATTGTTTTGTGTGCTCTCCTAGAAGCAGTACATCCTGGAATATGCCCAAGCTTTGGTCACCTCAAACCACACAACAGGGTGAACAACTGCCGATTGGGACTCAAACTTGCTCAACAATGTTATGGTTTACCTCTGGTAAGTTGTTTATTATTTAGCCATGTTTGGAGTTAAATGTTTTATAGCAAAGACAAAATGTCACCAGCATTTCACTTCAACATTTGCCTTGTAAAAAAATTAACATGTAGGAAATGACCGAATTTGTAAAAATCCAATTGAAAAAGGAATGCAGTTATAGAAAATTAAGAAAAAAATCTAGTTGTTTTTAATTACATTAAAGCAAAAGTCGCATAACATTAGGTATACACTTCATGTACTACAGTGGTTAAAATTCACAAACTAGGATAAATAATTATTAATTTAATTTTGCAATTTAAACAACTGAACTTAATGTAATGAACTGGTTTTTTTCTGAATTATTTTAGTTTTGTAAGATTTTCTTCAATGTTTAACAATAAACAATAAGATTTTTACTAAGAAACAATATACATTGTAATATTACAATCATATATTTACTTATTTAGGTTGGGTGTGTAAATGAATAATAGAACAAAAAAAAAATAAGTAATACTCTAAATAAGGCATATGCTGATTTAAAAGTGTTCATTTTTTGTAAAAAAAAATTGTTTTATATATAGAAAGATTTTGATAATATCTTAAACAGTTACTTTAAGTATTTCGAATTATCATTGTACATGTTGACCACAAACTATATGAAATTAACATGTATTAGATAGTTTTTTATTCCGGTAAATAAAATTAGTTTCTCTCGAAAAGGGTCATTCTTCCGAGAGGTATCATTACTGACGCGACTTTAACATAAACAAAAATAGTAAAATTAATGGCTTGACTTTTTCTTGAACCACAGAAAAAAACTCAGATTAAGGAGAGTGTGTTGTCAACAGATTACCCATCACATTTACCTTAATTTTTTTTTATATAATTTGTTTAGCCATAAGCTATTACTCAGTAAAGAAAAATTCCATAAATTTTAGCTAATGATTTTGAGTATTTTCTTATATATTTATACAGAGCTCTCCTTCTCAAGGAGTTAATACAGTCTAAAAATGGCCACGACCATCCAGCCCTGTTAAACCTAAAAAGTTACTGTTTTGCTTGTCATCTTATTGTTTTAAATTTAAGCGCCATCCGTAATCAATGTTTTTTCTGTCCTTTTTTCAGGATATGATTACGCCAGAGGAAATGGCGATTGCAAGTTATTCGATAGAACCAAAATTACTTAGATATGTATCAATGATAAAATGGGCGGCTGAGAGTAGCCAGATAAGAACACGTGATCATGATGAAAAGAGTGAGCAAGCAAGGAAAATGACAACCTTTTCAATCAAAGGGTCGGGGATAGTTAGTGGTATAGTTGGAAGAAAAGCACGATTTAGTATATCTGCTGCTGATGTCTTAGGAATGTTCCATCTTGGAGTGGACATTAAAGGGCCTAAAAATGAAGTATACAGCGAGCAAATTATCAGTTTACACCAATCAAAGGAGATAATGATTGGTGCATATCAGACACAACCTAAGCAAGGTCGATTTGCTTCCATAGATAACCATGTAATGGAGTACGTGGAGGACGGGGTAGGCAATACGTATGTCCGGTGGAAAAACCTTAAACTTCTTGGGGATAGTTCCTCAATTAGCGTTATTCCCTTTAATTGTCAGTGTACAGGGGATGGAGCGTTTCTTATGACATATTTACCTATATCGACAGGAATCCACACGATTTCAATAAAATGGCAAAATGTTCATATCGAAGGGTCACCATTTAAGGTCAAAGTGTACCAGCCAAGAGATTTGACAAGACGAGCGATAAGAGATGCGAAAGACAAGCGTATAATTTTTGATTCACTTTCCCTATCGTCTATTGATGAACGCCCCCAAGGTCTTTTAAAAATTGAACACGAGCGAGACTTGAATGGAAGGTCTAAAAACGATTCAGAAAAGTCAGCTGGTAGATCTTCTAGATCATCACGAATGAAAAAGCAATTTACAGTAACTAAACGCCGGGTCATTCGTAAAGTAATCAGCCGACATGGAGAGGAAATCGTCATTCAGGAATCCCCTTCTCCGACCCTTTCACGCCAAAGCAGCATGACAGACACATCCACAGAGGAAGACCTGAGAAAATCATGCTCGCCTTCTCCGCCTCTTAACCGAAAAAATATCTTAAGGTCAGGAAAATCTAACGAAGAACAAATGAATAGCGGTGATAATTCAAACAATAATCAAAACATCTTAGAGAAAAGATCAGAATCTTCGGACATAAACGCTAAGTTTGACACGTTAAATATTAATGATAATCAACGAGTTGAAAACAAAAAGAATTTAAAAAGTAATAGAACATCAGTTCCACTAGCTGCGTCAACTTTAACATGCAGATCTTTCTCCGATTCAATGCTGAATTATGATGTCTCTGATTGTAACAATACTGAATCAATAAGACCAACAAAACAATTAAAGAAAAACTTTATTCAGTCTAAAAAACTAAACAGCAAGTTTCCATCACTGAAAGTGTTGCAGTCTGATAGTTTGAGAAAATCATGTTGTTATTTTTCATCAGATTTGTTACGTCAAAATTCATTCAGCAGTACATCTTCTGCCAGCAGTAATTCGAATTCATCGCTAGGAAAAGTAAAAAAGCCATTCTCATTATCGCGGTCTTTTTCACTATTAAAAAATGACAAATACCCGTACAACAAAACATTGTCTCGACTTGAGAAAATACGAAGAGACAGGCGTTATGTCGTGGACATACACCTTCAGAGAGAAAGGTCTGCTACGTCAATGGCGTCACCTTCTACGTCAAGCCTTAGTAGCTTGGCCTCTCCGACGACCTACTCTTTCCCATTTGATGACTTGAAAAGAAACAAAGAAATTCCACATAACGACAGAACAGCCCAGTCTGATGGTCTGAAAACTAGTGTCAGGGAAGGCAGTGATAATAGTCAGGTTAAAGGGAGGCGTAGCTGGGACCATAATATATCAAAACAGAGAGCGACGACTATGTATTGGTTAAATAACCAGACTACAGACCACTTTTCCATCGACTCTACAGATTATGATCCAAACTTTCTTGTCGAGCAATTTATTTTAGGACCAAGAAAGGAACAATATCTTACTGAATTCTTGAAAAAAGAGAGTGATTCACACAATGGGAATATAACCGTAAATGAACCAAGCATTCGAAGGAACGGGGATGTTTTACCAAAGAAAGCTGGTCTTCAGAGGCAGTTTAGCGAAATGGAAGGAATACAACATTATCTCACGACGTCTATGGAGGATAAAATGCAATCGGTTAAGAATAATTTTACAACACGTCAGAATCCTGAAACTACAAGTGAAGGGGAATACAAACCGACATCAACGTCTAACCCTACAAAGTTTAAATCAATAGTTACAGTGACAAACATTGTGCCATCAAAAGTTCATGTCATAACACCTAAGGTCAAAGCTAACAAATCAACACAAGTGAAAGTTAATGATATTCTTCAAGAATCAGATTTTTCAAGCTTGCTTCTTGATCTCAATATCAGAAAACGTAAACGATATGTTGCTATTCATAGAAAAATGTGTACCGTAGCAGCAAAGAATACAAGCTGTTTCAAACGAACAAGGGCTTTTTCCGACGGTGAATTATTTGACAAATATCCTATTAGCGCCAACAATATTGACATATTACACAATTCACGTCAGTCAACCCTTGACAGTGGCATATCGGAAGAACACCACAATAAAAGCGATTCAAAGGGCTCTCAGACATCCTGCAACCGAAATATATTACAACAAAAAAGACAAATTAAAACAAGTTCAAATTCTTACAGAAGAGATATTTATTTGGATCCTATTGTGTACATCCGAAAGCACAATAAATACCCTCATTGTATTGGAAAAAGACATCAGAAGATAAGTGAATTATCATTTGATAATCGTTCTAGTTCTTCGGATACAGAAATATTAACAAAACGAAGTACACCGAAAAAATTTAGATCTTTTATGCCGCAGTATAAACAACCAGAAAATGTTAATCCTAAAATTAAGACTGTCTCCTCTAGCGAAATCAAAAGTTCATTAGATGATCTTACTGAAACAATAGAACCAATCAGCATTAAAGATAGAAATGTCTTATCAATAAACTCAGAGAAAGAGTTGTCCATCTCAGATATGACTGAAAAGACCGAAAGAATCAGTTTACTACACGATGTACAAAGTTGTATGCAGCTGTCTCCGTCCAGTAAAAGAATTACAAACACAGAGACAAACGTCAGACCAAATGACCTGAGCACAAAACTCTCACCTTATTATCCAGATATTGTGTTTCACACAGCAAAAGACGTAATCTTAAAAGATACGCCAAACTCTTGCTACATATCGGCGCTTTGTCATTATGTTGCACCTACCGAACAAATATTTACAAACTCTTTGTGTATTCAGCTTGAAAATGAAAATATTGAATCAAGTGTTCCTCTGTGTTTAAAGTTTGACGATGTCAGCATTGAGAAAGATATCACACATGGGAATACTGATTTAGAAAGTGACGCTTCCTGTACTGCCGAGGGCTTAGGTCTTACTGTAGGACAAGTTGGAGTGAAAAATAATTTTCAGGTAGCTTAAAGCTTAAAGTTTAAATCACCTATATAATAAGACATCCAATAATAATCATTAAAATGGCACCGTCATTACAATGTTGTAAAACTAATTCCATTTTGAGATATATGTATTGATAAAGCAAATCATACTGTGCAAATAGGCCATACTCTCACTGCAAACAAATATCGAATAAAAGTTTCCGATTAAATTCAAAATCTTAGTAAAATTATTTATGTACGTCTCTCTTAATTTAGGTATGGTGTCATTCCCAAGCAAATATGGCGGTATCCGTTACCATACATGGTCCTCGACCTTTTTCTGTGCTGGAGTCTAGTGTAGTTTACACGGGAGACAGTTTGTATGAGGTTACATATGACGTAGCATATCCTGGTTATTACGTCATCTGTATAAAGTATGGAGAAGCAGAAATAGCCAAGAGTCCCTTTTTGGCCCGTGTCACCTACTAACATACTAACTCACCTTGTCGGTAGATGTCGGACCTTACCATTTGTACATACATATAACCTTTTGATGTGTGGGATCGTTCGATGCCGAACCTTTTGATGTGTGTGATCGTTCTAAATCGGACATTATATTTCGATGTGCAGGATTGTTCGATGTCGAACATTACCTTTTGATGTGTGGGATCGTTCGATGTCAGACATTACCTTTTGATGTGTGGGATCGTTCGATGTGAAACATTACCTTTATGTGGGATTGTTCGATGTCGAACATTACCTTTTGGGATTTTTCGATGTCGGACAAAACTTGAGGACGTGTGATCATTACTTGTCAGGCATTATATTTTTAAGTTCGCAGCACTGTTAAGGTTTACTTTGTGGTCGCGCCGACCAGAAAGTACGGGAAATTTTAACTATGACATCATACAAAACAACAAGTCGTCAAAAATGCTAATAAATAAAGTAATTTCCGATTGTTATGGGCACGAAAACATTAAACTACATTAAAAATTACCTATGCGTGCAACTTTGTAGTCAAATAAGTCCAACAACGATAAATATAAGCAACTTACTGATCGCGGTGCACTTGTCGATGTGACGTCATACTGTAAATTTTGACGCATATTTTGTGTAGAGAGAGCGGATCAATCAAAATTTTAACATGGAAAAATGCATTTTATAAATGAACAGAACATAATCTTAAAACAATTATTATACCATTAAATCCTATCTATTGTGCTTGTTTTGATTCGGTATGTGATTATTTTTTAGAGCGTGTATTATTTCTTTTCTAGAGTGTTTAATATACAAGTTCGATGTGTTTGACATCGGGAAGCCTATCTAAATCCGCTTTTTACAAGGGCATACACTAACAGATCATTACGATCTTTTGGATATAAATTAAGGGAATGTTTAATTTATTAAAAAGTGCTGCTGCTTCGATGAAATTTATAGAATGAATTTATAAATACGTAAAATATTAAGCGAAGGTCATATAAATTCCAGCCGGAGCCCATTTCTTTGATATTTATTCTAATAAAAGATGAACTCTATACAATGCAGCAGCACTTTTCAGAATCTACCAGAAAAGTAGAATTAAATTATCATTTAAATTTTTAATTCAAATAAGAGTATGCCCTTGTAATACAGAAATTTGTTTATGACCTCCATTCGGGAGAATTATCAACACATGTCACGTGACTATCAATTCAGGGGACCACACTAAGTGTCATACAAAGTAGCATTTACTATACTGTTTCATTTAATATCACATTTATATCATGATAAAATAACTTTACATAAATATTTTTTAATAATAGATGCATCGTTTTATGAACGTTTAAATCCGCTGATATTTTCATAGTAAGCCTTAACAGTGCTGCGTTTTTAAGCTGTTTTACTTGATATGTGAGATTATCTAATAAAAGACAAGTTAAGGTTTAAGGAATTATTTAATTCTGTATAGTTAACTATACTTAATGTCGTAATTGTTCTGAACTTTTTTCTCAAACAGATGTTTGTTCAATCGTTTTAATTGCGTAAATTTCAACACAACATGTCTTTAAAACAATTTTATTTTCATGAAATAACAGCTAGATTTTCTTTTCAGTTGGGTACCTCAATGTTTTTTCATCCAGTTTTTTTCGTGAGATTAATTATTACGAGCTATGAACGTAGCAATCATTGCAGATTCACCCAAAAAATTATTATTTTTTAAATAATGGATGACCAAAGAACAAAAGCCTCAGATTTAACTCTAAAAATGCGACCTATAACGTATTATAAAAGCAAGCCCTATGTAAAAACAGGAGACCCAGGGGCCACATCACTCACCTGAGCAACGACAACAACGACAGACAACGGACAAATCTTGATCAGAAAGACTCACTTGAGCCTTCGGCTCAGGTGAGCTAAAAATCAAGTAACAAATGATAAATCAGCAAAAGCATTTAAAGACAAAGCGAAAACAACAAACAATAATTTAAACATTTACTTAACATTGAATCTTGAACATACACACTAAATCTGTATACTTTAGTAAGTACATGTATATACATGAATGTTGATTATCACAGATGCATTAATATGATTGAATGTAATCATTATGAAATAAATTAAGCATAATAAATATGAATGTTTGTTTCTTTGCTTCTTAATATTGTCATTGGAAAGTAAGTTTACATCAGAATGACGTCCTATTATCTTCCACCACTTCCTGTATTCGACATGTACGCGGGTGTTGAAATCTGTTTTATAAACAAATGGAAATGCAAATCTTCACAAATATTTTATACTGAAATGTTGATTTGCATTACAGTGACCATAAAATTAAGAAATAAATAGCAATGTAAAATTGTTCATTTGAATATATTAACATTTGCAAATATACTTCCTTATATTAACTTATAGAATAGTGAAAACGTTCAATTCTTTGTGAACTTTTTAATGACGTCATGATAATTACCGCACGCGTTTATCGCTTGACGGTTATAATATTGTAAACATTAAAAACATGGTTATTTTAATAATTCTGAATGATTTGTCTTTTCAAACGTAAATATAAGTAATGAACAGCAAGTTAAACAGTTCATCGGGATATGAACTTGGTTGGTACGCGATCAATCCTTCTGAAGGACTTCTCAGAAGATTTAATCCCGTACCAACCTAGTTCATATCCTGTAAACGTTTTAATTTGCTGTTTATTTCTTTAGTGAAGATTTAATGCTGTATTCATCTTTTATGTTACAATAATTCAACCGTTAAATCAAAACATGCTATGATCATTGTGACGTCAAAACCTTTTGACCCATTAAAACTTCATACGGGATATGAACTAGGTTGGTACGGGATCAAATCTTCTTAGAAGTCCTTCAGAAGGATTGATCACGTACCAACCAAGTTCATATCCCGGTGAACTTTTTAACATTGATATTTATTATTTGTATTAACGTTTGAAAAAAGCAGAAATATAAACATAACTGTGTTTTTGTGTTTATTATAATGTAATGTCAAACCATTCGCTCGCGTGGTGATCATTGTGACGTCAAAAATATGGCCTATAGACAGAAATGAACGTTTTTGCTCTTCTAAAAGTTCATAAAAGGAAACATATGAGTTGAGTGTGTGTGGGTTACAGAGCTTACTTATCATACCTGTCAATGTCCGTGCTTCCTGTAGAGCTCCAGTCCCGCTGTCCGCTGTCTGGTTCGTCAACTCTACAACATCAAACCACGCCACTATATCCAGCAATTGTACTCGTGTAAAGCAATATTAAAGTTATTCATTGAGATTTGTTTATGAACCAACTCTACCAGATGTTTGCCAGAATCTGTTTTAAATTTTATATTCAATTCAATTAAGAGGATCCTATTGTTGTAGCCATATTTAGACCGTATTGATCTCCTTAAGAAAAAGATCTCTATATCAAAATATAGGAAACTACCTAAATTTAAAAGGTAAAATATATGGATTTTTTCGTTCTTTTCTTAACAATAATTTATGGCTAAAATTTAAACCATATCTTAAACTTGTAAGTAGACACGATGGTTAATTTGTTGACCATCTAGCCTCCTTAACGATTTTTTTTTCATAATTGATTGTGATTGATGATAATTATATTGCCTGCTTACAAAAGTTACCTCTCACACACACACATAGGCGCAGAATAAAGTTTTCTATTCAAGTAATCAGTGGCATACATCACAGACAGAAGTATTTTAATACTTTGAGCCAAATTTTTTTATTTGTGGACAATTAAAATTTGTGGACAATTCAAATTTGTGGACAATTCAAATCGCGTAAGAAGGGTATCAGATATGATAATGGTTGTTATACAATGACTGCCTTATATTCAATGAATCATTCAGTTTTGATAAATTAAAAAAAAAACATGATAATAAATAAATTGTAAATACAGAAGTATCAAAGAATGAACTGACATGTATCCCATAGAAGATTCGCCATCAAAAGAACTGTCATAGCTCGCCTGTCGGCCTCTCCAATGATCTTGCGCATGCTCAATGTATCGCGTCTGTGGATACACCTCGTTACTTATGTAACCAGGGTTATAGAAACTATCAAACGCAGTCTCTTTCTGGTGCAGGTCGGGCACCACCGGGTCGTGGAACTGTCCGTTCTGTGGGAAGTACCGAATAGACGCCACCGACTCTGTACTTTTCCCTAGATCATTTCTTGAGCTAAGAAATTGACAACATCCGTAAGGTTTTTTTATTGCATTAAGTTGATATTCAGATGATTATCTTGATCTTTAAAAATTTTAAAATACAATCTGATGTATCTGTTCTAGGGAAAGATAATTCAACTTACTTATATTTAGTACATGTATAACTATTAAACATTCAACATTTATAAACAGCGATTTTAATTTTTTATTATTTAATGTGACAAAGTCCTTACCTTTTTTCTAAAGGTCTTCGAAAAACACAGAGAATTCTAGCAATGAGGATTGCGAACGATAGGATGACGAGTACGCCACAGCTGGCGAATATAGCTATGTAGATCTTTGTAGAATCTGGCACTCCGTAGGTGATATCTTCCAATAAAAACATTATTTATTGCATTTTAATTTTGTTATAAAAAGTAAAAGTCTATGACAACTCATCGTCGGAAAACTCTTGAAAAGTATCGCATATGCATACTGACCGAAGAGCCAACAAATTGAACTTTTTTGTTTTCATGAATATTTATTATTCTCAATTCACTAAAGAGAAAGCGAAACTCTTTAGGTTGTGGATGTTTGTTATAAAAACAAGCAATTGTTGATGAATACATGCGTTAGCATTGACAGGATGGTAATATTTCCTCCATAAAAATGTAAACGATCCAATCAAAATACCGGTAGAGCGTGAACACAAGAAAAGTAAGAGACCATGGTCAGCGTTCGGAGACTGTGTCCAAAGACGATGACAACTATGTGCATGATATTTCCGTGAACTATATTACTTGGCTTTTTTTTTAAATAGTGGAATTTAAAACTGAAACATTTATCTTCAGTGTAAAATGATACGTCATCACTAGAAATTACCAGAACAGTGTGGAAGCGCTCCAACATCCCAGCTTCCGGTATCGAGGCAAACTGCAGCTTCCGGTCCTACAACGTGGTAATCATCCGGACAGGAAATGACGACTTTTGCGTCAATATATCGATCATGAGTGCTCAAAATGACTTCTGGTGTCACGTGTGCTGTTTCCGTCTTAGGGAGACTAAACAGAGGAGGACATTCTGCAAGAGAGCGTTTGTGTCATTGAAAACTATACCTTACACGGAAGCTGGTCAATAATTAGTGACCACCAATCATGGCTCATTAACCACATTCGTTGTAAAATACATGTGTATCTTGGACATCGTTTACTGTCCAGTGTCCGTTATTACAAAACTTGATCAAGTCTATATGTTTAATAATTTTAGTGCTCTTGTTATTATAATACATATACCTTCAAATGTAGCTGCAGGTATGTAGCCCCCGGTCTGAAAAAAGTCGGATGGACGTCCTACAGTGCATTCCATAGTAAAAAAAAATATGCAATTTACGGCGCACAAAAAGTTTGCTAGTTTTGGACTGATTAACCTTATTTACACACATTCTGTGAAAACAATAAGTACCATTTAATTCCTCATACAATTTACTTGCCTCAGAAAATGAAGTATGTTAATTTGACTCATCGAGATCGAGAGTCGCCATTTTTACATGTGAACAACTTGAGCCACTTTATTTTACGGGGCTGGTGATGGCAAATAATATCGGAGGCAAGTAAAGAGAATATATCAGTAGTAAATTGCATGAGAAGTTTGATGGTACTATTGTCTAATTCTTCCCAACACAATTTGTGTGTAAATAAGGTTAATCAGTCCAAAACTAGCACAATTTGTTGTGCGCCGTAAATTGCAGTTGTTTTTTATACTATGGGCGGCACTGTGGCTCCCAGGTCGTCCATATGAATTTTTCAGACCGGGAGCTACGGACCTGCAGCCATTTCAAATGATGCCAAACATATAAGATTTGATAAAATTTAAAAATGATAGCGAGAAGGAACTACTGTAAAATTTGCAAGAAATATAAAAACAATAAAACATAGAGACTTGAGCAAGGCTATGAGTAATCCCTTAGATAGGCTTGGAGGTACTTGTATGAGTAATCCCTTAGATAGGCTTGAAGGTACATGTATGAGTAATCCCTTAGATAGGCTTGGGGGTACATGTATTAGTAATCCCTTAGATAGGCTGGAAGGTACATGTATGAGTAATCCCTTACATAGGCTTGGATTGGAGGTACATGTACGAGTAATACCTTAGATAGGCTTGGAGGTACACGTATGTGTAATCCCTTAGATAGGCTTGGAGGTACATGTATGAGTAGTCCCTTAGATAGGCTTGGAGGTACTTGTATGTGTAATCCCTTACATAGGCTTGGATTAGAGGTACATGTACGAGTAATACCTTAGATAGGCTAGGAGGTACATGTATGAGTAATCCCTTAGATAGGCTTGGAGGTACATGTATGAGTAATTACTTAGATAGGCTTGGAGATATATGTATGTGTACACTTAGATAGGCTTGGAGGTACATGTATGAGTAGT
>WFKH01011926.1:27662480-27684309 GCA_016163765.1 Magallana hongkongensis
TAGGCTTGGAGGTACATGTATGTGTAATGTGTACACTTAGATAGGCTTGGAGGTACATGTATGTGTACACTTAGATAGGCTTGGAGGTACATGTACATGTATGTGTAAATTTTAATTTTTAAGACACTCGCCCACAGGCACGGACATAAAACTTGTACAGTAATCAATTTCACATCTTTTGAAATATCTCAGGCAAATTAAAGGACATTCACAAAAATTGAAATAACAGAAAAAGTAAGCAAGTTCATAACTCTACGCTCCCCACTACTTGACGATGCTACGCATAATAAATGCCTGCCAGGGTATGCATTAATAACATAAAATAATTTGAATTTAAAACGAGCATAATTCTCAAATATTATCACGTCAAAACGCCCTGAAAGTATGCACATCTATCTTTTTATCTTTGACTACAGCAAAACTCTAAATTTAAAAGTGCAAAATTTTATAGAAAATGGAATCGGAATTTCCTACACATTGTGTCCTCCATACCAACAAAGTTTTCCGAAATTACGTGCGCTTACAAAAAACAGGAATAACGGATTGACACACTGACGGTCAAGAACATTACACCCTCGTAACTTAAATAACTTAAATACCCTAGTAAGTTAGTAACGTTTATCAACCATTTTTCAAATGGGTCGATCTAATATTTTCTTTTCTGTTACAAGTTCTTTGATTACAGGTACTTTCGTTAAGTTGACTTGGAATGGTAGAAATATTTACCTAAAAGACTCATGGTATAATGCGATAAATAGCCTTCATCTGTTGGATATAATGTTGCTGTATCTATAAAGCCATTCTGTATTCTTTCTGAAATAACAAATAAACATTAATCAAACATTATCATTAATCATTAATTAGTTCAATTGCATTTTACCTTCGCTATGCTAAATTTGAAAAAAAAATATCATTATACAACAATATTTGTCATAAATATACATGTAGATAAAAATTTATTAATATTAATAAAATACTATAATTTTAAACAAATTTTATTTTGTAAGAATACATTGCGTCCGTAAGACTGTGATAGTAATGAGTAGTGATATAATAGTAATGAGGAAATATTTTGACAAGCCCTTTAGTAGTGGGTAATTTGATGGGGAAAAACTTTCTATCAGTTATAGAAAATATCGAGGACTACTATTTTAATTTTTGTAATTTTAAGGAGGCCGATTCGGGGTTTTTTTGTGGAAATACTACAAAAGCAAAACTCTTTATTTTTTAACCATATTTAATTTACACCAACTCTAGATTATTTGCAAAGTTTCAAGAAAATCGACCGTTTGGTTCTTTTAGGGGTCATCGCAAAATACAGGTACATTTACTATAGGAATATATAGGAAATTGTCATTTTCCGCAATTCGAAAAAATACTACAATAGCTTTTTTCTCAAACTGTAATATGTGATTACTAACATAATTTTCGACCTTGTATATAAAAAATACTAAATTTTACTGCCTGGTTTTTAGTGGGGGCCATCTCAAAATATTAAAATGAACTAAATTTTGCTATTTATTTGGAGTATTACAAATGTAGATTGGTGTAATGGATTCATGAATTTTTTTTTTAAATTACCCCCGAGGATAGCATTTTTCTGTGTATAGATTTTCAACGGTTTCAACGGTGTACGATTTTTATTTTATGTTATTTCTTATAACGCACTCCTACAAAGCCTCATTTTATCATAACGTCATAAAAGCACAATGGCAACGCTTACCTACCGTATAACGGAAAAATCGTTTAAAAAATAAAATTTTCCTTCAAAAATCTAAATATTTTTACTTTTCTTATGTTTATTGTGTTCAATTTTATAAATGATATCGAAAAATGTTCATTATACGTATATATACACTGTTTTTTTTAATTAACTATAATGCGCAAAAACGTGCGCAATGAAAACTAAAGTCGGCCTCCTTTATAGAAATGTTATAATTCAAATTCGTGTAATACATGTACTTCTGCCAACATTTTTTTCAATTTCAAAACTACAGTAAATTCCATTGATTTTTATTTAAAAATTGAAAAGAAATTTCTAATAATTCTAAATAAGCTCCCTTTGAGAGAGGACGCGGCCCTTAATTTAAAAAACTTGAATCCCCATTACCATCTGTTGTGTTAAGTTTCGTTGAACTTCACCAAAGTGTGAAAATGCATCGCCGCCGATAACGACAGACACGTTTTGATAGCTGTTGGCTGTGGTGAACTACATGTAAAAAGAAGCAATTGCACATGCATTGTTTTGTTGGAAAATACCGCTTTTGTAGCATAGACCCCTCAGTCTTTCCCATCACCGTAAAGCGGTTAGATCGCGCCTATTGGCGGAACCCCCCCCCCCCCCCCCCCCCCCCCCCCCCCCCCAAAGAACATAAAGAAGATTCTAGTAATAGAATCGGAAACGGGAATAATTATAGCAAAAATGTAAGAAGGGAAAAGGCCTGCGGTCATGTAAGGGGGGATTCTATACAGAGACGGCTTTTCCTATGATGGAAGACTGGGGCCAGATTGATTTTTCAAGGTGAAGTTCTACAACAGTCCCATAATTACGCAGAGGGATTTAACTGTATAAATGTTTTATTTTCAAGGCAAACGGATAAAAGTAACGTTTTTAGTAATCTACGTGTAATTGTAGATTTAAATGTGGTTGTCATTGCATAGTAAATAAAGTAGTGCAGGGCGCAATGCGTGCGCAAATAGTAAAATTTGCCGGATGCCTCATATGGACACAACCGAAGCCGATCACAAAAATGAGGATCCTCTCTGACGTTAGGAGTCGTAGTGTGACCTTTCTGAGGACACAAATGCAGATTATTTTAAAAGAAATAAATCATGTCAGGGAGGAAAGTTCTTATAGTCTATCCCAAGTTATTGCTTCCATTTTTTGATGAATTTTAATTAAAATGCACATACCTGTGAAAGAAATACTGTAACAGTTGAAACTGATAAAAGGGAAAATATCCAAGATATCTTCATTTACTCATTATCATTTTTCACTTTAAAATTTCACAAGCACGGAAACAAATTTCTTACGGAGATTTATAATGGGGAAATGTTTACATCTTTTCACCATTCGAAACTCTCTTGGAATACTCGCACAGTTTTTCAACGTTATCATCCGGACTGTTCTATGGCTGATGCAATGCAAAATCCCCGTAAATTGTGTTTTGAAACCTGAAGCGGTAGAGGGGGCGTTTCAAAACAGATAATCTGGACACTTTTTATATTAGTGGATTTTGAGCACAAATGTATTTATGATTATCGGAATATCAAGCTAAAAGTGGTGGAAGCAAAAACTCAGGACAGAGTATAATACATTTGAAAACAAATTTGCTTGCATTTATTTTACAAACCATTGTCTCATATACATAACTGTCTAGGACACTGCTTTAAAAATTGCTACACATAGATTTTCACAATTTTCTTAAGATTTTCACCTTTAAGTTTCTTAATAAAATTGTAAGTCCGGTATAGAAATGACAAATATGTCATCTACGAACCTAACATAATATCTTTCAGACATTTTGGTGTGGATTTTTTAGGAGGATTTATGCCTATAATTGTGATATTAATAGCTGAACAGTACTAAATCTGACAAGGAGAGTAAGCCGCGGTCACTACATATAATGACAAACTGAGATGAGTAAATACTCGATCACCTGGCCCAAGTTTTTTTTTCTCACAAAACATCGAAAGATAAAGAGAAACAAGCACATGTTTGACTGTTGAACACATTTACATATATTTACATCTACCGAGTATGATGTCAATCCAATATCTCAGCTTTTAATCGAATAAAGATTTTTACCTGTATCCATGATCTGCTGATCTAATACTTTTTTTTTCCTTTTTCATAGCGTGTGATCTCCTGATCACTGACACACGGGCATTGTCTTATTTATGGAATTATTTGAAAAGTAATTAGTATATGTAGATAACATGTCTGTCACACTTTGAAAGTATATCTGGACTACATGTAAGTACATGTATGGTACAGAAATTAATATTAGCCAAATATTAAAGTTGTGGCAGACAGAAGGAAACTACATCCCCGATCCTCGATTCGTGGGGAATAAGAATGTAAATATCAGCATTTCGCAAATACCTTATATTCTACTGCACCTCTTGTTATTGTGCAGAAAGTTAAGTAAAGATTCGAATCCCATGTATTGGGTGTAAACGCCGTTTGTACACTAACCATTGAATCATTAAAGCAGAGGATATCAACAAAATCAAATAAAACAATTAGTTCTGCCTGCTGAAGAGCGTTGTAAGGAAATTGTTGACAAAAAAGCTGAGATTAATGGCTACATTCCGCATTTTACTTCATGATTTGGTTCAATTTAGTTGAATTGAAATTTGAATTGGTTACTTAGGGAAAAACATGTACACACCCTTGAATAGTTGTAAATTTCAATTGAAAAGACGCCATTTTATTTGCTAGCGATATCAAAGTACTTTTGACACTTTCACGACATTTGTACGCTATTCTGTTAAACTGAAGGATCTTGTGTACTTCAACAGAAGACAGAAACGATCAGCGTGAGACGGAGTGACTGTGGTGCGGAGCAGCCCCGGGGTGAACATCAGGGCCCATCCATCACCGCCCGCTAACAACCCAGGCAGGAAAACGATCTCCTCGTGTGTCCAACCTCATCATATTTGTAATTCATGGCCGAATGAAAGTGCGCCTTAATTGCGAGTTCATTTACACAATCCTTACCTCTAAGTGTACTAATAACTCTTTCCTATGTTGCAGGCCAATGTATAGCACACATTTCAATTTCAACAAGTTTTGTCAAAGTTAAAGGGAAAATGTATTTTTCTTTGTTTTTACATTCAAAGAATGAGATGATTGTCAGAGTATTACTGTGTTTGAAATTAAATATTAATGAATACTTTTTTAAAAGAAACATCAAAATAAAGTGTAAGAAAATAAAGAGGAAAAGTATAAAAAGAAGACTCACTAAATCAAGGTAAACTCCTGTCAGAAATCGCTGCACACACGTGTCGCTGGCTTGTTTGTATAATTCCTACGGCTACTTCACACTTGTCAACCTGGTACTGACAGGGAACCAGTCAAATCAATAGAGCGTGACGTGTTCCGGGTCCAGTGATTCACGGTGTATTAATTAGTTATAATCTTACAATATTTATGCAAACGTGATAATAGAGCTAACATATTCGCATATTCTGTGATTTCGGTAATCAACAGTGCAACGTCTTAATAGATGAAAAAATGACAATAACAAACTGTCAACCATCTCAAAAATCCATAAAACGAAATACAAATTCAAAGCAGAGCAACACGGACCTCCAAGATAGAGGTAGGATCAGGTGCCTAGAAGGAGTGAGCATCCTCTGCTGACCGGTCACACCCGCCGTGTGCTCTTTGTCGTAATCGTGAAAATAAAAACCGCAAAAGTCCGCAGACAATTAGGTAATTAATTATGGTCTAACAATTAGTATGAAAAACGTCAGTCAGCATGCGACTCAGTGGAAGATTGTATTTGCTGAAAAGGTCGTCGTATCGACCATAGAACTTACGAAAAGATGACTTTAAAGGGGCATGGTCACGATTTTGGTCAAATTCTATTTTTCTGTTTTTATTATTTACAATGCTTAAGGAATGCATTTTAAATGACCAAATGAAATTGGAGAGTCTGTAGTGAAGTTTTAAGCAAGATACAGGGTTCACAATTCTTTGTCATGTAAACAAGGCTCGTGCCCTGTTTTTGTTTACATTAGTTCAATATACCGGTAAAAAAATCTTTTCAAGCTGATTTTTTTCATATTCTTATTCATTTTAAGCATATATAAACCGATCCTCACGTTTACCTCATTCATTTTCGGTCTTAAACTGGAGTTTTCACTTCAACGCTCAAAATGTAAACAAAAGCTTTGTTTACTTAGCAAAGAATTGTAAGCTCTGTAACTCGCTTATAACTCAACGAATGACGCTCAAATTTTGGTTAAAAATGCCTTACTGAAGCATTGTAAACGTTAAAATCGGGAAAATAATTTTTGACCAAAATCGTGACCATGCCCCTTTAAACGAGACTGTTGATAGTCCTGTTTTATCAACTTGTTTGTCAGTAGCTTGCCTCGTCTTAGAAACTGTTCATACAAAGAGCATGCCCTTGCGTATCGAATTAACTGAGAGACAAAAACACCATATGCAGGTGATGAAGGTATATTGCTACCTAAGTAAGGAAAGTTGATTAGAGAAAAATTGAAGTCGTCACGTTTATCAAAAAGTTTTGTTGTTAGGTTACCATCAATGTCCATTCCCAGTAAAATATCCAAATATGAAACAGATGACGCTGACTCTGTGGTATCTTTATATTCCCTAAAAGATTGCATTTCATTTTTTTCGTTTTAGAAAAATTAAAAAACCCATAAACTTAGATATGACATTTTACGTTTATCATATCGTCAGTTATTATGTTAAGAATAATAATCCTATGTGGGTTTTTCTTATTACAAGTTGAAGTTAAGAGACTTATAGGTCACATCTCTATCATGAGTATCCGATCATTTTGAATAGAGAGGAGAGAGGGATTCATGAATGACAATTTGAAACATATTTCACTTATAATAAATCATTTTATTTCAAACCAACAACTACTACTAGTATTAACAATATACAACATTATGATGGATATGTAGTTTTGATTGTAAGCAAACAATATCATCGTACTGATTTTCCGCGGACATGCGCACTTCCTTCGTTAGTACATGTATTAACAAAATAGGCATCGAATTCTTATTGCAAATAACACCCATGCATTTCTTTGTCAATACAAAGGTAAATTTGATATTGACAATACTTTGTGAAAAGTATCATTCAATACGACTCACCATGTTTCTCAAGTCAAGCAATTTTATTTTACTGAAAAAAAAATGTATTTTATAGCGTGTATACGTGTAGCTATAAATATTCTTCACATATAAACTTCGTTTTAACATATTTGCACGCGATACTTGTTCCTCCACGAGATCCACAGTATCCAATTTAGGGATAAAACGATCTATGAACTTTTGGTTATCGTAGCACTTATCCATTTAACTCTATAAAATGTTGACAACTCTAAACGTAACCCATTCCTGTTGTCTTGAAAATATTACATAAATACACATGATATTCATTGATTGGTGGTCCCATTTTTGTATTAAAGATACGTACGGTATAAATAATTCTACTGGCTTGTTTTCATTTTCATATATCAAATTCCCCCAAATTGATACGCACAGATAAACTTGAGAGTAAACCACTGAGACCATTTTATTCACTTTGATTCCAGCAACATTTAGTTATGAAATGTGTTACTATACTCAAACTTACAAGTACACCATGACCACAGTAAGACATCATTTTTCACAGATATAAAAAAAAAAGTCAATGAATATGACCATTATAATATCAAATAACCATCCAATTAATCAGAGTAATAGTAACAAGATGAATTGCGTTATTTCTAAACAAAGTTTCTGGAAATAATGATTTCTCGTTGGTTAGCCTTGAATGTTTGATTTACAAAATAACTGTTGTAAGTCTAGATCTGGATATGAAATAATAAAAAGCCATGAAATAGATAAGCAGTGGAAAGAACAACATACAATGCTTATTTTGTCCACAGGCGATGCTGTTAATTGCAGGGGTGGGGCTTAATATGGGGAACTACATGTACATGTACATGTATTTGGTTCATCCTATATCAACTCAGCATAGTATTTCCTTTTTTTTGTTTCTTTCTTTTTTTTACTTTTGGTTGATTTCAAATACATTTTTCACTTACTTATACTAATTCTAACAATTCTCAAAAATTAAGATTAACTATCTATCAAGCATATTTTATGTAACTTTTATTGATTTCTTAATGGTGTTTTTTTTTTCAGAGAGAGAGAGAGAGCATGAGAATGAAATAAACCTTTATTTATGTAGAGATAGTGTTATTTATAACCAACAAAATATTTAATTGTAATGCATTAACATATATCTATCATACAAAGGTATTTTCGATAATATTTCTGCATGTTATATTAAAATACGAAGACTCTCGTGATTGGGAGGAGATAGATACTTTGGTGTTTGATCAGTGTTGTAATACCATGTGTAACTAAATACAAATCGCGTATAAATCTGCGTGTCCATCCCGCAAGTTCGATATTGTTTTACATGACAAAAATTAAAAATCAATTGTTCAATGAATTTTTGATGACATTCCTTCATATTATGTAGGAAAATACCAGTGTGTATTTCATTATCGTCAGAGTTTGGACAGTGTACATGTATTAATCTTTGAACAACGCATGCCCTAGGTACTACCGCTAACTACGACTGTAAAGGAACAGTAGAAAGACCGGGTAAGTGATTACTTCATGATTTATTGTCAACTCAACCCGTTTTTATTATGTGTTTTCGTAGACTATAGTTAATTTTATGATTTAAAGGATCAAATAATTAATATTTTTGTGTTGAATATAATATTGGATATTATGGAAATATATCCAAAACCTACATGTACATGTATCAAAGCTATATGAACGAACAAATCAAATTCTTCTTCATAATTGTAGGCTGAGCACGCGATGGTTAATTTTGGCTTAACGTTATGCTCTGGGTAGGCAGAAGGATTAAACTTTTTTGTATGTTTAAAATTATTTTGTCCTCTCTTTTACAAAATTAAACTGTACTGTTTCTATCTAAACAAAGTATCTCTGCTCGGCCTCGCAGTCATACCGTTTACATATTTAGCGCGCCGGCGAGCGAGGCGCGAGCTCTAAGAACCAGTGCGATAGAAAAATAACGAGCTTAACCTACATCATTCCTTCTACATGTAGCTCTCATAATGCTATGTCGAAAATGGCTGACCTTTTACTCGCAATTTACGGTTTCGTGAGGTTTGAAGACTCGTTTTAAGAACCGCACAAGCTTTGATGAAAACCAAGAGACTAATACACGCCCTCATCCCCTCCTAGTCTGTCATATATTATTTCCCGCGATAAACTTAGAGATGGATCAAGCATCTGTACTGCTTCGTTACGTTTAATAAGTACTTGCTATTTTAGAGTAAACTGTAATCATTTTTTGTTTTAATTCTTTTACGGCTTAGATAAAGAGATGATATGCATAGAAGTTCCATGCTTTACTGCATGTGGTCGATCCAAGCTAATGTTGCATTAGCTGTAGAAATGCAGCTCAACGGTATTTGGGTTGACAGACCGTACAGCTAAATTTCTTTTCATACAAAATAACACAAAGTTGCGCACGATTTTGGGCTCATGAAACTAGTTGAGGAATATATTATGTAAAAAGAAGGTGTTGCAGTTCCTATGCTAATTTTCCCTTAAGGAGTTGCAGATAAAATAGAAAAATCATAGTTACAGAATTCGATGTAAATCTTTTTTTTTTTCATGCAACGTTGTACATAAAGAGTGTAGAATTTTATTTGGAAAGTTTGTACTAACTTAAGACCATGAAATAAATTTGAAAATGGTTACACAGACAAATGTGGCAGAATTCACGTTATATAAAAGGGGAATCCTCATCATTGTGAAAAACTGCCTCCTTGAAACAAAATTAATTTCATCTAAACGTTTAGAGTAAGACATTAATTTTTCTCGAAAACTGCCATTTCCGATTTTTGTTTCAAACGGTCTTATTTTTAAAAAATTTGAGTTTTAGAAAAATCATTGATACCTTTGAAATCTAAAAACGATGTTTTAAATTTCCCCTCCTTAATTCATGTCTAGAGTGGTCGAGTGGTAACGCAGTTAGAACAGATGATTACCTTGTCTTACATTTTTAACTGGATTCGAATCCCGAAAAAGTTGGAATTTTTAAAACATTTTATTTCTTTTAACCACATGGAAAAATAATGTATATAAATAATTTAAGAGTCAGAATAAGGTTATTTAAAATCTTATTAATGTAATACTTTGCATGCATGCTTATTTTTTTCAACATTACTGGGTGAAGTCCCCGTTATAAACTTGATAAACATTTTCTTCTGAACAAGAGATTTTAAAACAATGTACTAAGTATGCATCAATGTAGAAATTATATTTTTCATCCTTTTTATGAAATAACCGGGTATGCTGATTTCAAATATACATGTAGAGGTTGTAAAAAGCAAATAAAATCATTTAAAAAAATTTGAATCGGTGTTGGAGCAATAGGTTAATGAAAATATGTACGGAAAAATTTGTTCTACATTTTTATCTTGACTTAGCGTTTATTTAGATACTATGGAAACATAGGATGATTATAATTACAACTCTGACGGTTTTGGAGAGCCAAAATCAGATTTATTCATGTATCTCAAGAATGATATTTTAAACACGCTGGAAAGTAGAAATCAAATTTATATATGTAAACATCCGAATACAGAATAAATGGTTATCTTTCTAATTGTAATTGGTGGTTGCCGTGTTCGATAGAAATGCGCGTAAAATATTTGTTTATTTTGCCTACATATGGAACATACCCGCTATTTAAATATAGTCGTCTACGTAAATGTCTATATTTAGATATGGCTCTTAAGCGATACGGATATTTAAAGGTCCTTTCCACGTTAGGGAATAGTCCCGCTGTTTTACAACACCTTCTTTTCATACCAAAAAAATCCTGCGAGATTCTACTACTTATTCATCACTTTAATTGCCTTAAACGCTTTCCTTACACCCTAACCGACCTCGGAAAGTTAATTATGTTAATTCACGTCGGGATCAAGAGTCGCCATTTTTACCTGTTAACAAACCACTTATTCACTTTATTTCATTTTAATTCATTTAGCATACAAAAATTCGCTCGCCCCAATGGTCACATCGTAAAACATATTATTCCCAATTAAAAATATTTTACAGGCTCTGACTGAAGTTTATGACTCAAGAAAACCATCTTCTTTAGGTACTATATAACTCACACGCAAAGACTGATAAGCCCCGTCTTGAGAAAAGGAAGTACAGATAAAAGAGAAATGGAGGAGAGAGAACCGCCGACGAGCCGTCAGAGCAATCTGGAACAGCCGGGACCATGGATGGCCGAAAGCCCCCGACCCAGCCACTCCAGCCCCCCACCCCAGACTCTGACCCCCGTCCAGTCCATTCAAAACAATGAAGACGACCAGGATTTCCATAAAATTCCAGAACAAGAAACTCAACAACGTAAAGGATGTTTAAAGAAACTGAAGCGCGAACTCAAGTGTAAGGATGTTTGAATTATATCTAATCGAATGGAGTCTTTTAATCTAAAAGAAAATAGAAACCTAAAAATGAAACATTTTTTTTCAAAGCCTTTGTCTTTTTTGTTTGTTTGCAAAAACTTTTAACAAAATTTACCCATTAAAATGTAAAAATACATTATTGATATTTTATCAGTTAATTTAAGATTAGTTCACTTTAACGGTCTTTTGACTTCAGCATACTGTAACTCTTGCGAAGCAACATTGGTGTTCCGTGATGCTAACATAATAGACTAATCAGTATCACTTGTGCTCCTAGCTTTATGGCTGCAGTCTTTCTCTGTCGCAAGTTGAGAGTCTCAAAAGGTCAATTTCATGTTTCCAATGACAAAATTACACCATTGTCCTTTTGCTTTAGTGCGATGTATTTCATAACTACTGAACTGTATGTGTGTGACGTTCTGTACAACTGTGTGTGACGTTCTGTAAAACTGTATGTGACGTTCTGTAGCTCTGATTTGAATTTGTCTCGTTCTGTAGCTCTGTCTCTGTGTCTCTTCTGTAGCTATGTGTGCCTTGTTCTAAAGTTCTGTTTGTCTCGTTCTGTAACTCTGTTTGTCTCGTTCTGTGTCTTATTGTGTCTACTTGTTCTGTAGATCTGATGTGAATTTTTCTCGTTCTGTAGCTGTGTGGGCGACGCGTCTCACCCTGGAGTCGGACGACAAGAAGCTCCAGGTCCGGACCACTCTGAAGGAGCTGGTGGTCTATATCCTCTTCCTCGTTCTGCTTTCCATAGGTGACAATAATAAACAAATCAATAGTCACTCCTTAAGAGGGCTGGATGACCAGGGTCATATTTAGGCTCTATCTACCTCCTTTAGATTTGATACAGTGCATTTTTCAAATATTTTTTTCTGATATACATATCTGCCAGATTGTCTATTTGACAGTGGCGTTCGGCATGACCAGCACATCGATGTTCTACGTCACAAAGGTCATGAGCGAGTTATTTTTGGACTCAAATTCCGGAAGCGTGTCCTTCCGGTCCATTGGAAGTGTCGGAGACACGTGGACGGTGGGTTATACACAATGTGATGGTTTTCGTCTAATACTTCGTTAATTTATTGTTTACAATCTGTACAATCATTTTGTCAACAGTATCTTCACGGAATCCTGCCCTCCGCTCTCCACTGGAACCTCTGGTACAACCACTCTCTCTCCTCCTCATTCGTCTTTTACGAGAACAAACTGCTGGGGTTGCCCCGAATCCGACAACTGAAAGTCAGAAACAACTCCTGTGTTGTGCATGAATATTTTCGTGACGTCATCTATGATTGCTATGGTGAATATTCGGAATCAAACGAAGATAGAAACAGTAAAGACGACGTCGACAATTACACGGCGTAAGTATACGACGTCTTCATGTCATCTTTTAAACGTCACTTATCAAAAAAATGACAAAATGGTCAATGAAAAGCTAAATATTCATTATAATAATAGAAAAAAACATTCAATTTCCTCATTTTAGACCCAAAAATAAACTTTAAGGAAAACAAATAATTTTGCTACAGAGGTCATATTTCCAAGAATTTTTTTATCGACAACACAAAACTTTTATCAGGCGATGTTTCCTAGAGAACGAATAGACACTTTCACTAGGTATCTCATCATCTCAGTCACGTTTATAGCGAGCGAAGCGAGCTCTAAGAACCAGTGCGCGCGGGAAAAAGAACGAGCTAAACCTACAGATTCATCAAGAAAAAAATTATGTCTACGTCCCAAAGTGCTCTCTAATGTTTTTTCCCGTGGTGCTATGCCAAAAATGGCTAACATTTAACTAGAGTGCATAGAGGTTTGAAGACACGTTTTGAGTAGCGCACAAGTTTTGGTGAGACCCAAGAGATTTTTTACATGCCTCCATTCCTTCGTTTTGAGTCGAGATAAGTAAACTAAAGAATAAATTATAGATTTGAACGTGTGACGTCACAGTGATCTCGCGCTAGTTTTCCCGCGATAAATTTAGAGGTGGATCAAACATCTATAATGCGTGTTCTATATAGCTATTTCAGTATAAACTTCGATACCTGCCTTAGATGATTTGTGGTGTTTGTTTATTTTAGGGTTTTTTTTATTTCGATAGAGAGATTATATAATTATATTTACATCTACCAAGTATTATTCCCTCTATTTCTTACGGAGACTTATAGTTAATTCATAGCTCTATAGAAACAGCCAGACTGAAATCTACACGCCCCGTTCATCGATTGGTCGAAATCTACAGCGGCTGAAACTGACAAGAAAGTGACAGGACTGAAATTGACACGCCCAGTTTATCGATTGGTCGAGACCTACAACTACCTAAGAAAAGTCACGGACTGCACGAAATAATCATGATGATGTCAGACTCAAAGTCTCACAGTAGACGATTTGGCTGTTTCTTTTAGCTAACGTACTTATGTACGTTAACAGTAATTTAGTGAATTTTACTTACTTTTTACGCTCTAAAAGAAAGATGTTAATATAAACAATAAAATGCTTTCTTTGGTGATTCATTCGGGTTATGAAGGTAGCGATCATTGCAGAAAAAATTTACATAACCCGCTAACGCGGGTTATGTATTTTTTCTGCAATGTCGCTACCTTCATATCCCGAATGAATCACCAAAGAAAGCATTTTATTGTTTAAATATATACAAGAAAGAGTTAAGCTAATTTTTTAGTGCATGAACAATAAGTATAAGTAGGGAGGAAATTAAAAAAATTTAAAAAAGTCATTTTGAACTAAATAATAAGGAATGCAGAGAAAAAATAAACAGTTTAAAAAAATATATGCAGATATTGCATATTTTCTAATCATTAAATTGGAAAATGGGAAATTAAACACATACAAACAGGGACCGGGGCACGGTTACAACGTATGCCAAACTAAACTTTCAGTAAAAAAAATTATGAATCAGGAATAAAAAAAAAAATAAAAGTCAGATGACAACAAGGTACAAAGAAAAATAATACATATGTACTGTATTTACACTTTACACTTTTGACTAAATTAAACACAAATTACATTTTACAGACTGATCAGTTTTCTACAAAAGTAAAGAACGGATTTAGGGGAAGCAAGTCTACGTATTTTGTAGGAATTTTTTAAACCTTAAAACCTTAGAAATATCATATAATTCTCTCTCTCTCTCTCTCTCTCTCTCTCTCTCTCTCAAAAAAAAAAAAAAAAAAAAAAAAAATTCTTTGATGTTAAATGATAACTGTCAAAATATCACTAAGTTGACAATGATGCAAGGTATGTGTAATTCTTGCTGCGCTCGCCACAATGGTAGCACTGTAATCATATTATTGCATACTTTGGTTTAGATTCACGTATCAGTCCGAGGCATCACTGGATGGAAGCAGCAGTGAGGGTAAGCTGGCGTCATACAGCGGGGGAGGGTTCGTGCAGAATCTGGGAACGAGTAAGTTACAAACGACACAGATTCTGGAGCACTTGTTCGGGAATAGATGGATCACTCGAGGAACACGGGCATTGTTCATAGATTTCACCGTGTATAACGCAAACGTGAACCTGTTCTGCGTGGTCCGACTCTCAGTGGAATTCCCGGCCACAGGAGGAGCGATGACGTCATGGAGTTTCCGCACGGTGAAACTACTGCGCTATGTGACCGTCTTTGAGTTTTTCGTCCTGGCCTGTGAAGGATTCTTCGTCTTGTTTATTCTGTACTATATCATAGAGGAGCTGCTAGAGGTGAGGGTCGCCGTCAGAAAAAAAGAATGTTACACGTTTTATACATCTTACTCTTTTCTGATTTTGTCGTTTTTTTTATTTAGA
Organism: Magallana hongkongensis; assembly: GCA_016163765.1. Taxonomy (NCBI): domain Eukaryota; kingdom Metazoa; phylum Mollusca; class Bivalvia; order Ostreida; family Ostreidae; genus Magallana; species Magallana hongkongensis. Next base: position 27,677,504 of record WFKH01011926.1, read on the forward strand.
TATCAGTTATTAAGCTTGCGTACTTCAAGAGCGTCTGGAACCTTCTGGACATAATGGTCATCCTTATATCTATCGTAATCTTGGTGTTTGACGTCTACAGAACCGTCACCGTGGACAGAAAGCTCAAGGAGTTGACCAACAAACCTGACCAGTTCCAAGACTTCGACTTCATTAGTCTCTGGCAAATACGATTTGACAACGCTATTGCTATAACTGTGTTTATAGCATGGGTCAAGGTATTTTTAAAATCAGCTTAGAAAAGTAAAGGAATATTTGGCAATACAATATGGGAATAATAAAAATTTAAAATTCTCCTTTTCAGCTTTTTAAATACGTCAGTTTTAACAAAACGATGACACAACTGACGTCGACTCTTGCTCGTTGTGCCAAGGACCTGGCGGGGTTCGCTGTGATGTATTTCATTGTCTTTCTGGCGTTCACACAGCTAGGGTATTTACTGTTTGGGTCCAAGCTCAAAGATTTCAGCGACTTTACGAGTTCGTTGTAAGTTTAAATCCATCAAATGTTTGTAATTTGCAAATACACAAGTTGTAAATCAAATGAACGTAAGGGGAGGGGGTAGATTTTACTCATTTTAATATTTGTTATGTAGAGATCATTTCAGTGTATAATCGTTAAACCAAATCTAGTTGATCTTTGCATTGGTTATCTTTCTTTACTAGTAATTAAAACCGGAGAAAATGTTTCTTCTGTTACAGTTTTGCCCTCTTCAACATAATCCTCGGCAGTTTTGATTTCTACGCGCTCCGTGAAGTGGACCCCTACCTGGGCCCCGCATTCTTCATGCTGTTCATCTTCTTCATCTTCTTCATATTGGTCAACATGTTCCTGGCCATCATTAACGACACGTACTCCGAGGTTAAGAGCGAGCTGGCCAATCAGAGCGACGACTTCCAGATCTCCGACTACTTCCTCGCTGTAAGCCAGGCTCGGACTTTGTTAGTTAGGCTAGTGGTTGTATACACTGTTGACTGGTTTTTGGTTCGTTTTTTTTTTTGGGGGGGGGGGGGGTGCATTCCGAATCACCACGGGCTTCGTGCACGTGTTTCCCCGATGTTTGAACGATCGGTTAGCATTTCAACAAATATCAACAATTGAAACTCATATTATTATCATACTATATCTATGATATCTACAAAATTTCAAAGCATATCCTACCGTAAAAATATTTGATCGACGGATTTGCGATCCTTTGCAGAAGAAATATGCGTGTTGAAAGTGCTGTTAAAAAATTACCTATCGAGGAACATGACGCATTGAATAATGATTATATATATATATATATATATAGTATATCAGCAATTTTCAATTTTATGGACTGTGCACGTTTGTACAACGCCTAAAATATGTATACCTAATAATTATTTTCAACCCTTTTTCAGTTTGGGTTTCTCAAATAACGTGTAACCCCACAAAATGAATGATAGCAGTCCACACACGTATTATGTTAATTTTTTTTGTTCTTTTGTTTTAATTAATACAATAATTCTGAAGCTATAACGACCTGGGTATATGTTAGCTGAAATTCTACTTTCATTAAAACACGAAAACAATCATTTATACAATTTTAAATCAAACACTGCGCTGGATAATTATGCCAGCACTAAGATGGCATTTATGCACCCGAACTTACCTAAATAAAATCCACATATACATGTAGATCAAATGGTAGACCATTGCCACAAGAGAATATCATCACTTGTTGGGTTTTTTCACATTTTGCAGTCAATATGAAAAAGGAATTTGGAATACCAAATGGCCGTACCCTCCGTGTGTATCCGAAGGACCAGCGAACCCTATATTGATATTACATATATCGACCATTACTAATGCACTGTACGATTTCATGCGAGGATCTAGAGGAGGGGTCAGGGGGGTCCGGACCCCCCCCCCCCCCCCCAAAAAAAAAAAAAAAAAATTCACATTGTAAATTTACCGGAAATAGGCCTCATGCAGAACCCAACCATCCCCCCGACAAACGCAATCATTCCTCGGACCCTCCCCTAGAAAATATTTCTGGATCCGCGCATTGAATATTTAATTTGATATCAGATTACTTGTAATCCTACATAGTCACCAAACACAAATAAAATTGTAAATTTTCTAAATGGAGTTATCGTTCGTTTTACAGTTGCAAGTAGAAGCATTGCAGTTGTTCACACAATGCATTTCATGTAGCTGCAGAACTGTAGCTCCACGAAAAATCGGGTTAACGGACAGTGGAGCTACAGGTCCACCCATATAAAAAAAATTGTATATTTATTGCGCACAAAAAGTTGCGCGCGGTTTTGGACTTATTAACCTAATTAAGGAATATATTCTGTGAAAATCTCAATACTAAAACATTCCTGAGACATTATACTTAACATGTCATTACTTAACTTGCCTCTGAATATTTTTAAACACTCGCATCGGCCCCGTAAAGTGAAATGGTGTGTTTTGTTTACAGGCAAAAATCGCGACTCTTGATCCCGATGTGAATTTAGCATTCTTCAATTTTCGAGGTGGGTAAGGCTGCTAAGAAAAACGTTTTGGGCAAGTAAAGAAGCGAATCAGTAGTAAATATTCTCAGGAATTTTTTGGTATGAAAATATTTACATAATATGTTTCAAAATTAGTTTAATAAGTCCAAAACCGCGCGCAACTTTTTGTGCGCAATAAATATACAGTTTTTTATACGGGTGGACCTGTAGCTCCACGGTCCGTCAACTCAAATTTTCCGTGGAGCTACAGTTCTGCAGCTACATTTCATGCTTAATGACACGCAATTAGATTTATATCATTTCTGACGCTAAAGGCATCCAAGCACGATTTAATAGAGAACTGTTACATCGCACCTTCCACCATTTATACTGTTATTATAGATCTCAACGCAACAAACGGCACGGATTTAGTGGATACTAAATAGTATGCCAATGCCTTTTTTACTTTAAATCTCACTCTTTCGGAAATGTTAATTACGCAGGTGACTCTTTCTTATTTACAGAAATACAGAAAAACGCTGGGCAAGATTCATGCTAAAGAGGACCGTGTATTGGATTTGGACGACGTTCTGAAGTACGCTGACGCTAACGCTGACGGCAAGATAGACTTTGACGAATGGAGACAGGATCTGATCAAGTGATGTAGTTCCATAAATAATCAAAACTTTTATGTTAAAACACCTCCAATCAAAGCTTGTAAGACAGAAATGGGATAAGCTTTAGCTTTACTTTCAGACGTGGTTATGCTAATGGCGAAATTGAGGCTCTGTTTTGTAAATACGACGCGGACGGTTCTCGGTACCTGGACCAAGAAGAACAAATGAGGCTCCGCCAGGATCTTGAGAAACAGAAGGTATCAAGAGTACATGTTAGCGCGATATGATGATTTGTCTCCATAGTCTTATAGCACCGACGATATCCAAAACGAAGAATCATAGGCTTTCATTTAAATTGATTTTTTTAATGTGTGTATGACTTGCCAAATCGTTAAAACGTCGTTTTAAAGCCATGATATACCTTTTTGTCAGTAATGTTAATATCATAGAGGTATAACCCCCAAAAATGCTGTTTTGCACGCTTAGAAAGAATATGGTGCCAGAAATATTAAAGAGAATTTTTTGAGATGGAATTGATATTAAACGACTCGAGATTTTCTTAATATATATACAACAAATTGTTTAAATCATATTAGGGGATGATCAAACACTAACGAAATCTATTCAAACGCGTGATGACGTTTACATGTGCGCCGTGTTAAGGTTAAACTTGTGATATTGAAATATTTCCCATGCAAACATAAGAGATATATGCATGTACATTTGAACGTCGGTCACAATATATATACTTAAATGATATGAGACACAAACGTCCCAAAATATATTTTTACTACAGGAACAGATAAACAAGGACTATGACCATCTCAACGAGAACCGGGATCAGGCCAGCGAAAATGACGACAGCGACAACGACTCCGTCACGGTTGGAACCGCTCCCCGCGCCGCGAGGGGCGCGTTCTCGGGTGTGCTGTATGAGGAGTACACTCACCTGTGTCGCCGGGTGGAGCGGATGGAACACGCTGTGGGCGGGATCATCGGTAAAATCGACGCCGTCCTCTCTAAACTTGCCAACCTGGAAAAGGCGAAAATCCGGAGACGAGACGCCATTTCTAAGATCCTGAATTTTATCAGTGAGGTAAGTTAGAGTCAGTTTATCGCTCGATAACACGTATCATGACAATTATAACCCTTACAATATTACTCCATCAGCTTAAGTTGTTTTGATAATTTTTTAAGGTGGAATAACACACCTTGAGAATTCACTCAAATTAACAATTAATTATTTGATTATGAAAGATATAATGATAAATAACTTGTAAATACGTCAAATAAGCGAAAAATTGGCAGTTTGGGGGTAAAAAATGAATCTATACTACTATATTAAAATAATAGACTCGAATTTTTGGGCTTTAATACCGAGAAATCGGAAGAGTACTGTCTTTTGTTTTATATTTTTTAAACATCATTGGTACTTGAAGATTACCAATATGTTTTTATTTTTTCTCAATCAAGCTTCACTAATTAATAATCAACGAAAATTCCTTTTAAAAATCCGGAAATCATCTGGATTTTTTGGATTTTACAATCTTGCGCATGCGCATTACATTCACGCTAAATCACGGGAGGCTTTTTAGTTTATGTTTCCACAATATCACAATTGCATGGATAAACTCAGAAACGATAATACAAATACGTGTAAATTTTCATTGAAAGTTTGCTACATGTATATTCTGTTCATCAAAAAAAAATACGGGAGATAACTCTAACTCAGTGAATTTGATTTGAAAAATCCCGAGAGTTCCGAATGTCAACATGGTGTGTAAATTTGAAGCGAGTAAAAAACGTTGGGGGAAAAAATGTTGAATTCTTCATTAATATGAATTAAATTTTTAGATGAAATGTATTTACAGCCGCAAAATGGTTTGTTATGAATAATTTGACTGTTATTTTCAATAAAGCTTCATTAATTTTCTCAAAATCGTATCGGAGCGATTCTGCAGTTTTTTGCTACATTACGGGTATATGGGAGGCATTTTAACTGTGGTGAAGGCCTGTTCCGAGACACAGATTATTCTATTAGAATAAACTTTGATTATTCCGATATCATATGCAATGTCAACCCGTGCACGCACGGGTCAAAGTCTAGTATCTATAAAATTCAATTCAGTAAGTAACAACGAAAGCCCCTGCGGGATTCGGACTCGGGATGTACGGATCACTAGCCCGACACTATCCATTCGGCTATGGAGTACGTAACATGTTGCCGTCGATCAATTTTTTTTAATAAAACGAAATGTCGTTTCGATCAGAGGTCAGCCATTTTGTGATGATGTGTTATTCTACTTTAAGGTGGCTCGACACACCAATGCATTGTTTTATAGATCGATGAAGAATCAGTTTTGAAAAATGTTTATACAAAATGACACCGATATCGGCTTCCAATTATTTATATGATTTTTTTGGTATTTTTTTTATAGAAACCGGAAACATCGTTTTATGGGCGAACAGGATATCTTAGACCTAAAAATTTGATATCAAATAATGCACAATATAATATTCTATAATTACATATCAAAGACAGCCATATTAACCTTATTATAATAGTATTTTGGTAAAAAAAAAATATTTATGATAATGAAAAAACAAGAATTGCAGATATTTTTTAAATCTATGGATCAAAACTGCAAATAATCTGTTACTGGCATTAAACAATTGCTGTACAATCATATTTTAACAAGAAATTGAAACGAAATTGTGAAATTATAGAAAAATTGGAAAATCTTAAAATCGAACCGATCCCAATTGTAATTAAACTGATCCTGAACGAATCATATAAAGCTAGAATATCTCTCTATTTTGCAAAAAAAAATTCAGGTTGTTAAGCTGTTGAATGATTTGGTTATTTAATGACTTTATAATTCATATTAATTATATAGTCACATAAAGTACTTACTAAACAATGACATTTTACAAAGAAATTGAAACGAAAATGCGAAATTTTAAAAAAATTGCTATTTATCAAATTTGAACCAATCCCGATGAAAACAACACTGATCCCGATCAGAATTATTCTAAAATTTGGAATTTTACCCAAAAAAATGCAGTTTAACCTGTTATTCTTTAAATTTTATTCATAGATTAAAAAGATATAAAAGAGTTACAATTTTTATTTTCAGAATTATTTTTTAATTAAAAAAAGAATACTTGAAAAAACTATCTTTGGTCTGTATTTATTCATGATCATATTACACATTAATTGACACCAAATTTTAAGTTCTAAAATACCCTGATTGTCTTCAAAACATTTTTTCCCATTTAACTGAAAAATACAAAAAAATATAAAATAACTAAAAGTCGATATCGATCTCTGTTTTGTGGAATCATACTTCAAAAAAGATTCTCCATCGATCCATCATATAAAATTTTAGTGTGTCGAGGAACCTTAAGTATGAAATCGAAGGGAAACAAATTTTCCCGTTCAAATCGGACCGTCGTTTCCGCGTTCTAAGTACATTGCATGGTCAATTCCTGTATGATGTTATTCAATTTTTCCCGGAGCGTTCTTTCGATCGCAAAGTTGATGTAAAGTGTAGTTGTACGAGAAAATCCGGGTTGACAGACCATAGACCAATCCGAATTTTGTGGTGAAGCTACAGTTTTTCACGTGAGGAGACTCACTCAAGTTGTAATGATGTACTTTTATATGATACGCAGGGAGACAACAAAGATCAGGTCAACAAGGAAA
>WFKH01011926.1:27712868-27738384 GCA_016163765.1 Magallana hongkongensis
TATATATATATATATATATATATATATATATATATATATATATATATGGATGGTAGTCCGTCTTGTACGATTGCCCTTGCTTTTTGATAACCTTAACAAAGAATATAGACGCATTCTTTTATGTTGTGTCATGTATTGGAATCCGATTACATATGTTCTATATGAAGAACCCATATTACCGCTTTGATCGACGACCGTATAAATTGTCTCTCCATTTTGAAAGTTTTATAAGTTCGTTATTTAAAATTTATATCGCGGTTATGCCTATGAGGATGGTTAAGTTGTCATTTCAGATTCAAAGTTTATTAGCAAGGTGCACTTGAGACAACATTTTTATTCATGCAATTTTTGTGTTATTAATGGGAATATTATTTGACTTGTCATTTGATTAAGGAATTAAGTTGAAAAAAGATATAAGATTATATCGTCTTTTGTGTACAAATACATAACATGTCTGTCATATTTTGGGTTTCGGGGAAGTTTTGTAACGAGAAGAAAAATTCCCAAAAAAAGTTCTTGTGACAAGATTGACAAACGATCAACACAACCATAAATCACGGACGTGGCATTGTCATAATGAGTCGATTACACGCCGGCTAGCCCTGGCGGACGGTGGCGATGTACATCACAGCTCTCGGCGGATCGGGGACGATCGGGGGTGTACGAACAGTACCATCTTTGCTACCAAAAGGTTTACGATCCGCTCCTCTCGGATAGTTAACCCTTTGTAGTAAAGATAATACAGTACATGAATCCGCTTGCGCTGTGTGCGTGTTCAGACAGAAAACATGGCTGATTTGTGATCGCTCTAATCACGTTTATGATCAGTGTGAGTGTGTACGATTTGTTACATGGTGATCATTTGTAATAGCGACCTCATGGTGATTGAAATGGAATTCTCGTAATTGCCTTCTGAGTCACTAATCTAAGCAGTTCTACGAAGGGACAGCAACACCGACCGATTTGACTTGGTCTGTTGCTGACAGATGTATAGCAGCAATAGACAAATGGCGTAATTTTCATTAAATCGTGTGCAAATATATTTGCATACATTGTATACATGTTTCAAAGGGTCACTGTGTAACCTTAGATTTGTTACTCTGTGTAACTACAAATTGACATTTGACTAATAAAGTGGGTCTGATAGATTTTTAAAACTGCTACCTCCTCTATGATCCGGAACTATAGTGCTGCCGTATCTTTCACGGATTCACCAATTTTACCAATGAATATCGATTAGATTTTTAAATCTCTTTACTTATTGATATTTGTCTCTTGAAAACACAATCCAGCGCACGTTGACATAGCTACGTGATACAGGTTCAGATGAAAAAGTATGCTATGACATGGGGACCTGTTAGTAAATCATGGCGAGAGCAGGGACTTCACGGACTGGCATTGCACTTCCAAATACATGTAGTTGTAGTAACCTTCCTTATATGGTAGAATTGGCTGTTAATGTTATAGAGCGCACTGATATAACGATGAGTTTTGTATTTTCAATCACTATTTATATCTTAATATTTGAAAAGAAATTCAAATAGAGATGTAGACATACATGTAAATAATAATCATTATAAGATGGTTTTTGTGGGCTATTAAAGGAGAGATCCATACAGCAAGCGAACAAATCATTTTAATTTTAAATGAATTGTATAGCAATAAAACTTTTGTATCGAAGTATAAAATGGCAAACAGACAATCTAATCCAACAAAGCCTAAAGTTTTACATCTTTGGAATACGGAGACTGTTAACTGGTTAAGATGTTGCACTCTTTAGTTAAACTGTTTCAAAACTATTTCAAAACTGAGATTTTGTTATATAAATAATATTAGAAAATGTACATGTATCTGCCCCACTGTCATGTACAAAAATATAGATTATTGAGAATCATTAGTTTATTGAGAATTAAAATTTGTACATGACAATTAAATTTTGATTCTCAATTAGCTAAATTTTTGTAAAGGACACCACCCTTTTTAGTCAACCGTCCTTTTTCTCATAATCACATACATGTATAGAATAGTACATTTTTTAACGAAGTGGCCGATCCACTTTCTTTAAACAGTTTGAAAAAAATATACGGAAAGTTCACTTATAGATTAACGAGCCAACTGCAGGGATATTGGTTATCATAAAATGGAGGGTAATCGTGTTTAAAAATCCAGACCTGTAAACTTGTAAATTCAAATATGCAATCGTGTTGGTGTGTGAGTCTGAGTATGAATGTGTGTAATTCTGATCGCGTAACCTATAAAAACTCGGACATAAACACTTTAAGATTTGACTCAGTTCCTTCTTATGATGCACATTTTGCAGCTTAATTGATTTTGTTGGTTTATTTAACCTTTAACTTTCCACATTTTTAATCCACAGTTTCTGCATTTGTATCTTTATCCTCGGATATAGCACAGTTGACATGTTACAAATCGACAAATGTAAAGTCTACAAGTTTGTCGAATTTTGACATGACCTTATATGGAAAATGCTTGGTGCGGGAAACGGCATGCCGTAATCGCCGGAATGGACTAAAGTAAACATAAAATTCAGTTAAACTGTTCTAATGAACGATACTATTTTCTTTGGATCGAGAATAGTATTTTTAGAAAAAGATATTGAGGTATAATTGAAACTGGACCAAACAAGAAGATGTGAATGTTTGTAAAAATCGGTGCCGGTGTGACGAATGCGCTATTTTCTGTACTATAATTCCCATGGGCACTGGTACATGTATAAAACGATAAGGGTTAACTTTTACTAAAAAAGATATGCCTATATCTATATTAATATCGCTATAATAATTTGACATGTAATGTAAACTGGAAAATATAAGTTGAATACGTACTCTTTTCTAGAAACGAGACGGATCAAGAAATTTCCTAGGGGTGAATATATTTTTAGCGGCATGGGGTTTGGAGATCGCCGTGAGGCCCCATCTAGGTTCATTGCTTACCTGAATGCTAAGAATTTTGAGAGTGAATTTTATATTCATCATTTATTTAGAATTAAACGACTTGCAAAGAAATCTGGTAATTTTTCGCGGAAAAATATATTTATCTATATATTTTTTCAAATATCAAAATGACTTTGTTGTGTAAGTGCATGATAAATAATAAAACAATCTGAAACTGTTATAAAAAAAGTTTTTTAATCATTAATTAAAGTACAAAATGTTGTCAAAAATTAAAAGGTTTTGAAGAAATGAAAAAGGGATACTAGTATGTTTATGTTTTTATAATTATATTTTTTCTTCGAAAATCGAATTTCTGAAATTAAGGAACGGGTGGGTTAAACAGATTTGATCGTATATGAACTAGTAAAGTTTTTATTATTAAATCTGATAAAATATATACTGTATTGACAGTAATTTTACAAAACTAAGTAGCTGCTTTATGGTAATCGGTACATGTTCAAAAGTGGCTGTAAAGCTATAAAGCTTTCCGGAAAATTTTGATTAACCAACTTCACTGCGTGTGTCTAGATTGAATCGACATTCAGGACGCCATACTTATATCCCGTAATAATTGCTTGAAATCAAAACATTTTTGCCAATAAATTTTCACCTTCTTTTTCTATATATTACCGACAAAATGAAATATTTTTGGTTATAATTTATACACACAGTTAACCTTATCTTCTGATTTTTTTTTCATTTAAAGGGGGGGGGGGGGTGCCGTTACTCATGTCTCATCTAAATCAAAATCTTAAAACTACTGTTTTCAGGTAGTTAGTTTTTCTTATGGATAACTCAATTTTATTAATTTATCAGCCGGCCGACCCCGTGAATTTTTTCGGGGGGTGGGGGCTTTTGTCCCAACATTGTGGTAGCGATAAGGATGCTTTTGGTGATACTTTCTTTATTCACCCGAGCTCTATACTGAAACGATTTGTTACCTGTACTCTAAGATAATAGAAATGCGTGTATACATTTAAACAAAGTCATGATAGGTAAAATTTTCCAGATCTAAGATATCTGATGCCGATTGAATTCTTCACTCGCATCTTTTCTGGATTCTCTTGATATAATGGACACCGAGCTTAAATTTATTTTTCGAAAAATAGTACTTCCTAAAAAATGTTGTTATCCAGAGATAATATGATGATATGTAATATTTTTTTGTTTATTCTGTGCCCATTCCGGCGATTACGGCAGGCCTTTTCCTGCAGCTATCGGTGACGTCACTGTTTCCATATATGGTCATGTCAAAATTCGACAAACTTGTAGACTTTACATTTGTCAATTTGTAACATGTCAATTGTGCTATTTCAGAAAACGGAGATATAAACGCATTGACTACCGATGGAAAATGTGTATTATAGTGACAGGTTACATGTAAATAACAAACAGCATTTTATAGTTGCAAATGTGCATCTGTAGGAAGAATTACATTGAAGGTCTGCGGAGTGAACTTTAGAGTTTTGATGTCCGAGTTTTATAGATTACACGATCAGAATTACACACATTCATAATTAGGCTCACACACCAACATGATTGCATATTCGGATTTACAAGTTTACATGACTGGATTTTTGAACACGATTACCCTCCATAATTGGTAGGGCTCCTCACTCACAAGTCCTGACACAGACTAGAAAGTGATTTACTGTCAGCTTAGATCACCGAGTTGATTCGCTTATTCGCCCCTTGCAAAGAAACTTGGCGGAGGGATTTTACTTTCTAAAAGTGTCTTATATAGCCGCACAAAAAACGTTTAAAAATTCAGTGGAATGACGTGTGTAGAGTAATTTTGAGTAATGCAGTCTTACTTTTGATAATAATTTATAGTTTCATGAACAGTAAAGAATTTAAAAGAGCCTACCATAAGTTTAATATTATATATACAAATGCTATCAATACCAAATATATCGTGTAATTCAGCTCACCTTTTTCATAAACGACAGTTTATCATTTCTTTATTCAATAAAATACATTCCATACGCGCTGGTATCGCTTTATAGATTACGATCAAGAAATCACATTTATTCATTCTATAGAATTAAACAAAACAAACCATTCCCTCACAGCGCTCCATACACTGGACGTTATGAGGGCTTGTCATCTTATAAGACCATATTTATTTATGTTTTTAGAATTTTGCAAAGTTGTTATTACTTGGTCGTGTCAAGGATTAGAAAATCGCTACTTAGGAAGGAATATTACCACCGAAAAAATGTTAGATTTGTAATCTTATGAAAATCACCCCCGGTTGTGGCACTTTTCATTAATTGAGAATGTGCGGATAAACATAGTTTTGGTATTTGTAAATCAGCTTATGAAAGAATACAGTTTGAGGGGGTAACACTCTAAATAACGTGTACTTATGAATGACTTTTGTAACTCGGCAGAGCATGTATAAACATGTTTTTTCTTCATAACATATATTTTCGCACGCGATACAATGTAGATAGCTGCAGAGATGTATCTTACAAGAAAATTCGGGTGGACGGCATGTCTGCAGCTTCAACGGAAGCTTCTCGTACCCTGCCCACAGCACGGACGGTCGTCTCCTGCCCGTCTCCAGAGAAAGTGGACTGGGGGAGGGGGTTGTAAAGGGACATGATATGATCATTGTCTGTTGAGCCTTTTTTCCCCTTTTATTCTTCAATATTTAAGCTGTTTCAATAAAAAGAGTCTCATAGGAGGGCCTCTCTGCATTATCGGACTATTGTCCTTTCGTTGGAGCTGAGTCATGGCTCGGACGCTGTCGTTCTAAGGGGATTAGGCTGTCGTTAGATGGACCCCCCCCCCCCCGCCCCCCGTCAGACATAGACCAGGGTGGAGGGCTGGCCCTAGCCATACGTAGTACTAACACTGCTACTACTAAATCATCTTACGATCAATAATTCCTCGTCTTTCAATAATGTGTTTGAAGTGCACATGGTTGATTTAAATGACACAGTTTGTACCTACCTTTAAAAAAACCGGTCGTGCGAACCATTTTGGAATGTAGGGGTGATCAGCTAACTCAGCGAACTACATTACATGTCATATGCAGTCTACTATATGAGGCATTAATGAAAATATATACTCTATAGATAGAGCAGGCTTTAAGACTCTCGTATGTTCTAGATTAGCTGCAGGTCTGTAGCTCCCGGTCTGAAAAAATTCGGATGGACAACCTGGGAGCTACAGTGCCTCCCATAGAAAAAAACTGCAATTTACGGCGCACAAAAAATTGCGCTAGTTTTGGACTGATTAACCTTATTTCCACACAAATTCTGTGAAAACAATTAGTACCATTAATTTTTCAGGCAATTTACTACTGACATCGTCACTTTACTTGCCTCAGACTATCTCTTAAACATGCTAACCGACCTCGGAAAATGAAGTATATTAATTTACGTCGAGATCGAGAGTCGCCATTTTCACATGTAAACAAACTGCACCACTTCACTTTACGGGGCTGGTGATGGTGTTTAAAAGAATATCAGAGGCAAGTGAAGTAATGATATCTGTAGTAAAATGTCCGAGGATTTTTTGGAGTGAAATATTTGTACAGACTGTGTTTGGAAATGAGAATAATCAGTCCAAAACTAGCGCAATTTTTGCAGCTAGTTCTAGATAATAGCTTCACAGGATTGAAACAATTATAAATATTTATAAGTGATACTATAGTCTGTCCCAAGATATCCTGAATTCAGATTTTGCTTAATTGCTTGATATTTATAAATACCTCAGGGTTCAAACGATGTTCATTCAAAAGTATGAAAATTTCCAAGATTTCTCAGTCGAAACGCCCCTGTTAGCTTATCAGGTTTCCATACAATGCTAAAAAATGTGATGTCTACGGGGATTTTGTATTGCAGCAAGCCCCGATGATAACGTTGAAAAATTGCGCGATGTATTCCGAGTGTATTCCGAATGGAGAAAATGGAGAAAAGATGTAAACAATCTCCGGAAGGAATCTGTTTTTGTTACTGTGAATTTTTCCGAGTGAAAGATGATAATGTGTCAATAAATATCTTGGGACAGACTATACAAGACATGTATACTAACAGCTCCAAACCCTACAAAAACTCTTCAAGAGCAGACTTGTGTACAACAGTATTCCAACAGTTTCAAGTACACAGTTTGGGAAATGCCGTGTCAGTGATAGTGATTCAGGAGAGCCCCTGTTTCGAGGATTTTTCCGACATCAGAATAGGTGGAGTAGGAGCCTCGTTGTCACTCAATGAATAGAAGCTATGTTCTCATGAGTGGGTGGGACAAAAAGGGAAAATAGCCAGGAAGGGCTTCCCGGCATTTAGGTGGTATGGGACACCTCTATATTGTGACGTACTTCCTAGCGAAATAACCAAGTATAATTTTATTATTTTTTCCCCCAAAGTTGTTACCAAACAGCGTAGCGCAAAGGGTTTAAGCGTTATCTTCCAATCTTGTAAGTCGTAAGTTCGAATCTCGCTGGAGCTTTTATGATTTTTACCTTTCCAAAAATTTTTAAAATATTTTTTGGTCAGATATTGTAAAATTTGAAAATTCTAAATCGGCATAAGTATTTTGATTATAATGTACTTTTATCCCCATTTAATATCGACAGGTGTCCCATACCACCTTAAGTTTCCCCTGTCACGATCAGGCTGTGGTTTTCGTGGTACAAAATGTACACAGACCATAGCTCATTTGTCTATGCGCAGTCTAATATTAATTCCATAAAGCGTAGAAAAACTAACCACATATGTCCCAAACGATTACACTAGTGTCTAAAAAGACGTGTTTATCAAACATGGTTTGAAAGACTTTTCACAAAATCCATTACAAGTTTCGTAAATTGTTTTCGCTCATGGGACCGTATATTTATTGTGAAGTTGTTCAAACATAACCCCCACCACCATTCCCGTAAAATAACCAAAAGAAACCTCTTACTACCAAAATAAGAGTGCCTTTAATTTACTACAGGGAAATATAAGATGCGGTACCTAGACGTCTGATCAAAAGACATCCGTCTTCCGCTGTCACCGAGGGTCAGTCTAAATACAGCAAAAGACGAGAAAATCACACACCATTCAGCTATTGTTTCCACTCCCTTTGATTTCAAATTTTGACGTTTATACGGTCACTAGATGACCAACTCTGAGCAATAAATTGATTTAGGAGTCTGCCATTTAATTGAAATTAAGACATCTGTCACCTGTGTTATGTAAAAATCGTGAAATATATGCAACAGTTCCTGCTCGTATTCCTAAAATAGAAGAATATTTTTATTTGATTGACCTTACATGCCCTGTCCACTGAGAGCTCTATATACTGTTACCTGTGTTTCAGCTACAAAGCCTACATATACCTTGGAAATGATCGCGATCTATGTTGCATGTATGTAGCCGTGCAATCTATCAGGAATTATATAATCTAAATCTTTTAACTTTTCATTAAGTTTTTTAATGGAGACAGGTTGTGCATACTGTTATTAGATAGTTGTAAAATAAAATTACCTCAACTCCAATTCGGATTTTGAAAAATGGATGTCCATGTGAAATGTGAATATGCAATAAAATTGACGTCTGCGTGACAGAATGATATAAATGCAGGTGCAGGTTGAAGTTTCCATGTGCCTGGCCTGTCTGTCGTGGTCATTAAACAGTTCATTCTGTGGCCTCCTAAAATGTAAGGAACAGGGAAAAACTTTTAATCTTGAGACCACAAAAATGATATAAATGAAGTCATTTTCAATAAACACAATGTCTACCTTTACATCACTCTGATTAATGACCACTGGTTGTATTAATGCAGCGTGAGTCACACAAAAAGACTAGTCCTTGTAACATTATAACCTAAAACCCTGCAATCCTCTCTCTTTCTCTCTCTCTCTCTCTCTCTCTCTCTCAAAACAGTTGAAAGCTTGCAGCTAATAAAACCAAATATCTATAATCAAATCTTTATCTATAACGCAAGACTTAATCTCTTTATTGCCGAGGAAGGTTTTCAAATAAATGATGTTAATTTTTATCCAAACTCAAGGATGTAATCACTTAATAATGAGAGATAAGACCTCTTTCTATCATAACGCATTATGTCACTAATGAAGCAAGTCGCTTTCATCAACTATAAATATATGCGGGAACAGTATTATTCAGATTACGTTTAGTCACATTTTGCCATAAAAATGAGGAAAATTTATACATATTAACTGTTTTTTCATTGTAATAAAAATAAATCGACCCTCTTTCTACAGTATTTGCTAACGATATCTGTAAAAGTGAACATGTATAAAGAATACGGCTTTATCAATGGAAGAACTCAATAAAAATGTTTACTCGAGGATCGCGAGAGTAAACACAGCAGACAGGTCACTCCGGGTAGATTTCTGGTCAGTAATTCTTTGACTGGTGAACGGGAACCAGTCATGTTATTGTAGGATTCAAAGAAGAAAGCAACAACTGCGAGTAAAGTTAGAGATAATATCAATGTTTACGTACTTTTGCAATGAAGTGAAATTAAACGTGACGACATACAAAAAGTAAAATCAATAGTTACATGTAAATATCACTATAGAGCTACATGTACATTGTATAATCGGAAGGTTTTCACAAGTTTTTTTACTTTTATTCAGATTAGCTGATATATAGATATCAGCCTGCCTCTCTCTCTCTCTCTCTCTCTCTCTCTCTCTCTCTCTCTCTCTCATTCATACCAATATATTTGTGTTTCAGGTCAGCAGACCTTTACAAAATTCCGGGGCGATTTCTTACTTTGGGAAACATGGAATCCTGACTTTTTAGACACTAGCTCGGATAACTACAAATCGTTAGAAAACGACCTCCTCCTAGAAGTATGTATACAACAATGCATGGCCTCCGCTTGATGCACTAAACAAGATCACAGTGTCACAAGTGAGATAACCTCTCTTTTATGTTTCAGATCAGCGACCTTTTTTCCAATGTTTCAAATTTTAAGACGGAAGGACTTATAGCACTAAGGTATATATATTTAACATTATTGAATGAAAATAATTTATGATATTACTTTGCAAGAAGTGTAGATATAGTGTTGATTCTTAATGGTTGAAAATGAAAGAAAAGAAGGATTCAATGTTTAAATTTTAAGTTTTATATATTAAAGGGGCTCAAAATGTGATATAGGAATATATAATTAATTAATTACTAGTATGATAATATGTTTAAAATCTTCTCGAGAACTGCAATGCAATATAACCATGCAAGCATCCCGATATACTGTAGATTCTAATTTGTGCAACCTGTGACCTTGGGACCAATACTGGGAACCCAAGGAGGGGTTCAGAGTTTAATATAGAAATAACAATAATTTAGATTCCAAATTGTTCAAATTGTAACAAATCAATATAGGAATGGATGGGGAAAATGTTCTTCCTTTCTTTTAAGCAATGTAATTTGTAATATTATTATATATAAAAACACCCTGATGTAGTACTTTAACAACAACCACTTGGGCCCAAAATGTTTAGCAAAAGAATATGTGAAGAAAAATTGAAAAATCTTTTTGAACAAGATGTATATACATACAAAATATATCCTACTGAACTGTTTAGATATTTTAGTATTTGACTCCAGAAAAATGTTTTGATCAGAGCAATGTTGCCTGTTTGTTTTGAGAGGGGGTTCAAAGAGATATGATATTTTTAATATAAAAGTACTGTATTTAAATCAGAATCTTGATATTATCGTTTCTGTGTAGTTCTTGTTTGTAATTCTTGCAGGCAAGCAGGGGAAAACACAGAAGCCACGATTGGTTTCGAGTTCAATGATCCTATCACGGTGGAGAGATTTCGACACACGCTACAGGAGGAGCTGACTACCAATGACACCTTTTACATCATCCTGTCCAGCGCCACAAATATACACGGTAAGTGAGCGCCACCAACATACGCGGTAACTGCGCCACCAACATACGCGGTAAGAGAGAGCCTCCAACATACGCGATAAGTAAGCGCCACAAATATATGCGGTAACTGAGCGCCACCAACATATATATACGTGTTAAGTGAGCGCCACCTACATACGCGGTTAATGAGCAACACCAACACACACGGTAAGTGAGGGATTCCAGAGCACACGGCCAGAGCACCAATATTTATCTGACAAAATATCTTGAAATTATGAAATTATGATGTAGGTAACAAGAGAACATGGCACACATGCACACCAATAGCCAACAGACTCAATCAGCTGACCCCCCCCCCCCCCCCCCCCCCCCCCCCCTTTGCAAAAGTGAGCTCTCTCTGAAACCGAGGATACGATAGGAATTGTTGTTATACCCCTGTAAAACAGTTACTATATAACTCTTTACAAAAAAAGTCCAGCATTTTGACTGTTGGACTGGAACTTTTGGATTGGAACTGTTAAAATCGACTGTTAAAAAAAATATTTATATTCAGTAGTATATTCTCACTATATAACTCTATATAGACGAATAGTCAATAATTGTAATATTAGCTCGTCCGAAAAATATCAATTTTTTTAAATATTGACCGGCTAGGAATAATATCTAGAGAATATTCCCTTTATTTCAATTAATCGCTTCTGATTTGTTGATTCGTAAACGGTGACGTAAATAAATCTTCGCGACTCCAAAACAAGGTGACTTCATAATAGGCAATCAGTCAAGGCAAGTAAACAACGGACGCGCAATGCGACGGTTTGCTATCATCACGGATATTTAAGCATTGAATCATTATTTTTTGAAAGATATAGTCTCATAACTGCAGCGGCGTGTGCATACAAATTGAGTAACGCGCGTTAGCGCGTTAGGAAAATTTGTATGCACACTCCGCTGGAGTTATGATACTATATCTTTCAAAAAATAATGATTTAATGCTACATTTTCTAAAACTTCTTGCCTTATCTGCAAATGTGATTTATACGTCAAAATTTCTGTTTTATCCTAAGGGTAAGTTCAAATTAATTGAAGAGCCACTTTAACAGCCACAAGCGTGAACTTTGATTCTCACTTGTGACGTTGCATTTTACAGCGTTCAACGTTTGTGACGTCATAATAAAACTCGTCATTTTAACCTTTGAGTACCCTGTGTGTGTTACGGTCTTATAACTGCAGTATCTTCTTACACACTTTGCATGCAAAAAATATTTAGAATGTAAATATAAGGATTTGGGAATTATTGTAAAGAAAAATCAGGTAGAACATCTGTAACTTAATTCCTATAGGCGGCGGAGATCAACAGTGACCATTTGGTGCCGACGATATTTTGGAAATGGACTTTGCGCAAAATTAAATTCGTGAATTCTATGTTGAGCTGAGAAAATTACGACGATCTGTTTTTAAATCCATTCTTGTTTTTTGGTTTGTTTCTTCACATAACAAAACAAATGTTGACTGTGTTTTCGGGCAACATTGATTATATTAGCCCCCTCGGGACGATATATTGCCCTCCGCTTCGCGTCGGGCAATATTTCGTTCCTCGGGGGCTAATATAATCAATGTTGCCCTCATCCCCAGTCAATATTTGTATACTGTTGACCGGTGACGTCATATTCCGCGAAAACGCGTTATTAAATTAGTAGGGGTATAAGAAAACAGTTGTTGACTGTGTCTCGGGCAACAGTTGATCTGTTAGACCGGCTCGCAAACTGTTGCCCATGGCCGAAGGCAACAGTTTGCATAATTAATTGCGAGCCGGTCCGACAGATCAACTGTTGCCCTCGACCTCAGTCAACAACTGTATACTAGTAAACACGAACATTCTTTATCACTATTTAAGGAATAAGGAATCATTCTTTCAGTATTATGAGGTGATAATTTTGGTCGGGACGTGCTCTAATCCAATAAAGCCCGAAGGGCTTTATGATAGATTTGACCACGCTCTGACCGAAATTATCACCTCTTAATATTCAAAGAATGATCCTTATTACTTATATTTATATTATTTTCAATTTGTACACTTTAAAACAACATTTTAAAACCACTATTCTTTCATGTAGCACATGCTATGTATTAATACGCGGCGCAGCCAATACCGTTTTTCGGTTATGCCATAGGATACGCCCATTTTGTGTCGCTCATCTTTTATGAAATTATTGGGCTATTGGCTTCAAAATTGATTCGTAATGTTATCACAGACAAAGACAGTTGAAAATGTAAATATTTTACATTAATCAACTTTCACAAAATAACTATAGAAGAGTGTAAAATAAACTAAATAAGAATAAAGAATATTCAAGTCAATGAGCAAAAGTTAATATTTCATTTTCTTACAGTAAAAAAAAGAAGCTTTATGATCATTTTATCCTATTCACTACCTTAATATTGTAGGTATTGAGAACCTTTCAACACAAGGGCCACTCTCTTTCTCATCCACTCTGCTACCATCCAGTACAGTGTTTTCTGGGGACCTGTTGGTGACGTCCTTATATGTTGGACGATCATCCGAGGGTTTACTTGCAGTATCCTCCAGTCTTGAACTATTACAGTCATCAATATCAGATGTCGTACATGATCCGTCTACCAGATTACAGACGTTTTCAGCATCTTCTAAAGGTGAACCTGTTTATACCGTCCAATCACATTTGTGCGCATTGCTTACATTGCAAATTGTAATTTACAATCTTTACTAATATTATTATGTTTACAGAGGCTACGAGTCAGATGAAATCCTCATTCTACTCATCGGAATTTTCGTCATCAATGGTTTTCGACATTCTTCCATCTTTTACTGGTGTTGATGTGACATCATCGTCTTCAGGTATCGTATTGCCCAGTGTGCACACTTCATCTTTTCTGCTATCGTCTGCTTCACCTGCTCCACTGCTCGACCTTTCTGTACTCAACTCCAGCACCTCAGCTTCCTCCTTCTTCCACAGACCAACTGCCGCACTTAAAGATCCTTCCTCTTACAACAGCTACACGCTTTCTTCTTTCAGCTCAGCTTATGTCAAAAACAGCACTGTAACCTATAGCTTTTCTTCTAAATATTCAAGAAATGAAGATGGGCAACTCAACCCTTCAGCAACAGAGCGTGCATTTCAATCACTAGCAACTGTCAATCATAGTTTTGCTTCAGATAATTTTAATAACATTGCTAGCAGCTTTATTTCTGAGTTTGCGACTAACAATGTACACAGTGAGTATAAAACATCGTACGTGATACCAAATAGTCCGATGTCGGCGACGGTAACAATTCATAATGTTGGAATTGATTTCATTTCTTCCATTTGGCACGACAATGCACACAGCAAAATGCACTCCTCTGTCACAGAGAGGGCCTCAATAGGAGCCAACCTCAATACGATCTCTTCGCCGTCCTCTTTAGGTTTTGGACTTAAACATGAAGAAAACTTGATACTGACGAACACAGTTTATCCAACGAATTTTCTATTTCAATCGAGTATGCCTTACCTGGCACAACACAGTTCTACAGAAGAGACGTCAATATTGCAAACTGTGATGGGACAACATTTGGAAAGTGTAGTTCAAACTATTGCGTCGAACAGCTTATCCACTATTCAGCTTTCACAGAGAGCGCTGTCTATTGAACTGTCAACTGAAGTTCCCAGAAACGATTTAACATCTATGCAAATGTCTGATCACAAGCCATCATTGATATCATTAGAAAGCCACCAGGATTTATTTAGCACCGTCTTTGTAAACACATCGAAAAAAGACGCTTCATCAGCAACTAGAGGATCGGAAATCTTCAGCCCTGAGATAACTACAAATACATTGGTGGGAGAGAGTGAGGTTCCTTTCAATGCTGATATTTTTGGAGACACACAACTTGAAGATTTATTAAATGCCATTTTGTCTGAAAGGCAACAATCAGAGTCGTCAAGTCAAATATCTGATACCATAATTAGAAACAAAACAACAATAACAACTAGTGGTCTTGTTCCAATTTCAACGCATACACAGTTTGAAATGCCAGAGTACAGCCAATCCAAAGGTATATAATTAGCAAAATATAATCCCTCTGTTATCCTTCCATATTCAGAAATACTAAGTAGATCTATGTAAAATAGCCATTGATTAATTGTAGTTCCCCTTCTACAAATAATAGTCTCCTGTTTTTTTCCGTTAGTGAAATTGTATGATTTCAAAAGTTACTTTGCTTTATTTATATGCATTATAAATATATTGGGACGCGCAAGTGGCAAAGCTTAGCTTGTTACAAAGCTTTAAGGAATTTTGGTTTTGAAAATTCGAACTTTTTCATTTTTGTTGTTTTTATTTATGCTTTTAGATATTCTTTATATTTATGCGGTTTACGTTTTATTTTATACAGTTGATGGTATACTTACAAGCACACGCTTACCTTTTACCAGCATCACTATGGAAAAGCTGGTATCAGCCACTCCCAGGCTAACACTTGGCACCACAGATTCCACACTGTCCCTCCATATCTCCATGCTTACTCCCGACTCTATCCCTGCCTCAGCAACACCTGATATATCTGATTCGCATCATCTAAACTACGCTACAAAAGAAATTGTCACACAATTAGATCCAACACTGCCAGTTTCATCCACTGAACCATTATCAACAAAACTTATTTCATCTTCCTCTTTGAATGACATTGATCCCATTTCACATTCTATCTCAGCCATAATGTCGTCACACGTTGCGGAAGCTTCAAATTCAATATTATCCAAGACCTTTAAAGAGTCAGAATTTCATAGGCCAAGTATAATTATATCGACATCAATTATTTTCTCGGAGAACGAAAGTTCTTTATCTTCTAATGGAATTCTATCTCCCTCAAGTTCAGCCTTTCATCAAATCAATTCAACATCATCAGAAGTACTAGATTCCTCAAAAGATCAGCTGAGTACTTTATTTGGAGTGTCCTCAATACTGCTTGCAACAATGACTGATTCTAGCGAAATGCTTTATACAACGTCTCTGAACACGGCAAACAGTCAAACCCTGAGTAAGAACTGGCTGTCATCCAAATCATACAATTATCTATCTTCCGTATTGTTCTCAAACGAAAATTCAAAGTTTAAAACATCTGAATTAACAGAATTGACTTCTTCTGTTGAGGATCATGTAACGTCCAATTCCATGATGCAAACACACAATACCCAAGCTGTATTAGAGAGTTCTACCTCTAATATTGTTCAAAATTCACCAATTCATTCAATAAAAGATGTATCTTCTAAAGAAGTCACCACCAGTAACATAATAAGCCATATTTACACAGAAGACGGAGAGAGTAGTACATATACAAGTATGTCTACTAAAGTTTATCCAAGCAGAACATCCACAGATCTGCAACAATCAGCAGTATCAGAGTTCATTTCGTCGACAGAGTCTGTTGAGAGGAGTTCAATTCCAACTCTACAACCCAGCTCGTATATAGCTATACTGTCTTTCAGTAATGTTATCCGGACGGAACCATTGACATCAACTCTCCCCTTGTCAACGGCATTCATGTCGTCATCAGTTACGGGTGTACAGTCACACTCGCCTTCTGCTTTTACCAGATCATCTGTAGATCCTAGGTCAGTGGTTCTGTCATCGGACGTGATAAATCAACAAAGCACGGATAAGATAGTGTATGTCTCGACCAGTATTACCTCATTTTCAACTGATTTGTTGCCTGAAACTCAAACCTCAAAAGGTTCTGGATACTCAACATTTTTAATGCCATTGATGCCCTCTGATGATACCTCAACGGAAACGAAGATTTCTACAAATATAGAAATTAAGCCCAACTCGGAACTTTTTTCTTCAATGTCGACTTCAGCTCCTCTAGACTCAAGAATTGATTCCCGTTCTCAATCATTGTCCAGATCGGAAATAGCAAGCAGAATCTTAGATATGTCAATTGTAACTCATGCGCCTTTGATATCAACAATAATTTCCTCATCAAAATCTGATTTTGAACTAGAAAGTCAGCAGGTGTCTATATCCAAGGAAGATTTTCTGTCCTCGTTACAAAATATTTCAACTGCAAAGAGCTCATTAACTTTGAACCTTGCAAGATCAACATCGGTCCAATTTTCTGTTTCAGAAGAGTTTAAATTGTCTCCAATTAGCGCATTCCATACAGATAAGATAGAAAGTACTATGTCTAAAGTCCAACATAAAACTAGTTTTGTTAGTGACCTCTTCGAGCCGTCATCATCAGTTCAAACACAGTCCACACACATTTTAGGAACATCTTATTTTTCAAGCCTCTCTGAGAAATATACGCTATCCGTGCGGGACGAAGTTTCAAGCATGGTTTCATCGTTATACTCCCCCGATTCATCTGTATTGTCATCAATAAAACGTCCAACAGACCAGACTTCAACGGAAATTATTTTATCTAGGTCTTCTATCATCGAAACAAGACCCTCTCTGAATGTATCAGAAATCGTTTTCTCTTCAACAATGGAACTTATGTTAAACTCTTCAAGTCTAACTACTGATGATTTTAAAACTGAAGAAACTGGATCTAAGACAGCAACGACCGTAGTTCAGTCTACAACAGGGTCAATAGTGTTATCACCAGAGGTACTTGATTCAACATCTTCCTTTGAAATATTAGATTCATCATATTTCACGAGCTTTTCATCATTGAAAAGCAGCATTTTACAACCGAAAGAGTATACAAGTATTATGTCATCTAATAGAATGAAGGAAACGTACCGTGAAAGCAGCTCGTTGACATCTGTGTTACAATCAGTGAGGATGAGCAGTTCATCTTCTTTTGTTGTTCCGTCTGATTCTATGTATAGTTCAGCTGAATCTAAAGGCTTCGTCTCCGACTTTCCTTTGAAGGTCTCGTCGAGTTCAGCAGACATTATGTCATCAAGTAGCCAATATGACAAATCTGTATCGCACTCATCGAATTTTGTTGATACAACTACTCTTTTCTCAGATATCTTTGGTTCGGTAAGCACATTAGTTTCCTTAAAGGATGTCAAGAGTTCTGCCAGAACAAGTACAGTAGACAGCACTGCGTTATCGTCCATGATTCAATCAACATTTGTCTCATCGAAGAGATCCTCTGACATCAGCGAGCACTTTATTTCTACATCACATATATCGACAACTGATTTCCAAAGTGAACCCTTAAGCATATCATCAAAAGCAATATCAAGTATGACAAAAGAAAGCCAACTGTTGAGCTCTTATACACAGATTTCGGATGTTACCACAATTTTATCAACAAATATAGAACCATCTATATTAGCATCCGTATCATCTGAGGATTATGTTTTTCGGTCAGTGTCTCTTGTCCTTACAACATCATTACCACCGACAGTTGGTGTTACCTCCTCAGAAATAGAACTGCATTTATCGTCGTTCACGTCGAGTGAAGTTTCATCAATGACGTCGACGGACTCGATAACAGAAACAAAGATGGTTTCACTAACACGCTCTCGTATATCAAGTGATTTCACTGGTGTGTTTGTTTTTCTACTTAATTCTTCTGCACAATTTTGTTTTTGTGGGTTTTTTGTTTATTAAATTAGAAATTTATTTTTATGAATTCATGTATTAATATGTTTCACTTTATGCTTTCTCTTCTACATTTTTATTAGCATCGTTTGAAGACTTATCACGAGCAAGTCAGGTTTCGTCCTCGCCGTTATTGTCCAGTGTTGGTTCACTGACGATATCGCAAACTGATGTTCCGATATCTGCTTCAAAATTAATATCCATAACACCGACACCTGAATCCTCTTATACAGAGTCTAGACCAACGGAGGTCTCAACAACTGCACCATCTACTTTGGAGTTTGATTTATCTTCAGTTTTACCATCAAGGGAACCCTCAGCAACATCCGTTATACATAGCAAAGAACCAGTTTCCGAGAGCCGACTAATCTCTCTAGAAACGAGTCAGCTTGTCTTCTCTAGTGTAGTCTCTTCCTCTGTACCTGTAGAAACACAGGATATTTCTTCCTCGCTGATGATAACGAGCGCCTCCTCAACAGCAGTGGTCTCTGAGATACAACCCACCTCCACAACAGAACACAGGTCAACGACGGTCTATGAAACAACATCTTCAGCTTCAGTGACAACCATGACGCCGCAATCAATATCAGAGACATCAACAGCACCAACAACCACATCCTCTGTGCTGCGGAGGATCGTGTCAGGAAAAGTGAGGATTGTCAACCAGCAATGGTTTCCTGAGTACGAAAATACCAACTCGGCCTTCTATCGTCTTATGTATGAACAAGTTCGGGCTACGGTCAGTATATTTTTTATATGAAGTTTGCTTAATATATATATAGAAGAAATAACACGTCCATAAAACACAACATATGATTATTTTAAAAGTTTCATTAGAAATGTTGGTGTTAGTAGTTTTTCCTTGATCTTAATATCAATTATTGTGTCATATTAAAAAGTGTGTAATTTTCGGTCACGATAACAACTAAACAATTTTGTTTCCCAGTTAAAATGTAAACTGCATACACTATTTAATGTAAGGAAATATATTTATGTTTGAGCGAGAAAAAAGCTTGTGAACCTTACGTTCAAACTTCAGAAATAAGCAACACCCAAACTCGCAATGATTTTTCCACTTTATTTCTTGACATTGCAGTTTAATAGATGACGCCATATACTTCATCATCATTGCAACGTCAATAATCTCAAATTACAGTTACTTCAGTCTTCATATGACGGGTAATAAAAGATGTAAAAATGTAAAATGGTACATAAAAATTAAACACTTGTTACATGCAATATTATGCTGTTCTTTTATAGCTATTGGATGCATACCAACGAAGTTCCTACGGAAACCGTCTTGTTACTGTGTCTGATATTATCTTTAGGTATGTTTGAGCTTTCTGCTTAATATAACAAACGTCTCTTAACACCCTTCCCACAAAAATAGTCCGATCATCATTGACTTACACCTTCTTTTCGTTAGACCCGGAAGCATTATTGCTGAGTTCAGTGTGACGTTCTCCGGTCAGGAGGAGATCGATCCTAACGTACTTGACCAGGACATCAACGCTTTCGCCCAGACACTACCGCAGGAATTCAGTATTGACCCCGAGTTTACCTCACACACAGGTAAGTGAATGATATGAAACACAGTCAGACATGCAAACACAAGCTTTAAAAATAGCGCGAACTTCTTGAACTTATATTTTAAAAAGATTTTCTATCAAGCGTGTTCACCCAGATAAGAAGAATAATTTGAAAATTACGAATAAAATTAGTGAATTTTTCAACATTTCGTAACTGATATTTCTTTTCATCAATAGCACACAAAAAATAAGACAACATCGATTGAAATCAATTACCCGTGACAAAACGTCAAAACATTATTTTTCTGTGCGTGCTTACTATGATTGGCAATTGTTTGTGAATGATATTAGTCGTTGGTGATACTTTAAAAAAGAAAAACACTTAACATGCAGGGTTGTTTAAAAATATTGTTTGAAATTTCACGTGAAATTTGCATGAATCAATTCACATGCATTTCACGTGAAAAGGTTTTCACGTTAAAATTGTGTGAAAATCATGTGAACTTTCACATGAATTTCACGTGAGGTTATTACACGAAAAAATCACATGAAAAAATTCACGTGAATTTCACACGAAGCTTCACGTGAAATTCACGTGAGGTTCTTTTCACGTGAGGCACAATTGGATATGTGAGCGAAATTCAACTAAACTGGAAGTGTTTGTGATATTTAGCAAAGGTCAAGGTCAAAGGTTAATCCATCGTTCCTAACTAATTGAAAGTTTAATGGAAATCAGTTACCCCGACGACAAGGCAAATAAATGTTTTTATTTCATATAGTAAATTCATTATACTGGGTGAACACAGAGAACTTTGGTTCAGTGTATATCTAAAATGATAACATTTTTAGGACCTGATACGCTGCCTTAAGATATATTTTATCCAACAGCATTGACCACTGCTCCCACTGCTACAACTCCGTCCAGAACCACAGCCCTAATTACCCATGATCCAACAGAGAAACCAGAAACAACAGAGAAAACAACCATTCCGGTGACGACGGAAAAAAAACCGACACCCTCTACTGGTTCCTTTTCAACTACGGACTCAGTAACAACACCTTACATTGCAACCACGAAGGAAATGAAGACAGAGAACCAGACAACACAGACCCCAGTGTCAGGCACGGAAACATCCACTCCAGGACAGAAAACTCTGCACCCAGTCACAACGCAGACTGTAACCACGGGTATCCAGGAAACTAACGCAACAACAGAGCCCTACACGACAACCAGTGCACAACAAACTACTCTTGAGATAACAGAGCTCTCAACAGAGGCCGAAACAACACCGACAACAACGACAGTAATACCAACAACAACACCGACAAAACCGACAACACCGGTGCGGACGGCGGAGCCTCTAATCATTCGGGAGTACCAGGTGGAACTCCGCGTGCTGAATGAGCAATGGGTGCCGGAGTATGCCGTCACCGGGTCTTTACAGTATGATAACCTGAATAGTGTATACAAAAGATTGGTAAGTAATAAGTCGCAGATTTAAGGTATCAAGCTTTAGCCTGATATTTTTAATCAATTCAACTGTAAAAATAGAAAATACTCTGACACCACAAATTGCTGAAGAACGATTTCTTTTATTTTATAGCTTTACTCTGTCTACGATTTCGATGAAAACTATAAAGATCGGTTAATCGACGTCTCAAATTTACAATTCAGGTAATTGAAACATTTTTAGTTTATCAAGAAATAAATTTGTTTTATTTAGATTAGTGTAGTCTTGGTTCTCATTACAGACAAGGAAGCCTCATCATATCCTACATTGTGACGTTCATTGGAAGCGATCCTATAAATACAAAGGATCTCGACAACGCGATCAATAATGGCTTTACTTCTGGAAATTTCCTTCAAGCAGAAATTGACCAGAATTTTACATCACATCAAGGTATACCTTTGTATGTAACTCCCCACTCTCACTTTTTCTATGATGAAATACAACACCCTGTTGTGTTTAGATGTAAAATTCTAGAAAAGATTGTGGCTCAATCCAGTGAAATGTTCTGCATGCTGTGCGAAGCTATAGTTTATGATTACAATTGTTTTATGACTGCCTGATGATTCGTTAATATATTTTTTGGATAAAAGTCAAAGAATAAGACATCTGTCTATATAATCTGTTTGATTTGATTTTAACATTAGTCTGCTTTTGTAACGCAATTTGGTTGGCTAGGATAATAATAATTTCATTTGTATAAACATAAACTTCTTTGCATTTGTTCCAATAACTTGCATCTTAAACGTTCTTTTTTATTTTACAAGCATTTGTATTTTCCAATCAATGTAATCAAAAGCTTTTCGATAAATAATAAACTTGTCTTAACTATGTAGGATCAGTTCACGGTTCACGTTTCCTGTTTAAATAATATATTTACATTTTAAAATATGCTTCCTAATATGAATCTATAGAAGAACGAAAACGTTCAATTCTGTGTGAGCTTTTTTATGACGTCACAATGATTATCGCACGCGCTTATCCTTTTACAATTGCATTATTGTAAACGTAAAACACCGTTTTATTTATAATTCTAAACGAATTGCCGTTCTCAAACGTAAACATAAGTAATAAACAACAATGTTAAAAAGTTACAATGGTACGTGATCAAATCTTCTGAGAAGCCCTTGGGGCTTCACAGGATTTGATCACGTGACCAACAAAGTTAATATCCCAGTGAACTTTTTAACTTGCTGTTTATTTCTTAAATAAACTATCGAATTTGATTTTGCAGAAATATTTATTGATGTCTCTACCACACCACCAACAACTGTTTATATCCCAACAACTGAAATGACGACACAAGAGAAGACAAGTACATCACTTACATCAACAACAGAAAAGACAGAAAGTCAAACAACATCGGCTCCGGAAACAGACACAACCACAGCACAACAACACACCGCTGAAGTTATGACAGCTGTAACCAACAAACCACTGACTGATGCAACACAGCACGTGACAACAGAGTCCATTACAACACCGCACGTGGCAACAGAATCCATTACAACACCACACGTGACAACAGAATCCACTACAACACCACACGTAACAACGAAATTCATTACAACACCACACGTGACAACAGAGTCCATTACAACACAGCACGTGACAACTGAGTCTATTACTACACCACATGTATCAACAGAATCCATTACAACACTGCATGAGACAACAGAATCCATTTCTACATCACACCTGACAACAGAGTCCATTACTTCACCACACATGACAACAGAATCCATTACTTCACCACACGTGACAACAGAATCCATTACAACACCGCAGGTGACAACAGAGTCCATTACAACACCGCACGTGACAACAGAGTCCATTACAACACCACACGTGACAACAGAATCCATTACTACACCACACGTGACAACAGAATCCATTACAACACCACACGTGACAACAGAATCCATTACAACACCAAGCTTAACAACCGATCAAATGTCAAGTACAACAGAGGGTTCTGTGTTTCTCCAGGACTTTGAAGTCACTATAAGGGTTATTACTGAGGAGTGGAATCCATTATATGCAGACCAATCAAGCCAGTACTACACAAACCTGTCTATTGCTTATTATACATTTGTAAGTATAAAAGCGATTATTTGCTTTTTGTAATATTTTTTAAAAGATTAAGTCTTGGTATCAATCTATTATCAAAGATGAGAAATTAATCTTTTGTATCATTTTCTATTTTAAAAGCTTAACAATGCATACTCATTTGGTGTTTATGCTGACCGTTTTGAGGGATTCATTGAAGGGCTCAGATTCAGGTACTTGAACTTTTCTTACGAAGCTATGAAACCAAACTGTTAGCATTTTTCACCTTGCTTAAGAGAACATTTAATACGGTGTGTGGGATACTCTTTGTCGCGAATAAAAACTGTTTTAATTAAACCTACCAAAATCAATGCAAAATATTTGCAATATAAGCCGTTAATAAAAAAAGCTACTTCTTCAAAACCCTCTTCACCTTTTTAAATGTAAGTGAACCCAAGCATTGGGTAACTAGTGTCAGATGAAGACCTTCACTTGTTGTTCTGTATGTTGGTGACCTGTAGCCCGGGGAGTGTCATCATTAATTTCGTGGTCACGTTTTTTGGCGGCGAGGAGGTGGACGTGCTGCTGCTGAACGCTGACGTCAACCAGGCCTTCCAAGATGGATTCTTTGGACCAGACGTAATGAATGATCCCCTGTTCACCTCTCACAAAAGTAAGAAAGCTTTTCTGTCATATCGTTTATATCGAGATTATGTTTGTTTTATTTTAAATCAAGTTCAGGATTTACGGTTTGCCAATTGCAGCTTAATGTTTTGAGCATTCAGTTCAGCAATCACCACCCGATTTTCAAATCAGTTTGATATGACTTATATATTTTTAAAGGAATTACACTATTCTCGACAACACCATCTGTTGTTATTCCAACAACGGGAAGTTCAACCACTTTAGTAATTTCCACGACTCAAGCTTCAACAACTCAAGCTCAAACCACAGATCAAGCGCCGGTAACAACTCAAGCTCCAACAACAACTCAAACATCAACAACCACTCAAGTTCCAATGACTACTGAAGCTCCATCCACTACTATAACTACAACAACCATTCAAGCTCCAACGACATCACAACAGCCAACAACCACTCAAGTTCCAATGACTACTGAAGCTCCATCCACTACTATAACTACAACAACCATTCAAGCTCCAACGACATCACAACAGCCAACAACCACTCAAGATTCAATATCCATAACACAAACTTCAACACCAAAAGCTCTAACGACAACTCAAGCTCCAACAACTATTCAATCATCAACAACCACTCAAGTTCCAACAACCACAACTCAAGCATCAACAACCACTCAAGTTCAAATTTCAATAACGCAAACTTCAACCACTCAAGCTCCAACAACAACTCAAGCTCCAACAACAACTCAAGCTCCAACAACCACACAAGCTCCAACAACCGCAACTGAAGCACTTACAACCCCCCGAGCTCCAATGACAACACTAGCTCAAACAACTACTCAAGCTCCATCAACAACCCAATCTCAAACAACAACAAGTCAGGCGCCAACAACAAAACACGATCCAACAACCACTCAGGCTCCAACAACAACACATGCTCCTACAATCACTCAAGATCCATCAACCACGATTCAGGTACCAACAATAACTCAAACAACCACATCTCAGATGCCAACAACAACTGAGGCTCCAATAACAACTCAACCTCCAACAACCACTCAAGTTCCATCAACCAGAACTCACGTGCCAACAACAACTGAGGCTCTAACAACAACTCAAGCTCCTACAACCACATCTCAAATGGCAACAACAACTCAAGCTCCCACGACCACATTTCATATAGCAACAACCACACAAGCTCCAACAACAACTCAACCTCCAACAACCACACAAGCTCCAACAACCACCCAACCTTCAACAACCACACAAGCTCCAACAACAACTCAACCCCCAACAACCACACAAGCTTCAACAACAACTCAACCTACAACAACCACACAAACTCCAACAACCACTCAACCTCCAACAACCACACAAGCTCCAACAACCACACAAGCTCCAACAACAAC
>WFKH01011926.1:27769878-27787881 GCA_016163765.1 Magallana hongkongensis
TGTTTAGCAAGTCTCTGTGTGAATGTTGTAGTCAATGTCTGTACCTGGCTGACAACTTCCTATACTTTAATCTGAGTGACAGGTTTCTCTTTGTAAAACCTAGGTTTCCTTTATTTACAACATATACGACTACGATGAGGAGCAGCCCAGTATATTTGACTTTGACATTTCATCCTGTTTTAACTACACACAGAAACAGGACTTCACCTTCAAGTTAAACGGTAACTCGAACTATACTTGTCGTATATTGTCACCCGTGCTGTACTGGTAACACTGCTAATTTAGATTTCTGATAGGTATAGATTCCGATCAGCTGTATCAGTGATATGTACAAGTTTATTCAATTATTGATATGTAACGTTTCGTTTCAGCTGATTATCATACAACCGTCGCCAAAAACCTGCAGCTTTTCAAGTATGAAGTTCTCCTTACTGTGCACAAGTGGACAAATCTATCCCCTCTCAGAATCCAGAACATACAGGTAAATGTAACATTTCGGTTTGTAACCAGTTGTCAACTTATGTCTTTGAAGGCACCGTCGGAAATCTACAGCAAGTATCGCATAAGCTTACTTATTGTAGGCCATCTCGTTAAATTTTTCTTGATCATGAATTATTCATGCTTTATTACAATTTG
Source organism: Magallana hongkongensis (assembly GCA_016163765.1). NCBI lineage: Eukaryota > Metazoa > Mollusca > Bivalvia > Ostreida > Ostreidae > Magallana > Magallana hongkongensis. The sequence goes on from WFKH01011926.1 coordinate 27,770,515, forward strand.
CTCTTCCACACTTTCGTAAGAAAATAGAGCTAAATTACAATAAAATAAAGCCTTCAACTATAATCTCCTAATCACAGTGAGACAATTCGTTTATCACAATTATCTTGAATTTGAGAAGTTTCGCTACAGGTCACGATAAAATTTAGTCCAACAAAGTTTTCCTTTACAGGAAAGGATAGTTAAACTTATCGGTGATGTCGTAGTTGAAAATGCACAATGACGCATGTCTTACCAACATATGACGTAATATTGTAGGTTGATTACGACACAACCAGTGTGATTGTGAGAGTGACAGCGCTAGGGGGCTCTCCGATACAAGGTGATGTCCCAAATCCAAAGGCGCAGGTTGACCTCGGTCAAGCAGCTACGATGTTGAATGACGCAATCAACAAAGGTTCATTCCAAATACCTGTTGATGTTACCAATATTCAAAACGTATGTAACGTCGTGAACAGCGCCTTTCCTAGTGCATTATGTCACCTTTAAATTCTTATCGGATATGTTGTATAAGGATATTATGTGCTGTTACAGCCCATCTTCCTGACTGCCGTCCCATACACCCTCAGTAGCAGTCAGTACCAGAATGTTCCGGAGTATTACGTGGCACCACCTCCCGCCAAAACCACGTACTCAGCCGGTGAGTGATATTATGGCATGTCTCAGGTCGCAATATTTGATTGTGTTTCTTTAAGTTGTATTTATTTCTTTTTGTATTGTATAAAGATGTATTGCACATTTTGCATTTGTATTATAATATTATTATGTTTTATTTTTAATGTATCCGTGAAGTCTTTATTTAAGTCTGTTACAAAGGACCAAATTCGTTTTATTTTGTGGTATTAAAAAAGCTTGGTAATGCGCAAGATGCTCGGGAAGGTTTACATGACGTCATCTGTCAATGTAACCAGACTGAAAAGGTTTATAATAGAAGGTTCATCTAGGTTCATGTATACGTAAATCATATGCTGATTGCTATTCCATTGTTTATGAAACTCAACGTTTACAATTTCTTGCGAAAAAATTAGCTAGACCTCGTGTGATCAACACCTTCAACACCTCATACACATACACGATTCCATTAAGAAATATTAAACTAATAAAATCCTTCGTTAAAATCATAATAAACAGTCATGAAACAGTGAATTAGAATTATACAGTACATATGGAAAATTTAATGAAATATTTTACAACACAAATTAGAAATTACTTAATACAAATAGAAAATCCTACGATATAAATTGAAAAAAACAATTTGAAATATATGCAATATATGGTACAATTGATTGTTTTTACCATTAATGGGTTGGGGAAAACTCTTTTAATCTCCTAGAAAAGAAGGATAATAAAATTTTTGTATAGGATAATATAGTTCAAATCATATTGAATATGAAAGGTTCAGTTTGCCTTACTAAATAGTTTATGGTTAGATAAATAATACAATATACTTAAAATTTACCATTAATTAAACCTTCAAGTTAGTTACTTTTTGGTCTTCCGTTACCATAGGAAGACCCTCTTTTTCTTCTTTTGTTTTGGTTTTTTGTGGGTTTTTTTTTGATTCATTCTTAATTTAGTTTTTGTGAAATCACTTCTTGTGAACAGTCTGTGTTTTTTCTATTATAATTTTCAATGTTCAACAAATGCCTGTGAATTTCAAATAACAAATTGGTTCCAAAGTAAATTTCTATCTTCATTAAATTTACTACATTGTATAGTAGTGTATGTCTTGAATGCGGTACGTGTTTTGATAAACTATGTTTTGAGAAATGTTCTATCTCCGTCAACAGGTCAGATGGCCGGCCTCGGGATCGGCATGCTGGTGCTAGCCTTCGTCCTGGTCTTTGTCGCTCTGACTGTTTACTTTAAGAAATTCCATGCTACTGGCACAATGCAAAGTTCCGTGGAAAATCCTACCTACAGCAAGGAATAGAAACATCATTACGTCACACATTTTGGATCTGTGAAAGTTTTGTGTATCTCCAAATTATATACCACTTTCTGGACCAAGCTAAATGAATACAATCATTGCTTATACATGGAGACACAGGGTGATGCCTACATATACATGTATACATAACACTACACTTGATTCTCCTATTATCCAGCAAATTATAAACTTTTACATCCGTGAGTGCTTATATATGTATGTATTTATGTATTGTGTTCTGGTTCTGTACGTATTTATGAATAAACCTTTACATTATGTCGTTGTACATGTATGGTTTTTTTCTGGCGTCGTGGATTTTCTTGGGTCAGTATCACCACTAACGTACTTAAACATCATGTTCCTCGTGTACAGGAAGCCTTCAATTGGGATTCTTGGTAAAACATCGCAATCCAAACAAGCACATGCAAAAGCTGCTTAAACATACAAGTATACATCTAAATGAATAAATCTTTCGTGCAAAAATAAAGGCAACAAAACCTTTTAAAAAAATCATTCGCTTCGGGAGGGGCGGGTAACGAAAAGGACTCTTTGGGGCTTGCTGCAAATTCTTCTCTTCATATTTTTTCTGCGATTCTATATTCTGTCGAATTTATTATTTGAGTTCGGGTTTTCCAAGGGGACCAAAGTCTAATTCTTTTCAGTTTACTGTCTGTTTGATTAAGTTGCAAATTCAAAGGGGGGATCAGGATCCTCGAACCCCGCCTAGATCTGAGCATGTATTGGCATAACCAACAATGCATAACATTTTGCTAGTCAACCATACACTAGCAAACGGCTACATAACAAAGGACTTGCAAAAATCTACTGAAAAATTTGACAGCTAGCCAACTATGCACTTGTATTCAGCTTGTACACCATGCATAAACATTCAGCTAACTAATCGTGCACTTGCAAACAGCTATCTATCAATGCGCGTGCATACAAGAATTAGCTAGAATACGGATAACATGCAAGCAATAGCATATACAAATAGCCAAACAATGCACTTGTATATTACTAGTCAACAATAACTAGATAACCATACACGTACAAATACACGCACGTGTAGTCAGCTGTTATATTATAAAATTTGAAATGACTGAATGGGTGTAAATATAAAATTCACATGACACCTATTTAATTGTCATATTATAAATTTTGTATTTAGGACGTAAACCAACCCAGTTTTTTTACAATATGACAAAGCCAATTGCAACCATCTACATATTTTTCTCCTTGACAACCATATGATTTTATAGGATTGAACATCTTTATTCAACCAGTAATAAACGTGAGTGTATTGTTGATGTGTTGATAGCACATTTTCAAGGTATCATGTTGTGCACGTGATAAATCTCTGACATACACACATGGACACAGGAGAATTCGAGTACCCTCATTGTGTAAAGATTAGAAATATCATGCACTTTAGATATAAGACGCTTATCTGGCAATGAAGATTTAGATGAAGAGGGAACATCTTAATACTTAAACATGTCTGATTGTGTTACACAACCTCTTGACTTATTATTTTCCAACATCAAGACAAAAATAACCATGAAAGAAATGAATTCTTCGAAGAAATCAGTTCTTTATTTTGGATTTTTCTCTAAAATGAACAATGTGATAACCGCCATAAGACAAATAAAATTATCATTTGACGAATATCAGAAGAGGTAAGCCAATGAAATGTTTGCCGAACTATATACACGTGATGTTTTAAATATGGCTAAATTAATTGCCCATAATAGGGACAAATTGAATGAGAGGAGAATTTTCTAAACTTTTTCAAATAAAAAAAAAACATTGTTCAACATTTCTGTTAAATACTTTAATTATCTGGACGATTTCGATTTATTAAAATATTGATTTAAGCACTACATTGAAATAAATGATCACAGCATATTGATCGCATCTGATGTTTGCATACTAAAATCTACATTTTTATGAAAATACTATATTCCGTTTGTATAAACATCGTAGTTTTTCATAATCGTGACCCTCTTTGGCCTGCAAGGGTAAAGTACAAACTCTTCATCAAACGTGCTTTATGATTGCCGGGGTCAGGGACCATGTTTCGTAGGAATTGGTTCAAACATCTGAACACAAAACGTAAATTAACGTTTATCGGACAACAGGTGATCATAAATCATAACTTTAGGTGACTAAATTACACGCTAGTTATAAAAAGCAAAGTGAGTCAAAAGATTGGTCAGATCGGAGTTCATATAATTCTAAGTAATCAAAATCAGCAAATGCTGAATATTTTTGAAGATTATTTTTTCAGTTTACATGGACTAAATATAAACGGATTAAAATTTCAATTTTATACCATCAATAATTTTGATAAGCTTTTGTATTTATGAAACCATGGATTAAAATCAAGAAAGCAGTTTACGTAAAATAGGATTATGGGGAAACAATGTGAAGAAAAAGCATAGTAATTAAACTAGCGAATGAATGTATACATGTTTATTATTGAACCACTGTCTTATGATTCAACTAGCACATTTTTAGTGTTGAACAAAAACACTAGCAAACAGAAAAACATCATATACATGCAGAATCTACACAAGTCACTTTGGAATAATAGTAAGAGCACGTGATTGGAGTCAATTTGGCAAGATAGACCTGGCAGTGTGATTGTTAAATCATAGCTTACACTGACAAGATGCACCGTCTGAATAGATTACTCAAAATACAGACCATAAATCATGGCCACGGCGAATATAGAGGTGTTAGAGTATTTCACACTGACGAAGTTGTCCGTGTTCTTGTTCCACAGACACCGGCTCCCGAACTGCATGCCGGGCTTTTCCCGGAGAGACCCGATGCTGACGTTAGTGATGATCTTGTACCGCTTGAATCCCATCTGCTTCACTCTCTCTAGGATGTCAATGGCGACTGTCTGGCTGACGTCACGACACGTGACTGGATCGTACTCAACCTTAGACAAATGCTCCGCTAACACACCTTCAGCAAGTTTCTCGACATCACAAACTCGGAAAACCTTGTCCTCATCTGGTTCCAGTTTGTAGGTATTCTCTATCCGGTATGACTTTTTTGGCATGTCGTTAGAGCGCTCACCCAGAGAAGTGATCTCAAGTGCTCCCCCGGGATCGTTGATTTGTCCGGACCCTGTCTTGGTGTGGTAGAACTTTGCTGCCGCGATGGACCCCCTCGCCTTCCGGCCCGGCGTGGAGGCGTCACTCCGCGGGAAGTTAGACAGCCTGCGGGACATCCTCAGGGCGCTGGTTATCTTGTGTCAGTGATAAGATGTTCTCTGTGTAGCACCCACTGGTGGCTCTATCTTCTTAGTATGGTCGAAGTTCAACACTACTCTAGCTTTAGTATACTAACTCGCTGGATCAACACCATGGAAGCACCGGGTCTGTTTAATTTGCAAACGGTTTTGCTACCTGTGCACACAATGGTCCACAGCCGCTGTCAGGTAAATAGCGATCGCTGGAATTCAATACACATAAAGGTCCATTATAAGCAGCCCGCAGTCTTCATTGACTATTAACATTTCTGTCGAAAGTAATTATTCGCAACAAAATGCATACAATGCTATTAAATATCCGGAAGTGCTGTTCTTTCGCCGTAGAATTTTCATACAAAAACTTCAGAAGTCTTGTTTTCGTTAAGTCAATAACTCCAAATTAAGCCACATAAAAACTTTTTTGAAAAGAAAATCCTCCCCAAGTGTGTATCTGTTTCTACTAATTCCCTGTTGCTAGCATCAGCGTGGGCTCCACCACAGACTAGAACAGTCCTCGCTGGTCGAATACAGCCTTGACCCTTCTCAAATACAGGCCAACTCTCCACCATGATTTCTTCTTAAGGGATAATCCCAGTAATTCTTAATACTAAAAGGATCATACCTTTTTTACTTCTAATATCAACTATAATATAAGCTCGAAACCCCTGCGGATTAGTGTATAGCTGTCGTTATAATGCCTCAGATAGGCTCTTGACCTGCCGTAACTTTATAGGTTATTAAATTTCTTCACGGATCACTCACTGTGATTTGCGATATTAAAACGCAATCATAACGAAATGGATTACAAGGCTTTAAATACATTAATTGCTGGATATAGCGCCATTCACACGGCTCATTTCTGATCAATCTGTCTGGGATTTGCCCAAGATAAGTTTGTGACTGAGTGCAGATCTGAATAAAATCAAGTTAAACACAAGATATGGGAGGCTGTCGTTTTAATCTTTAGAGACATACTTCAGTCATCTTTACTGACAAAGAGAGTATCATACTGTTTTAGTTTGTTAGGAGAGTCAGTCTTTTATGTGATCTGTTTGTTTGTACATTTATCTATAATCATGTATAATAGTTATTTTTCTACAATGATATAATTGGTACTGAAGGGTTGAAATAAATCTTTGTCAGAAATACCAAAATATGTTTTAAAAAATCAATTTTTGACAATGTAAAGACAACACACTTCGATTATTAGAATTTCTAAAATTGTAAAATATTTAATCACTGACATCCAAAAGGAGGGATCTATGATTGAATTTTTACGAGGGGGTGGGATGCGTGGGGGATTATATGGGGTTCAACCCCACAACGATTAAAAGAAATAATTTTAAAACGCTAAAAACAACTAAATTACTAATAATAACAACTTTGACTCAATCTCTTAAGCGTAAATTCTAATGGGGCGGTTCCAAGTTTATATCTTACATATTACTTTCCTTATAATTACTCTTATTCTGCCAGTTTGAGTGCTTCCAGAGAGGAAGGGACGATGCCAGTGCTTTACTATGCAATAATAATAACTCGGCTGGGAAGGGTGTGGGGGGTGGGGTGGGGGCTGATCATGTTACAAGGGGTCCCGACCCTTGATATCCGCATGGCTTGGTGGAATTAATTTCCCGCGATCTGTCCCGACTACTGAGACAAAATAGACATATATACAGGATGACCTGAACGAGAAGACTATCTAAGTCATAGAATTTGTGTCTGATTCTTTTGACTTTGTGTCAATTAAATATGCTCAATTCAAGAAAAAGTCAATATCATGTCTGTCTTCTTATGTTGTGTTCTTTCCACTTATATCATGGTATTCATCCTCAAACATAAAGAAAAGGATGTTTTCAGCAGATTCCCAAACCGTTTTCTACCCAAACGCGAAGCATTTCACCAGACTTCGTCTCCAGCTACCTCATTTACATGTAAATGTATATTATCAGCCTCAGACTTGAGAGTTATTTCAAATTGTGTGCTTTGAGGATTTTAAACTTCGTTATGTTAATGATGACAGGGCCTTTACCTTCTGTCAATTTGTAATATTTTTATGGTACAGGCACGTAGTATCGTTTTTTAAAGTGGGGGGGGGGGGGTACATTGATGCTACGTGCCTGTGGTATAAAAGAAGCTTTTATTGAAATTTATTTAAATGTCTAAATTTAAACAACACAGCTATCTTTTATACGAATATTTTCATATGTGTTGTAGCATGTTCTTACGTTTAGTTTTGTATGGAATCGAATGTAACTAATTCAGTTGGAATTTTTATGATTTTCCCGATATTGACACGAACGACAACTCCAGACACAAACTCGATAAACCAAAGACTCTAGAATTGACTAGTGTTTTCCTACTCTTGTCATAAATCTACATCGTTGGCTCTTTTCATTTTTAATAAGTCATACATATGTATTTTATTTTTCAGATCCTGCAGAGTTTAAACTATGGTTAGGTCATGCAACTAATGATACGTATATGTTTTGTTGAAATTAAAAGTCTTTATATTTGACAACTAAAAATCAAACTACTTAAATTTTGGCATTTTATTTCATATCTTAGCAAACACACGGTCTAAGTCGTTCACGGTTTTGATCAGTCTTGCCCCTCTTGGTTTCGGCACCTTACTGACGTCACTAGATTTGGCGGACGGATGCATAGAAATGTCGTCTGTCTGGGTTACATGCGGGTATTTTGGCTTTTGTCCAAGGAGCTCTAGAATAGCATCCACGGTTGTGAATAGATCATTCTCAAATGTATTCATTCGTCTGAAATTAAAATAAATTACTCAGTCATAAAATAGCCCTGTCCTGCTCCACCTCCTTAGAAATAAAACAATAAGCAAATACACTGAACTGTCTGAATACACATACAGTGTATTTTCGTTTTGGCTATTATATGTATATGTTTGTTTATTTACCAATTAAGGGCCCTCAGGGGGAATTTACATTAATATATACATTATAATTATAGTTAAACTGTCCTATTTCTAATCAGATCCACTCTTTCTTTCAAAACACTTTCTTATGATTTGTGATATTAAAAACGATATTTTTATCAACCGAAAAGTGGATTTTCTATCCCTAACATACACGAATCCATATTTTTTTTCGGGGGGTTGGGGGTTGTCCCAGATTAATTAAATTTGCGGGGGGAGGGGGGGCGGGTCAAAGGCCTATTTTCAGTGCCTTTTTATGTAAATTGAATAAGTTTGTATTTTCCAAGGGCAGGTTGGAATCCGAAACTCCTTTAGTTTACTCCCCCCTTTTAAAATCCGCCCATGCCTGCAGCCGACACAATGGGTCGGATAAAAGTCAGATACAGTATCATCACAGATCATATAAAAGAGATTCTTTTTATCACTTTTTTTATTTGCAAACTCCTATTCTAAAAGTCATTTGATTAAGAAAGTTAACATCATTTCAATAAATACAAGGCATCTAACATAACTATTGATCTTCATCAAAACTTACCGATTGAAAAAAAAACCCGTTAGGTTTGATAAAAGAAAAAAATAAACTCACTGATGAAGGGAGGTTATTTTGCTGTCGATATCACTTATCACGTGACCACTGTCACGCATTTCTCGTTGCTTTGAAACGTCGTAGTCAACAGTGATTAACTGAGGACCGGAACTGGAGAGCGACTTCGGTGTATAGGACGTAGCTGTGGAATCCATTGGTGAATTATAGTCACGTGAATCATATGCATCATCGTCTGTTGTACGCTTCTCTGATATGAACTCCGACCTTATTGCGCCCCATTTGGATTTCGATGCCATAGCTGGGCGTTTCGGTTTTGTAATCTTATTGATTCTGGACACCGCCGTTACAGCAGAGAAAAAATTCGTCATAGCACCTGTTAAAGGTAATTTAAAGTATAATAATAATAATAATAATAATAATAATAATAATAAAGTTCTTAGTCGTCAAGTTGTATAGAATAAAATCCGGATGCGTTAACTCATGGATACACCTTACTTTTTTAAAATTAGTTTTGTTGGCATCGTTTTCTAATTAATATAATTAATTTTAAGCATTTTTACGTGCATATAATCATGTATATAATAGCAAAAGCTATGGGTACCTGACACGGAGGCGGCGGAGTTTTTCCTGGTGGGAGGAACTTCTCTCTCCTCGATGTTGACGTTCTCCGTGGCCTGCTCGGTAGAAAACTCTAGAATCCCAACGTGTTCCTCGTCACTTCCGGTCGGATCGTTGCTGTTTCTTTGTCTCATGTAATTCTTTCGATGCCCAGCTGTAATGAAACTTTCATGAAAATAAAACGCGATCTATTTAAAGCGATAACTGTAGGCGTTTTTAATTTGTACATCAGTAATTTGATTTTATAATTATCTAAATATTTTATCAGCAGATCATATAGATTAACGTAGAAAAAAAAATTAATATTATCTCGTTGCAATATAATAGCCCCACCCCCATTAACACTGATAAAAGTAGGTGGTGGAAAATGGTAAAATTTTACCAAATTTACCGACATTTCATTATTTATTTTTTTTGTTTGTTTATAGAGTGAATCTGTTAGCCTAATTCAACAATGTACTACAAGTGAAATATTCCGCTCTGACTTTTCTTAAATAATTGTCCACTGCAAAGATGTCGATATTTTAGTGCGCCCATAAAAAGTGCCTGTAGATTTAACACAATTAATGGCAGATTTAAAAAAACCAATCTGCAATTTTGCCATATTTTGTCACATTCTTTAATTTGACTGTTGTAAATTGTTGATTTGACATGCAAAATGACGCCATAGTCACACTTGCGTGGAGTTCCCCGAAAGTGACGGAGTTTTGGTTACGTAAAATACACTGTAATATAAACTTGGTTAGTGAAGTTCTCAAATCCTTTAAAGTTCGAAGGGCTTTTAAGAAGATTTGATCACGTTTCAGCCAAGTTCATATTCCGGTAAACTTTTAAACATTCCTATTTCTAATACCTCTAATTTTTTTTTTACTATATAAGACTATGCAAAACATTTTGCTGATTTCCTAAAAATCACCGTAAACAGACTGATTCCCTGTAAAAAGGTGCGTCAGTTTGATGAACTGATACATATCTATTCGAAACATTAAGATATTTTTTAATCTAAGGAAAAGTTCCGAAATATTCTATATTTATTACTTATATTTACGTCTCAGAAAGTATAATTATTCAAAAATATAAACATTACCGTGTTTTTAAGTTTTAAATATAAAGATTATGCAAACTCTAATCCGAGACTCATCTGACTCTTACCCCCGCTTTTATTATTTGATGTTTGTAAACATCAATTCCTTAAAAAGGGGGGGGGGGACAAGAGTCGGAGGAATCTCGGTTTAGACTCCAAAATGAAGCTTAAAAAGCAAACATTGGACTCCCTGACAGGTCCATCTAAGGGCTAAGGTACTGAGAGCTGTTACAAAGTTAAAACGCATTTATCCAGGAATAAACATAATTATGGTGTTTGCAAATGCATCACGCGCATAACTGCACTTTCCATCACTAATAATGTTCTCTTCAAAGATTTTTCCAAAAATCTCGTTTGATGCTTGTTAATAATGTACTCACTGAATAAGAATATACAGGTTGAGTTCACACCATCCTCAATACGATGGCAAAAGGTGAATAGATTTTGAAATAATCCAAACAACGGCGTTGCAAATTTGCAGCAGTTTTCGATAGTTACTAAGGAGGTTTGAAGGAATGCCCACGCAGAAACTTATTTAAAACATTAAAGATGCGCGTGCGCAGTAGATAGCTCCGACTAGTCTGGAGTAAGTGAAAAGCGGTGGTGAGGGTGGGGACCAGACTAACTTAAGTCCTCGAACTGTCGTTCGTACGTCAAGTTGTTTATAGGTACACACAATGAACAACTAGGTCTACATATCAAAACAAAAAACTAAACCAGAAAACATTTTTACCCCAAGTGCCGAAAAAATCCATAAAGCTAAAAGGGAGGGGGGAGGGTTACAAGAAGTCAAAACCAAGCCAAATTTTATTCAATTACCTAAACAATAACTGAAAGTTTCCATGTTTAAGGGGTTTTTTTTATTGTCCTCGTTTTCTTTCAGTCAAATATACAGGTTTTTCGGGTTTTTTGGTTTTTTTTTTTTATATAAAATATATATATTTTTTTAGATTGGGCGTCGCTCGGATCCAGTGGGCATGTTCATGAAGCTATCTTAAGACTAAGATATGTCTCAGAGTTATCTTGGGACACCTCTTAGTCATAAGAGAGTTTCTCGAAGCTGTCCTAACTAAAGACACCTCTTAAAATCATCTTAACTTTAAGACATCCCAACAGCTGTCTTATCCTTAACAAACTCAACAGTAAACATGTACATGTAGGTTGTGAACCACCACTTCCTAAAAGAAGAGGAAACCGATATCTACACCATGCAATAGTACTTCGGAATATAACAGCACATATATTTTACATATACTTGCATTCGGATGTTATGAGAAGATACAACATTGATGAATTGACTTGTGATTGTGTATCTTATAACTACTTGTATTAGTGTTTGAAATCGGAGAAATTCGATTCTTAGTAAGGTGATCATGGCTCAATGTTATTTGAAAAGGGGGGATGAAATTAAAAAAAATATATGTCACTGGTGGATGAAATACCACAATAGTAACACAGATTTTATAAATGTAATTGCTTATTCAAGTAAGTTTATGATAGACATTCACAAGACTATTTTCACGTTATATTTTGTTGATATTTTTTAGAAAGAAAATTTAGTCAATATCAGATATCTTAACTATATAAAATACGTCTGCGATAGGCCGATAGCTTCGGTTTACATCTTAAGATATGTCTTAGAGTTGTCATAAGATATGTCTTAAGACATATCCAAGGACATGTCTTAAGATGGATCTTAAGATACTTTCATGAACATGGCCATAGGATTTTTCCAAGGAAAGGAGGGTATGGTTCACTCTTACCCTAATCATATACCCCCCCACCACTTTATATTATAGGCCGTCAAAAATTTATTCTATGTTTAACGTCATTTTTAAAATACAAAACTTACGATGGATGGAGATAGGACTTATACAAAACTGTCCAGCAAATGATTCAGGTTTAAAATAAAGCAACGTGTACGTGTATACGTCACGTTTTACGTCATGTTTTTATAATTCTCCGAAAAGGGAGGAAAATCTACTGGGCGAATTTCCCGTGGGATAAGTGGGTATGATACACGGAATACTAGTATGCTAATATATAGTCTGATTTTCGATGAGCAAGGGAAATTATGGTTAGGGAAAAGCTATCATACTAAACCCGTTCTTGATAAACTTTATATACAAAGCCCTATAATTATGCTTAAAAAGACAGGTGTGAATTAAGACATACTTGTCAACAAATAAGTACAGAGTACAAACATTACCATCCATCGAGCGCCCTTTGCATTGCATTCTGGGACGTTTTTGACGGATAAACTTCAGTGTCTCGTCCTCGATCTTAGATTTGTATTTCCTCTCCAGTAGTGTTCCCTACAAGAGTGTGGGAGACCGCGTCATTTAAATTAAAATACCGGTATGTCTAATTTTCTGTCGTAGTGTCTATGATGTGTAGAAATTAAGATATACCCATAAATTCAAATACCTTTTTAAGGTCAAAGGTCACATGAAACTTCCTAATAAACTGTTCCGCAAACTCCGGATAAGTTTGCAGCACTTCCTTTAAGTCGTCCAGTTCTATCTTGTTGATATCACAATAGGACAGGGCCCGCACAAAATACAGGGACTGTCCCGCAGTGTCCGAGTCCTTCATGTCGGCGCCGAATATGTCGTGTTTACCTTGAGTGATGGGAACGGAAAAAATATAGTATAATATACAGATAACTTATTGCAATATGTCCTTAATATAGTAACATTTATATTCTAAATACAGTTATTATTCAGGAAGCATAGAACAATATAATAAACAGAAAAATCTTATTTTATTTACTTTTCAGCCCTGTCTCAAACCAGATAAAGTGGAATCATTAATATAAGTGGGGACTCAATTATGGTGGATTTTGTAGGTATCCACGGATTGAACGTACGTACATGTATTGTGAAACTTATTCTTTAATCAATACTTCTCTAAGTATATCTACAAACTACGTGCTTACAAATAAAAAAAATAATAGAATCCATGATTTGATTTGAAAATCAAAAGTTTTAACAGTTATATTCATTATGGACTAGCTAGGACATGCATACTGGTTTTACTCGGGAAGAACGTGATAAAGAGTTCCATGTACCTAATATAGCCATGACGGAGTCGTCCTTCATGATTTCCACGGATCCCCTCGCCATGAAGTAGATGGCAGTCAGAATGTCCCCCGGATGTATTAATGTGTCGCCAGGGGGCGCATGTGTGGTTTTGAATTTCAAGGACAGTGAACGTAAACATCCTGAAGAGAATAGTGAAAAGCGTCAAAATTATAATTGATAAATAATATATTTGTTTCCAATGATTATTTAACAAGTACATTTGAATTACGTTTAATATTTTGTATTTTTAATTCCTTTGAAATTTATATTCTCTATGTAAAGGCCAAACAAATGCAGTGCTTTTTACAGGTGATTCAACTGTTGATTATGACGAGTCCCCTAGCACGAAAGTACCTGGACTTGCCCCTTTGAAGGCCTGACAGTTGGTCAGGAGGTTCTTGTTCAGGTGAAGACAAATGTCAGACTGTAGACAGTCAGGGAACCCCTTCAAAACCTGAAACAACCAATCGCAGTCAGATTCCTTTACATTGGTATGTTTCTTAGGCTACAAGAATTATTATTTTTACGACGCAGTACATTTCTCATGTGAATTTGGATTGGTTTCCAAATAAGTGCGTGGTTTGATAGCAAGGTGATTTTACCATCATTTAATCATAATAAAAACGATTGACAACAAATCAGCATTAAATTATGCATATTATTTTAATTTTGCACGAAAAAGTGCAATATTTCATGATACTAAATGAGTGTTTCTTTATATGTACATATACAGTGTAACAAAAACAGTTAGTCAGACAACCACACCGTTTTTGCTGTCTAGCTATGACATACATTGCCCATGTCCACGCCGTTAGTGTACGCCCACGCGTGCTGGAAGGACTCCTGGAGGCGGGTTGCCAGGTTTTTGGGTAGATGATGAAAGTTGATGAACTCTTTTATGCTGGCTACGCGCTCCTGATAGTCGTCCGAGCCCTGGTACATCCTCAGCATGATGGAGGACACGTTACCGAAAATGGCGGCACTCAACAAGGCTGTAAAGGAAGGCAGATGATATATCGTACACAGTGTTGTAGCTATACTTATTTAAGAAGTACATACCTAATTTATCTTTGAAACACATATTCTTCGGCCTTTTTGACAATTGGAAAGACAATCTCAAATATATTACATAGGCGTCCATGACAACTCCCCTTCTTATAAACAATAGTTCGGACCTTCATTCATTAAAGCCAATGATATAATCTTAAAATATACCACAAAAGAGACATTCAAGTCTGTTTAGCCAATACTTCAAACTGATGTAGAGCGACTCCATATTTACAAAACTTTTAACATCCGATGATTTTAAAAACACTTTTGATGTGGTTTACCGTGTACAGTGAAATTGAGAATAAAGGAATTATTACAGTAAAAGTTCAGAATAAAAGAATTATAAACTTTTCTTGAAATGCTAAGGAAGTTTAGAATTCTAGATATTTTAAAAGTAAAATGAAACAAAAATTATTTTATTTACAACACAAATCATGAATGTATTTCGAAGTGATTTTTTAAAAGGACGCATTGGTAGTAAGTTAATATTCCATTCCAGATTTCATTTTCTTGAAATTGAGAACAGTCACTACAACTGTATCTCACTGGCAAATTGTCGGGACTCAACATCCTGACTTCCACTAACTCTGACTTAAACCTTGCAGGTAATATACAATTCATTAGTTGTTTTTAAAAGATATTCAATGTATTTTCCTTAAATCACAATAAAAAAGATAATTCGACAAGAATGAAACAAATTATTTGGAATTTTAGTAACAAGTTATGATATATGATGGATACATATCAAACGGATGAGTATCTTAAGTTTTTAGACATAAGATTTATTATCAATGCTTTTGGAGTTTTTTTGAGTTTTCATAGAATATTAAGAAAGACGCAGGGGAATACTCTTAACATTTTCTATTGTGGGTATATATAAATAATAAATCAAAGCAGATAAACAATAAATCAAAGTAGATAAATAAGCATAATGCATTTAATTAATTTTGATTTAAATTTGTCTGCTACACTCTATACTTGTTTTAAAGATCAGTAACAACAGTGACACGTACACTATTTTCTGCCTTTGGCCTGTTCTTCTGCTGGTAGGGCAAAGACGAGTCAATTCACTTAACAAGGACATTTGACGCACCAATACCAGTAATATACTTCTCTTCACGCTGTAAACGTCACCGATGATTGACGAAGGACTCCGAACTACTCGGATGTAGGCTTCTAGTTTATGTCAAAGATTTTGATTGCTCTTTGGGGTTGTACGGTTGTTAACAAAGCAGAGCGGAGATTGGGGGATTTTGTTTTCTTCGCAGCGAAAGACCATTAAATTGATAATAATAGATGGTTTTCATGTTTATCTATTGGACGTACAAACGTACCATAATTATATACATGTACCAAACCTTAACAGTAAAGTACAGTGTTTGGTATCAGCGATAATATAGGATATCTTGTACCATTTTGAAACACAAAATTAAAAAAAAGGATTCGCTATAATCCTTTGGCCTGTGCTGTAAACGGAGGAATCTATATTAAACTCTAAAACTATTTATTATATACCCATCAATTTTTCCTTTCTTGATACTGTTAATTTTTATGGAGGGTAATCGTGTTCAAAAATCCAGACCTGTAAACTTATGATTCAAATATGCAATCGTGTTGGTTTGTGAGTCTGAGTATGAATGTGTGTGATTCTGATCGTGTAACCTATAAAAACTCGGGCATAAACACTTTAAGACCTTCGTATGATGCACATTTTGCAGCTTAATTGTTTTTGTTAGTTAATTTAACCTTCAACTTTGCACATTTTTAATCCATAGTTTCTACATTTGTATCTTCATCCTCGGATATAGCACAGTTGACATGTTACAAATCGACAAATGGAAAGTCTACAAGTTTGACATGACTTTATATGGCAAATGCTCTCTGCGGGGAAACGGCATGCCGTAATCGCCGGAATGGACTAAAGTAAACATAAAATTCAGTTAAACTGTTCTAATGAACGATAATATTTTCTTTGGATCAAAAATAATATTTTTAGAAAAAGATATTGAGGTATGATTGAAACTGGACCAAACAAGAAGAGGTGAATGTTTGTAAAAATCGGTGCCGGTGTGACGAATGCGCTATTTTCTGTACTATAATTCCCATAGACACTGGTACATGTAATATACGATAAGGGTTAACTTTCACTAAAAATGAAATGCTTAATATCTATTCTAATATCGCTAAAATAATTTGACATGTAATTTAAACTGAAAAGTATAAAGTTAAATACGTACTCTTTTCTTGAAATGAGACGGATGAAGAAATTTCCTAGGGGGTGAATATATTTTGTGCGGCATGGGGTTTGGAGACCGCCGTGAGGTCCATATAGCTTCATTGCTTACCTAAATGCTAAGAATTCTGAGAGTGAATTTTATATTCCTCATTTCTTTAGAATTAAACGACTTGCCAAAAAATTTGGTAATTTTTCGCGGAAAAATGTATATGTATCTATATATTTTTTCAAATTTCAAAATGACTTGGTTGTGCAAGTGCATGATAAATAATAAAACAATCTAAAAACTGTTATAAAAGAAGTTTTATAATCATTAATTAAAGTACAAAATGTTGTTAAAAATTGAAAGGTTCTGAAGAAATAAAAAAAAGGATACTAGTATGTTTATGTTTTTATAATTATATTTTTTTCCTCAAAAATTGAATTTCTGAAATTAAGGAACGGGTGGGTTAGACAGATTTGATCCTATATGAACTGGTAGAGTTTTAATTATAAAATCTTATAAATATATACTGTATTGACAGTTATTTTACAAAACTAAGTAGCTGCTTTGTGGTAATCAGTACATGTTCACAAGTGGCTGAAACGCTGTATGGCTGTCCGGAAAATTTAGATTAAC
>WFKH01011926.1:27794120-27814321 GCA_016163765.1 Magallana hongkongensis
GTCAGATAGATCTACTCTTGTCTAGTCAGATAGGTCTACTCTTGTCTTGTCAAATAGGTCTTCTCTTGTCTAGTCAGATAGATCTACTCTTCTCTAGTCAGATAGATCTACTCTTGTCTAGTCAGATAGATCTACTCTTGTCTAGTCAGGTAGGTCTACTCTTGTCTTGTCAAATAGGTCTACTCTCGTCTAGTCAGATAGATCTACTCTTATCTAGTCAGATAGGTCTACTCTTGTCTAGTCAGATAGATCTACTCTTGTCTAGTCAGATAGATCTAATCTTGTCTAGTCAGATAGATCTACTCTTGTCTAGTCAGATAGGTCCACTCCTTTACTTTTCGATCTACTTCTTCCTGGTCTGAAGATATGCTTATTCCTAGTTAGATAGATTCACTACTTTCTGCTGTAAAAGTACTACTCCTTCCTAGTCAGATGAGGCTATACCCTTTCTTTGCCAACAGGTCTACCCTTGCCTAGTCAGATAGGTCTAGTGTTTCCTTGTGAGAAAGATCTACGTCTTCCTAGTTAGACAAGGTTCCATCTTCTAGTGAGATCAGGTTACTTTTCCTAATCAGATAATGCTACTCCTTATAATTCTAACTTGACTTATTCTCTTTTAGTCAGATAGGACTACTTCTTTTGGTCAGATATGAGTTCCCCTTTCTGATGTTTCCTAGTCCTACTGAGATAGTCTCGTTATCCTTCTCTCCTCTCTCTCCTCAGATAAGAGTATCCCTTCCTGCTCTGATAGGGTACTCCTTTCCCATTCAGAATGTTTTTCCTTTCTGTTCGAAGAGATTATACATTGTATAGGGCAAGTTTTTCTTAGTTAGATAATTTGGTCTTTACCATGCCTCGATGTCCCCGTCATAACAGTTAGCGGATATAAACTAGAATTTCAGTGAATGATTCAATGAGAAATATGTTGACACTGGTCAATAATGAACAGTCAATGTGCCTTTATTATGATGCGCTGATAAGAGCTATCGACCAGTCCGTTCATTTAATTAGAAAGAGAAATAGTTTCCTTTAGATATATTTAGATACATTTTATAATAAGATATAGAACCATTTTAACAAGAGCTTGGACTTTGGGTAGTTGTGTCAAACAGCAATGTGACGTAGGCATGTCCATTTCATTGTTGGCCACTCAGCCATGGCTCATTGAAATCAACACGATTTGTCTGGCTTTTGAGCTAAGACTACGCAATCGGTGCATATTTCAATTGAACCCAGCGTCATTTTTAACTTGTTTTGACGCAAGAAAAAGATGGCTACGTCCTACCGAAAGTCCAAGGTCTTGTTAAAATGGTTCTATCAGAATTATTAAAAATAAATAGAATACGTTTGATAGGCAATCAAACAGATACACAAGAAACAAATAAGGTTTACAAATTTTCCATCATTTTTTTCTTTGCTTTAAGCATCACTTAATTCACTGGCTCTATGGTCTTAATGCGGTAGAAGTTATTAGTTTTCTTGTCATCCGGGAACTTTCAATGACTTTGATCAAAAGCTTATGAGCTCTTTAGGTTAATAACGCTGCTGGTGATGTAATAACGTTTTAAAAACTTGGTCGTAAAAATCTCCCTGTCAACCACTGATGGAATCTGGCGATGTTTTCAATATCAATAAATCAAGAGAGGGACGAAGTCGCTGTGTATCGGGTCTGTCTGTGAGATAACACCGGGGACAGTCTATAGCGGTACTACAGGCAGCCTATCCCCGATCAAAATCTCCTGAATTAGTCGGAGTTATTAACGACTGAAAGGGAATTTATTGAAAGGAAAAAATGTCCTTGTTTCACAGACTACCTGTTTTTATTTCTTTTTTTCGTTTGCCGCAACCATTTTTCTTAAGATTGAGAATTAACTATGAACTCATTGTCCTTACATATTACCTTGTTTCAAGCACTGCTTCAGAATGCAAGTCGACTTGGTTGTAAAAATACAGAAGAGGCTGATAATGTATCTATAATACCAGATTAAGTCAGTAATGTTGTGTTAACATATTCTTCAGAGTAACATAATTCGGAAAGAAGACTTACCAAAAATAAACCAAGACACCCCCCCCCCTCCCCACGGTTTAGTAAACAATGATTTTCTTCTCTAGACTCCCAGGGAAAATTCCTGGATCCGCGCCTGTTCTTGACGAGATAGATCAGGCTGCTAGACCCCAGGAAAATATCTATCTTATATATAGGTGACTATTACAGTCATGACGACAACACAAGAAATTTGATTTGGTGAATTACATTACAGAAATGATAATTCAAATGATCAATCGATCATACAGATATAACGCTTGAAATTTTAAAAACAAATTAAATAAAGCTTTGTCGCTTAACATTACTTTTTTATAAGACTAATTGAAGAGCTCACACGACATCTCCAACAGAAGACGGGTACTTTACCTTGCTGGTGTCTCCATATAGTAACCATATTGTAATCTATTGTAATCATATTGTAATCACGGTGTAGTCAACATGTAACCGTATTGTAATCACTTTATGGTCATAATATAACCATATTGTTATCGTATTGTAATAACTTTGTAGTCATAATCAGTCGAAAGACCACGAAAATGCTGAGCCCTGAGAACCAGCAGGTTTCACGTCGATCACTCTGAACAATTCCAAATCAAAAACTCCCTTTACTTTATTACTTTGTATTACAGTATATATTGACATCATTATTACACACGAAAAAAGTCAATTATCAGTTTGTCAATTATTATCAATATATGAACCGTTCTAACGTCACTCAAAGGATCTCCTGGAACCCAACACAATGACTACACCACAGCCACGCACCAACCACACACACTCGGTAATCATCTAATTAGACCTCTCCATGAATAACTACAGATATACGTAAGTACTCTTTTCACAGGGATGTCATTTTGTCATTGAATCTCATGTTAAAACTGAAAATACGATGTCATATTTTGTCATTGAATCTCACGTTAAAACTGAAAATGGTTAGTTTTTGCGTATCGCAGTAAAATTTCACCAACACTGAACATCAATGCTAAGTCAATGAATAACAATTGCCCCCCCCCCCCCCCCCCCCCCCCCCGTAAAAACCCAAACATCATTCAATAGATTCGAAGTTTGATCTGAAGACGATCATATGGCGTGTGCTCTTCCATTGTTATCGTTTTGTACAATGTATGGAATTTCGGTCTGAACTATCCGAGTACATCAGACACCAAGTAGCTGCCTTAATTTGTGTGATATATCCGAGAAGAATGAGTCACTGTCCCCTCGTCTCGTCCCGACCACTAACGTTACATCAAATATACATACACTCTTGTACTATCTAAAGTGCAAATCACTGTAAATGTAGAGGAGTCTAATGAACAGATGGAATATAACATAATCGGAACCGGAAATCATCAAGGGTGCGATCGATTTTATATGCGGCAGCATTATTCCAAATTTCTTTAAGCTTCCGCTTGAAATGTTGTTTTATTTGTAGTTTTATTGGTCTTAATGTCAAGTATCTTCTCTTTTCACGGCATGTTCCTCTTTATGGATGTTTACTGACTTCATTAACGGACGCACAAACACAGAAGATATTTAATGTGTTTTCTTTTAATGATCTCATTATTTTCTAATGTCCCATTTCTTTAAATAAAATTAAAATCTTAGACCAAAATTCCGAGTTTCTTCCTTAATATCTTTTTTTTTCTTTAAAGGCCACTTGTTCAATATAATCTTGAAAGCACGAGAAAATACAATTCATTTATAAGCATCACACATCACCTATTGTAATGTTATTTCTTCGATAAAAATACATCTAATTTAGGAAGTCAACCCTGCTGATGGACAATCGATGGACAATATAGTGTTTAAACCTCTATCGTACTAGGTGCATGCTTCCTTTAATTTTGAGACGTTGTGACGCTAAAAAGTAATATATAATAATATAATTTTATAATATAAAAGGAAAACTATGTTTTCCATGATCATCTTTACCATGTGATGATTTTACTTCATATTTACCTCGTGTTGAAGAGCTGTTAAAATTAAGTGTATAAGAATAAAAGATTTAAAAAAAACACCAGGTGAGCGATGTGGCCCATGGACCGCTGTAGATTTTAATCGAGCATGATTTGTCTGGTCTGACGAAAAGAAAGAAAGATTTCCACAGCTAGTATTGTTTTGATAAGTTGATATAGATTCAGGTGTACAAGGAATCAAAATGTCATTAATATGAACTTTTCCAACAATAAGCCAAGATTTCATTTCTTTTTTAAAGTCAACAGATGCCCTTCTATATTTGTTCAAGTTCCGCACGCTGCTAAAGTCCAAGACTTTATGTTTAAAATTTGTATCATTTTTTTTTCGATTTTGGCTTTAAAACATTTGCTCAGTCATGTCAATTAAGGATTTCTGGGAAAAATTAACTTATAACCTGTCTGTACGCCAGCTTGTAAATATTTGCTACAATATTGTTACAAGTCTGTCCAGCGTTTCTTGGTCTTGCCTGACGTCAAATTTAAAAAAAAAAAATACCAATATGATCAATATATTTATTTTTTGATCAGTAGTTTCATCATCATTTTTGAAAGTTGCTTTTTTATATGAAGGCAATAATGACTTAATTACAGCTTTTATTCCCCCCCCCCCCCCCAAAAAAAAAAATAAAAAATCGGCATCAACTCTTGTAACCACCAAGATTAACGATAAAGTATTACTTCTCATTGCAGATATATCAATACAATATTGTCAATGTCAATTAGAAACATATGTTTAAAATGTTTACTTTTCTTGAAAAATAAACGGACGTTGAATAGAAATTAATTCTGGTTTTTAAATGCGTGTTGATTATTTCCCCGTTCTCGAGTTCTCTTTAGAATTGTAATTGACTGACGTACCGTGTATAACTTGCCGACAGGGTAATCAATTAAGAAACAGAAAATATTGTTAAAAATTGAAATATATTACGTTTTAATTACAGGCTTTGAAGATGGCATTTAATGACACATATATGTAATGTCAAAACAAGCACTTTGTTCAGTTAGATGTTGTTACATGTATTACACAACGGGGTAAAATAGACACAAATACCGGTGAATGTAAAATTTAAAGAACGATTAACGTACATACAGGCATGTTGATCCGTTCATGGGTATACAAAGCTTAGAATTCATGAAATAATGAAAAGGGGGAATTTCAAGATTTTTATTCTGCACTCCCGGCCATCTGTTTTTCTTTTTAAAATATTTATTTAACTTTAATTTGATTTTAAATACATTTTGCTTATGCAAAACTTTCAAAACGATGGTGACATGGGTTGGAAAAAATTCTATACATCAGGTGTTTTGGTCAAGGGGGTTTACGTAATGAAAATTATAAATAAAAACTACTTTATGATACCATGCAAAATTATTAAAAATATTATATTATTCGCATATTCATGCACTTACTTTATCCATATTTTTACATTAGTTTAGTTTTCAGAGTAATGATGAAGTGATGACCAGGGAGCTCTTACCGAGATATCAGGGTCGCCGCTCACAGTTAGTCCCACCCGTCACAGAATTACGTCCCACGTATTCACGCCTGTCACTATCGCTAGTCTCCCCCGAGTATGGAGTCGGCGCCGGCTCCCCGTGTATACTTAACCATATTAAGTGAAACAACACTTACAAGTTTGTCAAATCGATTTAACATATGGTCTCTAAAGAAAACTTTCAAAGACCAATTGATCTTACTTTAATGAAATGAGGAATCGATTGAGATATTTGGAATACATACAAGAACGTTCCGGAGTAACGTTACTATTTATGTCACATTGATCCCGATAGTAACTTAAATTTAAAAATCAGAAAAAATCTATCTAAGCTTAAACTTCATGCTATTTCAATGAAAGCAGTAACTCAGCAGTTAGGGGACAACACGTTGATCTATCTTTAGATTTTTGGTGTCTACAAAAATAAACAGCGCTTTAGTTGGAACGATATGGATCGGCCAAATTATAACGTCAACCGTGCATTTTACATAGCTTTTGACCTTTAATATTGGCAAACTTTTTCAAAGAGGCTCTTTAAATTTTCAATCAATTACTATACACCTGTATTGAAGGAAGAAATTAATTAAAATGTTCGCATTTTCAATCGACTAACGAGCTTTACTTTAGGTACTTTGAACATTAGTTCATTTTATATATATACATCCATATTTTTGCAAAGCAAAAAGTCGTTTTCTACTAGCAGTGATTGTTCACTTCTGTAGTATGGACAATGACTCACGGTGACTATCAACTAGTGATGTGAACTATAGTAATGGCTGGCGTTCATAATTGAATATTAGAGTGAACAGAACTTCTAGCGCTGCCTTTAACTTAACTTTCACTTAATTTTTTTTACCCCCCCCAAAAAAATCAAACTAATCGTCGAGGAATTACTATAGCTTCACTATGTTTCAGATATATGACGAATACAGTTCTGCATTGTTTTGAAGCAAAAGAAAATATCAGACAGTTTAAAACTTAATTTTTTCTTACATACAGAACTGTAGTAGGCACAAATCGAAGGTAAACCACTGCCTTAAAATGTATTGTTAATTAATTCGCCATGCATTCTATGGACGTTTTTCCGTAGAAAGTCAGTAACAAACCCTACATTAAGTGTTTTGTCGAGGACTTTAATATTTTGTAAATTTTTTTATTTAAGAAAGAAATGCAATGTAAATGACGTTTAGACCGCCATGTTACCATTTTCCGTCTAAAGAGATCTAGACGAAAATCACGTGACACGTTTTTATCCAATGACGCTGCGTCTTTTGTCCGAAGTAGAAGAAAGGAATTTGCATGACGATTCCTGACTATGGACTATTCACTCGTTGTTGGGACTATGGCTATTATTGGCATGATGTTGTAGATGTTGGGACCATGACTACTGGCGATGACTATTCACTAGATGTTGGGCTCCGATTATTAGCAGTGACTATTCGCTAGATGTTGAGACTACGACTACTGGCGGCGCCTTTTCAAAAGATGTTGGTCTCTCCGACTATTAGCGGTGACTATTCACTAGATGTTGGGACTACGACTCCTGGCTATAACTATCCACTCGTTGTTGGGACTACGACTATTAGCAGTGATTATTCACTAAATGTTGGGCTCCGACTATTAGTGGTGACTATTCACTAGATGTTGAGACTACGACTATTGGCGGCGCCTATTCATTAGATGTTGGGCTCTGACTATTAGCGGTGACTATTCATTTGATGTTGGGACTACGACTAGTGATGACTATTCTCTAGTGACTTGGTCTACGACTTCTGACGATGACTGTTTACAAGCGGTCGGGACTTTGACCTGTGTCCTCCAACTCGGGGTGTCTACATGTACTTCTTAAGGCGGTCATTAAAAGGGCATCAATGACACACTTTACTCGAATTTGGTCTGTATTTAAGCTATTGGCTTGAACAAAGAAATTACTATATGGTGTATGGTTTTATGTCTGTGAATTTTATGTAAGAAACGTGATATATAAAAGATATTTCTACAGCTTTGTATCAGATGTAAAGACACCGTCTCTCATTTAACCCTGTTTTATTTCTTCCAAATAAAATGGAAACATCAATCTGGGGGAAGGGTTCCTTGTGGCAGTTTACGACACTCGAAAGAATGCTTTATGGTAACAATTTCAATCACTAGAGTCCCAATAATTGGCCAAGTGAGCAGAGAACATTGATGTCGACAGACGTCCACGCTATTCTAGGGAGCAATTTGAAGTAATGAATGAAATCAAGAGGCTTGTTGTGTTATCTTCTAAAAGAAAATTTAATTACACCGATTATTTCCAATGTGCATGTCTCCAACATTTTTCTATAAACAAAAACGGCTGAATATAATCTAACAGTATCAAATAAAAAATACTGTTGGTTAGATGATATACTCAATATTATATAACAAATGAATATCGCTGTTGAATCGTTTAATGTGATGGCATTAAAAAACAGCATTATAGCCTCGCTTTGGATTGAGGTCTCTGCTTTAACATTTTTTACTTTAACCAAAATGTTAATTCCCACGAAACCGGGAAGGGGGGGGGGGGTTGACGACGTGGCTTTTTAAAAAATGCTAACATCATATTACCCTAGCTACATATACAACAATTCTAGTGGAAAACCACTTTAATTAATCATAAACCACGTGACCAGTTATCCAGATACAATCCTATTGTATTCCATCGTAGAAAGAAGATTACCAAGCTAGATCATGGGGATGACTGGTCGCCGAACTGATTTATTTATTCCCTTAATTTGTTTACCGTTGACAGGCAGAATGCAGATTTCATGCATGCAGGAAAACAAGATTACCCCGCCAGTTCTTGTTGTTCCTGAGCCCTGTCAGGGAAACCCCCAATCATAGAGGCCTTAGTCCCGTCTGTCGAGGCTGACATGGAGGAATTGATTGCTTCAGGAACTTGTTGAACACATGCTATAATCCCCATCACGTAGTAATTACATGGTAAAACAAACTTGCGATTTCTCTACAAATGTTTTTGTAATATAATGATAAAAACTATGTAATATATATTGAGTTAAGTTTCCCTTTTGAGCTGTTTATATTCAAAGGCTACTGAGAGACTCTGTTTTCTGGCCGAAAGATCGTATCTACCAAATTTGATCATAACTAAGTTTGATTCGGGCACTGACCCGACCCGTAAACCATAATGTTTGGTTCCTTTGCTGACTGACCTTAAAGCAACTTGCCCTAATGATTTCCGTGCATCACGCATATTTCACGTTAATGAACATTTAATGAATAAGGGTAAGTGTGATCATTCAAAAACAATGATTATTGAAAAGACTAAATACAATTATTTCACAGAAGTCGGTAGGCAATGATCAGTAGCGGATTTTAAGGGGGCGCCTTCAGCGCTGGCTCACGTCAAATTGTCAAATGTAAGATTTATTTTCATGTCATTTTCAAAGGAAAAGAAAGATTTTTCAAACTCGATAGACCATCTGTAAATAATTGAAATTAACCTAATTTTTATCTCTGCAACTTTATCAACGATAAAGTCAGTTTGATCCTAACACTTGTCAAATTCAAATATTGACGAACTGTCATATATTTGGATTCTTTTAATCGTCTATAACTTTGTACAGAATTAAACAAATCTCAATATATGAGAAATATCGATAAAACCCATGAATGAAGTTACTTATTGATACATGTAGGCCAAGCATTAAATATGATCAACTTGATCACCAACACTCACACTGCTAAAATTTGAATTTCTTTTAAATTATTAATTTAATCGATAAAAAACAGTAAGTTTTTACATGAATAGTAAAATAATTTTTTTCTTGCTTATACTTTTTAATGCGTTTTAATAATATTAATCAAAGGTACAGATCTATACACTGTCTATAGATTACAGTCACTAGACCTAAGTTAATGGTTGTGATAGATAAGAAAGGTAACATTTCTTGACCTGTTATTTTAACTTTCCCTCGGTAGACCTACCTTCACAGTCGTTGTCACTTCCGGTTCCATTTTTTCGGCTTCTAATTGTTCGTCCATGCGTATCTGTACAGGCTCCAACTCGCTAAAATGTGTAACTCGCTTCCGGTTTGGTCCCATTTTACCTTTCTAGACTGTTTATTTTGATGCAGTGCACACAGATTTAAATCTCTGACCCATTCATCAAATCAATGATTTTTTTCTCCAAGGTTTATAATTAATACATGCACACAACGGTATACTCTGTCATACAAGTCACCGCGGAAATCCACGTCGATCCATGTTTGGGAGTAGCGTCCATTGTTTATAGCTCTCTGTATCCGATCAGGAGTGACAGACCAGGCGGTACTGGTCCGGTTTGCTCGATGCTGTATTGGTAAACAGGTTCATATCGCTCTATCTCCAATAATTACATAACGAAGACTGTTAATGGAATGAGATAAATAAAGGGGGTCAACGCTATATCCGCAGGGGAACATACCCCACAATAGTAGTCCGGCGGTCAGCCGCGTTGTGAGCCATCGTAACCTCATCCACTGCCAGACGAGACGTTCATTCTATCCGACATTATGTTGACATCAATTTTCATGAACAATTATTTTTAGGTTTTACAACTTACAACCCCCGTTGCTCACATCTATCAGTAATTATATTTCCTCAGTACTCTCGTGGATGATCTTGTTTTGACCAAATTCATTTACTCTCTGCGTTTCTGTTGGTTTTCAACTGTAATATATACCGGTACATGACTGAGAGCCTGCAAGTTGTCCAAGATATAATTAAAAAAACTTTCCTCCAATCAGACGGTACTTAGTCACGTGATTTCCTTGATTTCCGGAGAGCCTGTCAATTGCTGTTAATATTCTGTAGGACATCCTTTCCTAAAAGCCAGCTTACGATCGCAAATTGGGTGCCACTTCCTGCTGAATATAACGACTAGACTCGTCCCCTTCTATTTCTAGTTAAGGATGACCGTCTAACGCTATAACTTTATTGTATTTGGCCTTCTCCAACACAGAACTGAGAAATTGTAGTTCTTCTCATGTAATATTCATTTATTCCATTTCCTCTTCAGATCTCACGACAATCATCTATATAAATTTTATTTCGTGATCAAATTTTTGTCCCACTGGACACTTAAAGCATGCGACCATTTTTCGGTTTGAGGTATTGTCAACCAAACAATTTCTCAGATTAGAATTAATTCAAAGTCTGCACTAACACAATTTTCCTTGCCAGTAATGATGTAACTTTATATTGTGTCTAAATATGATGAAGCTTTGAATAGCTCTCTAACTGTAACATGAGAAAGTTTGTGACAAAATGACAAATCGCATTCTTTTTTCAAAGAGAGGATCAACTTTCGTTCACCAAACGATGTCAAATGCTTGCATATGTTCTCCTCTGTTTTTGTACCCGTGTTCTAACTCTGTGAGTAACGATGATGTTCCAGAGATGCGACTCAATCCGCAGCCCAAGTGTGAACCTTCTATGGGTATAATTAAGTGTGAACCTTCCCTCTGTGGGTATAATTAAGATTTCCCGGACTCCCATGTACACGGAGAATAATTCTATAATAAGAAGATTCACAATTAAGGCAATTCCTGCAACAATCTGATTAACGGTCCGTGTACTCGGTGCTGTGTCCGGGAATCCTCGACTAAGCCCCGCCGCATCCAGAGAGATCATTTAAAGTCTTCATTTAGATTTGACGCAATCCATCATGTCGTATGCTTCTATCAGTAATTGTCTTCTGCACAACACTATGATTTCGTATGCATGAAAACGCTTCTGAAACCATGAGATTGAAGGATGCCTAATACATTTTCCTTCTTTCTTCTTTTTTTTTTTTGGTAAAGAAATTGGACTTCGTACAAATTATCTAAAACGCTGGTCCATCTTGATTAAGTTCAACCGTGGTCAGATGAAATCTCGTAAACAGAAAAAAGTGGATGCAAAAAAGACTCGTAAAAGCTAATCAGACGACATTCCGTAAAGCCCAGAGTGTTATATATAAATATTTCATGCACGCCGGATGCTTTGATACAGACATTTTACACCCTTTAGTCTTGATGTGAAACCAAAGTCGTGATTCATAACATTATATATACCTTCTACAAACCATATTTGGTACTTAGTAGACAAAGACACCGTAACGATTTTATCCTTCAGTTTATGAAGTCAAAAGTTTTTGGATCTTAAGGTAAGGTTTGCGGCTTGCATTTTTTAGAGGTTGTACCAAAGTTACATACCATTTTGTTCACTATACTAAAGTCTTTTTTCTCATGAAATTCAAATGATTTTGCCCGTCCCGTTTTATAACTACAAAAGGTCAAAGTTCATGATTTCCAATTTTCATGTTGATGAAATGTAAACAATTTCGTGAAAATATGTACATTTTATATGTGACTATTATGGGGGTTATTTATGCTTAAAATGTTCGAAAATAATATCACTATTTATTATTATGATTCACTTTTATCAATATCTGATGAACTATCTAAAATAGAATAAAATGCAACAAAAGTCTGAATTTTGGACTACTATTATGTAAACGAAAACATCTTATTTGAAACCTTTCCAAGTCCACCGATTTCAGGAAAAACGTATCTTAGAATATGTGTAATCTGATGTTTCTAAAACACTATTTAAAACCATATAATGCGGACTTCGTTTTTGTGAAAATTGATAAAATGCTTGTGTCCTCTTATTTTTTCATTGAAACTAAAAAAAACCCGCGAAATAAAAAAAACTGAAATCAATTATGACTTCATATAAATTTTGACGTCATAGCTGAAATAAAGGGTAGTTGGTGTTACGTCACAATGAAAATGTGTGAGTTATCTCCCTGTAACCGCAAACCTTACCTTAATTTTTCATGCACTATTCAGCATTGGATATACTTTATTCCTGAAATAATCCGATTTCATAAATTGACATAGTAACGTACTAACAATTTATTTACTGAAATTTGAATTTTTGGAAATAATCTCACATTTCTTGTTTTAAACGAAAAATTTTTGGATCTTGTTTCCGTTATCCCAAGCAAATACTGAAACACAATTTATTACCAGGTTTACATTTTGTGATTTCAAAACGATGTAAAACATAATTTGGCAACAAGCGCATTATTTTTCTGCCATCAATTAAAGGAGGAATTGTGGGGGGTTTTTATTTCTACCATTTAGTTAAAGATTTTGTTTTTAACTTTTTCAATTATATGTGGGTTTTTTTCCCTTTTTAACGCTTTATGTCGTATCCAAAACTATTACGCAACCGGATGCTTCGTCAAAGCGCTACCTATGATGAATCAAAATACTAAGAGTACTGTACTTAAAGTCGATCTTTGTTTAATATAATACTTTTTTGAAACAAAAATCATTTTTTGACAAATTCTGATCCTAATATAGTGGTTGTTCTTTTTATTGATGCAAGCATTTACTGAGTTTTGGCCAAGAGTGGGGTTAAAAACGTCAGTTTATCATGACAACAAATAAATTGACCAATAGTTTTAAAGAAAAGAGATTTCCAAGAAATAGTAGTATCGTGATACTACGTGGTTGCGTTAAACAAGGACATCATCTTTTGGTTCTGTATGCATAAAAGCATATAAAATGAAAATATCTTTTGAAATGACAGTATGCATACGCAATGATACACATTGATATTTTTATGGTGAGTTTTCTAATTTCTAATCAACAAATTTGTCATCACAAGTTCCATAGACTAATAGCCCTCTCCTAAATTTCTATAACATACACTTACCTGTGTATTGTGCGAGTTAAAATAAAGGGCGATTCCCATGATTTGGTGTATATTTTACACTCGACCTCTTTTTCAATTGAACACTGAGTAAGCACTAGTTTTTATTTTTTGAATCATTTATAGCTAGAGGGTAAGACCCCTTTATCTTTTGTGTAAACCGACTTGCAAAATAGATCATGTGGTCTTATACTCAGTACTATGTGAGTTCAAACTTGAAATCGTTTTTAAATTTACTTCTGGACAATGTATCTTCATATTAAGAATTGTTTTTAGAAAACATGTGTACTGGTATTACAGGAAGGGAATTATATTGGCTAGCCGTACCTTAAAATGTAAATTTTTTCAGTGTATGAAATTTTAATGCACATAAATGTATCCCTAACAAGATTGCCAACCGCTTTTCAGTACTATCAGTGCTTTGATTGATTTCTACATCTGTTTGTTTGCGTGTTTTAGGTAATTTCCCTGCACTATATAAAAAGAATTATCCAACGGAGAAAAATACAACGATGTACAATAGAATGGGTGATGATGCAATAGCCACTGTTAAAGATCTGTGAATGCGCAGCACAATAAAATGGCCGATGAATTCTGATGTATAGAGCAGGCAGTCGATATCACGGATGTCGTTATAAAATAGACGACGTACGGCACAACTTTGGTATTGTGTCGTGCCCTCTACTGAGGATTTCAATACTATTTGTATTAATGACTATAGTCAACTTTCTGGTCCTTTGTGTTTCTTTTTTTCATGCATTTGTGGATATTCTAACGGACTTAAAATATAGCTTTAAATCAAACCACTACGTTTGTTATAGGTAGTCTTAAAATTTTTCTAAAATTTGAAACTTTGGACAAATGAATTCTTGAGAAATTTTAGTAAACAAGCCTGCTGGATGGTATTAAACATACGGATGATTCGAAATCAGCACATATTAAATCAATAATCGATATGTTACATAGATCAAATTTTGTGAAGTCATCATATCGGTAGTACGTGGAAATATGTCATAAAAAATTGTGTATTCAAGAATTTTTTAAACGGATTTTCATAAAAATTTATTCAGATCAAAATACTTTGTCATTTCTCAATATTTAAAGTTAATTTGTTAGAAGTAGCATTTAATAGCTTCGACTAACACCCTGAATTATTTCTCGAGTGTTCAAAAGAAGTATCTTGAAAATTTATCTTAATATGATGACAAGTCTTCAGATATATCATAGGATACTATTACGAACATAGCTGGAGGTTTGTATTACCTATTATCTCTATCATCTATAAGAGATTAATGAAATACAAAGAACAAAAACTATACACAAGAAAACTGTAGAGACATGACAGCACTTTTTTATATACTTAGTCTAGTACATGTAATTTATATAATAAGTTGAACTAATCAACTTGTGTATCTGCCAGTATCTACTGACAGTGGTAATGATTTATCTCTAGATAATAAATACAAAAGATACACTGTACATAGAATTAAATGATTGGTTTACAAACAGAAATAATTACACACGTGGTTCTCGCGAAATTTTCTCGGTTGCACATAAAAAGTTGGTTTACAGTAATTACGTCACAGTACTGTGTTTTACTCGATGGCGCATTACGTCACAGTACTGTGTCTTACTCGATGGCGGACGGTTTCTGCTCACGTTTCTGAGTGGTCCTTTTAGACCAGAATTTAGACTCGATGTAAGTGGGGCTCTGTTAGCCAGTATGTAGGAAAGGGCATTCTAAGTTTTTTGAAGAACTTGTGCCCAATCCTTTTGTTCACACCAGCGAACAATAAAATATGTTCAAATCTGCCAGTACTGGCTTGTCCTCCATTTACACTGCACAAAGAAACTGTCTGCTTGGTTTTTGAAGAATCTGGGTATTATAAATAGACAACTTGAAAACTAAGTAATAATATCGATTATGATGTTTCTAGTAGCTAGTTAAATTGTCATATAAGTGTTTTATTTCTGTTTTCATAGCGGACATGTAATGCTTATGGCAACATATCGCAGAATTTTGCCCATTTAATGTTTTATAATGTTAATCATTTTGTAAAACAAGTACACATGTCACGGGGAACTGCACAATGAAAATCTACAGTCATTTATTTATCTTCTGTCTCTTGTTGAGTTTTTAATTATCCTTTCAATCCTTGAACCATGAAACCAAATCATAGGCATCAAAATAATCAAAGCAAGAAAAACAATGATATATCCAATCGCGGAAAAATTTTATGGTAAAATATATGTACTAGATTGTTTAGATTAATAAGGATATCGGTTACTAGCTGCATACCCTGTCAACATTAAAAAGAACAAACTGAGCGAAAACTTTTGATTTTAGTTTATTGAAAATTATGTGGAAAAATTATTCTTCAGGTAGGGTCAGACCCCTTCCTTCCTATGTGTAAACCGACTTTAAACATACTTTGTTTTAATACAATGAAACTAGCAATATAAACAATTTCTAAGAAAGATCATGGTTTTTTTTTTTAAATTCTTTATTGTCAAATCTCGCAATCTAATTAGAGTTATGGTGCAGAGATTAGGAGGTTGAAAAAAGGACCTCTAAAAAGATATTCAATATATTTATAGAATGACTTAATACACTGTGCAATGTGCCGCTCAGCGACTAAATCAAAATATCTACAGTGTACATATACAGCAACTATTTCCTTCGGCTTCGCCTCGTGAAATAGTTTCTGTCTCGGGGGACAATAAACTTGCTATCGTCCGAATAGTCAGTAAATAGGTACTTAATATACGAAGAAAACTTAATTTTTCGGCGATGCAGATTTTTTTTGGTTATCGGACTATAGTTTAACGTAGCGACTCGGATTACACCAAAGGTGTTCCGAGTTTAAAAACGAGGGAAATCGATAGTTTCGGTGACTATTCACCATGGGCAGATAGCACGGAAACTATTTCACGGTTAGATAGAATAGTGTGTTTATTCGTTGTAATTTTACATAGAAAATATTCACAGAGGTATAATAAATATATAATATGTTATCATACATCAACTTTTAATGACATGCAGTAATCTAACACATACAATGTATGTATTATTTGAATTATGAAATCCTATTAAAATCACACTGCATGCATACCGTATCAAAAAAATAAAACTATATAGTAACTTTGCGATTTTTTTTTAAAAAGGTTTATCATATTCTAAAACTGCAGACTTTATGCTGATATGTGAAGTAACATATAGTTTTTATTTGTGAATTCAACAACTTCATTTCAAGTGTGGCGATAAATCGATGTATCATATCAAGAGCGACAACCCCAGCAGAGGTCCAGTATACAGTTGTCTTTCTTTCTTTTCAGATTTAATCATTCGTTGGTTGTGTTGCCTCATTTTCTATAGATCTTTAAGACTTTTAAAAAGCGTAAATATATAAGATTTATGATTTAAAAACTAAAATCTATATTCATTGATTTTCGTACTCTGTTTGAGTAAATAATTTTACGGCAAAGTAATTGTATAGAAATGTTCTGTTTATTATAACATCTCTATATCTACCTAGTTTCCTTCCGATTTACTTTTTCCTTCAGGTACTGCTAAAAATAAATAAACAGCTCGATCTCGATGAAAGAAGTTAGGAGTGGGGGTCACCAAATATAACACTTTGTGGAAAACACCAAACTCAAAGGGTGATATTCTCCGTTATATAGCCATCCGATATTGTTTATTTATTTCAATTCATTGTCTTTTGAGACTACAACATTCCATTTATGATGATTTACAGTACACGTACGTACAAGTGTGACTATATTTAGCTACACGATCAATGATAACGCGGAACTACAGTAACACCCATTCCAGTAAGGGTATGATACATCAGAGGAGAACTTAATTTAATTAAAAATTGTCGGCTAGATTGACATGTTTCAAAAATATTTCTGGGTTTATTTAATTCGTCTGCGTGATCACGTTGTTCTCGCTTCTCAAAAGCACCAATGTTATATAACCATGCTCATAATATTTTACTCGTCACAATGAACGAGAAGACAATTTGGAATCGATACCAAATTATCAAAATGTGATCCAGGTTTATTTGTACAAAGATGACTATAAGAATTTAGAACTTGTAGACTACATGACGACGCTAGACCACCAAAGTGTTACGTCCTTATTTTCTTAATTCTTTATAAGAATTTTCAAAATAAAGCAGTTTACTATCATTTAATTGAATTTAACGGATATATAAACTAATGATGTCTAGATTTAAAACTTGCCAGTTTGTGCTAACATTATACATTTGCAATTCACTTTAAAAAACATTGTTCATTCTTGTTTCGCATTTTCTAACATAGAGAGAGCTCTTAATTTTCTTTTTATCCCTCAAAATTCTAAACTTTCATAAAATCGGTTGGATTTCAGAAGTCAATAATCTGATTTTTTTCCCCGGCCAGTTCATAGTTGCACAAAACAAATAATGCTAGCAGTGCTGACCCTGAGATCACACATGATAGCAGGGCGCTGGTTCTTACGTGTCCAAACAATCAACTGAAAACAGGAGAAATCCCGCAGAAACACACCGCCATCCATCATTATCAGCGTCCGACTCCCCGGACTAACAACAGGGACTCGTAGTTGTGGATTGAGATCAAAAAGCAACATTACTAAGACTAAAAGTTGATTAGCAATACAACTGATTCCAATCACAGAGCCGCTATTGACCGATCTCCCGCCACCGGCCTCTATATAGCAACAATTCCGACTGAAAAAATTGTTTGGTCTCGAGGTCGGCCTTCATTAAGCTCCATCCTAGTGTACATCAACCTGCTACATAAACATTGCTTCATGTCAGTGTGAAGTTGTCTAACCATTTTATTTGTAAACCCCCCCCCCCCATCCCCTTACATTAATTTCTGACGGATGTACGATTTTACAACTATTGAACATATCATATGATATCCAAAATCTTGTTCTATTATCTTTGCTTTATATTTTTCCGACAAAACCACATTAGAATAATTCGAATTATATTCCTTTGTGAGTTGGACAAGACTAGGACAAGTTACTAGTCAGGACAAGTTACTAGTCAGGACAAATTACAATGTACTAGTCAGGACAAGTGACTGGTCAGGACAAGTGACTAGTCAGGACAAGTTACTAGTCAGGACAAAAGTGACTAGTCAGGACAAGTTACTAGAACTGTAGTTAGGGAATGTGTAAATTTGGAATTTTGTTACCATATAGAATGTCTTCTTCTGTCACCTCACTTTAATGTATTTTTATTCACTTCTTTTAAATTTCAGTACTTTTTTTAATTCAAAGTGTGAAATATTTAAAATTCCATCTTAAATGTTTTGAAATTCAAAGATTAAAGTTGGAATTTCCTAGAATTGTGTTGCCTATTCCAAGATTAAAGTGCAATATGCAATATTAAAATTGGAAATTCAAAGATTAACTTTGATAATAATTCAAAGAAATATGTCGGCCTTTCGGAGCATAAAATACAAAATGACCCTAATATGACTATATGTCATCCGTCTATTTGTCATCTAATTTCTGAATTTAATGCACTCGGAAAGTTTTACACCAATTTAATTTTAGACATTCTTCTTACTGATAACTCCCATCAAAACATTTTCATGTGTTTCAACAAGTATATATATCTCGAGTCTAAATACAAATTTATTTAGATTTTTATCCAAACCTGTTCATTGCTTCTATAGAAACGGGATGATATTTCCATGTATATACTGTGTGTTTCATCATTATAAGACAACGGTCCCTGTGTGTGCTGAATGAGGCCGAGCTCCCTCGTTCTATAAATAGGGCCGATAGTCGACAAGTGATGGTTCCGTTGTCGATGTAATTATAGGCAGCTGACCAGGGAGTACCAAACTGCTAGGGGCCGGCCAATCCTTAGAGATAGCGTGATTTTACTTTCGGTATCATAAACATCACTCTAAACTCTTTGCAATCACAACTTTAAACCGAAGGATTAAGAATCAGGCACAATACCCATAAGCCACTTCTATTACCCATAAAGCTTTGCCTCTCTATCACGGAAATCTTTTCCATAACAAAACGTCCGGATTGTCGTAAAATACTCTTCTAATGGCGGTCTCAAGTGAGCAGTAAAGCCCGCCCTGGAAACACTTTACCATTCTTTTCGGGTAAAATATTAATTACTTTATTCCTGAGTCGCGTGGTTTTGATTGTGCCTCGCTGTGACGGGCCAGATCAATGTCTATGGGATAGGGTACTTATCTATAAGGATTCTATAGGAAACATCAAGGTCAATTCTAAGCGAAGTAACGTACAGTACCAAGAAACTAATTACCACTTGACTTGTAAAAGCTTTCAAGAATTGAGCCAGAATTGATGTCAATAGTTTGAGTCCTGGCAATGGTCACACGGCGATTATTTGACTCTTTGATGTCTAATTACAAGCTGTGTTCCCTGACTATCATATTAATCGAGTCGTAGATTATATTAAGGTTCACGGTAGTTTCTGTTTCTCGTGTTTGTCTTTCATTTGTTGGTCGCGATATTCTTAGGCAAAGCAATCCTGCCTATATGCGAAAACCGATGTATTTCCACAAACAGAAGAAATAGCATAAGCTTTGTGGCAGTATCTCTCTATATACATGTACCATTTATATATATACATATACCGACATACATGTATATATAATTCTGGAAAAAGAAAAAAAAAACATATTTTCTGGCGATATACCAAATGTACATATCTATTTTTACACATAATTCTGGCTGCAGTCGAAAAAGTACATACAAGTATTACATATCTCTGACTACACTCCTACATATCTCTGAATACACTCCAACATATATTGAATAAATCTCTGAAAACACTTCAACACATCTCTGGCTACACTTATCTCCAACATATCTTTGACTACACACCAACACATATCTGACTACACTCCAACATATCTCTGACTACATATCTGACTACACTCCAA
>WFKH01011926.1:27814331-27835498 GCA_016163765.1 Magallana hongkongensis
AATGATTGACAAAAGCTACCGAGCTAACAGAGAAATGCAAACCATTACCTGCCTGTTTACAAACTGATGATGATGATCTCTATTTACATAACACCAGGTCGATAGCTACAGATACCAACAGACCACTGGCATCATACCAACAGATCTTCAGCTTTAAACATGCATCAACAGATCTCTGCATGACTTCTTCTTTCAGATATCTAACTTCATACCTACAGATATCTGGCTTCATACTACGGTATCAGATATCTGGCTTCATATCAACGATATCTGGCTTCATACTACGGTATCAGATATCTGACTTCATACCAACAGATATCTGACTTCATACCAACAGATACCTGGTTTCATACCAACAGATATCTGACTTCATACTACGGTATCAGATATCTGGCTTCATATCAACAGATATCTAGCTCTCTACTGCTGTATAAGATACCTGGTTTCATACCAAAGATCTCTGGCTTCATATATATCTTCTGGCTTCAGATATTTGGCTTCCTTATTCAGATATTCCACTTCATACCAACAGATATCTGGCTTCATACTAAAAGACCTCTGGCTTCATATCAACATATATAAAGCAATGGACTAACCCGGATTTCACCAGTGTAATCAATGAGAACGTCAAGTGCAATTAACAAACAAACCTCCATTATTTTATTTTAGAAATATTTTTCTTGTTTCTTATACATTGTTTATTTAACAATTCAGAAGTAATGTTAAAAATATTAAATTACATTTTTTAATTCTTTTGACTTTTTACTCTTTTTTTTTTGGGGGGGGGGGGGTCTATTTAATTAATTTAAACTTCAAAGATTGACGAATTAAGATTTGTTTGCTCTTTCATCTATGAAACTTCAAAACATTTAAAGTATTTTTACTCGATTACCATAAATAAATTTTAAAAGATTCAATAAAGTCATGAAACCAAATACAAACTTACCGCTTAATAAATAGTTAACACTCAAAATTATGACAAACAAAAAAGTCTAAAATTTTACACATAATGATTATTAAGGTGATCTTCTTCACGTGTATAATGCTCTTTAATTAGCAATAACATTATTTTAAATTATTAAAATTTTACTAAAATTGCAACAGACAGATCAAAGATGTCGTATCTAAAGAAAATAAATCAAATTCATGGGTCAGCGATTGTAATTTGTAGTATATATGCAAAACAGTAAGTTAATTTTAAACTATAATTGTATTTTTCCTAAGTTTTAAACATATTTGCAAAGCATGCCAAAAATATATCAATAATATTCGTAAGCATTGTTTAAAAATGTAACTTTGGTCAAAATACATGTATCTGTTTAAAGGCAGATAAACAAACCTCTTCAAAGCTAATAAAATAGCGCAGAAAAATTGAATTATTAAGAATAATAATTGAAGTCTGGACGATAGTTTCATGATACCCGCTGTCCGGTAGGCCGTAGCTGCAGAACTGTAGCTCTACGAGATATTCGGGTTGACGGACCGTAGAGCTATAGTTCCATCCATACAAAAAAAACTGTATACATGTATTTATTGCTCACAAAAAGTTGCGCATGTGTTTTTGCTAACAATGCAAAATAATACATATTTTCAAAAACGCGTTAAACTATTTGATGTTTGCTTCAAAAGCAATTGCTTTGTTAGGATATATTTCATTGGGTTTGTTCAGTAAATTGTCATTGCATGCTACATAGTAATGGCACATAAGGACCAGAAAGTTCCAACGAGACTCCGTAGATCAAAACCTTCCGACAATCAACAATAGACGAATCCCATTTTGTTAAATTGCTAACTGCATAACGATGACAATGATTGCTATTAACGTCCTGTTTTCTCGTCTTGGCTCCCACAAATCATTGCGAGTCGCCATAACTGTCCCGAAATTTAACGACATTGAAATTGAATTGCTTTATGGGTACAGCGGGCTCTGATCAATACCCTGATCTACTGTGATTTTCCTGCTGTGAGTTGCGTGATTCGGAACAAGAACACAGACGCTGCGGTGAATTATACAGGCTGTACACGGAGGTGAGCCTCGGTCTGGGATCTACATGCGGTTTTAATGCGGTCAAATGCCAGGTGCCATGGCGACTTGATAGAGATGTACGGCTCGCCTGTCCCCGTGTATCAACCCCGGCAATGTCACCTCCGGTGCTTCCATCTCAAACTGCCTCTGAGATCAGCGGGTCACCTGACACAATAACAGTCATAAATACATACATTTACATAACAATTAGCCGTCCCTTCAGTAGGCCGCTATCAGTAGACTGTTAACTACCTATAGACTAACGATCTGCCACTGGTCTAACAAACTTTTGTAACACCAAAAAAATTTCTTCATTTCATCGTGTGAGTGAGATTGTCCGAACTTTAACAAACACATCACAGAAAATTAAAGAAAAATCATTTTCACCGTTCAGTGTATTTGCAACGAAACATTATTAATGACTGTTTCTAGCCAAAATATCATCGGTCCTTAATTAAATATAGATTTTACATTGTGTCAGCGCCTGCCCATGGGACTGATTCCGGCACTGTTTTTGTTTTGATATTTAATTACAGTTTGTGACTGAGGTGCGCTATAGCCAAACTTCCGCTCGGTTAAGCCGTTTTCATCCGTTTGAATACCCTTTTATTACATAAATTGAAATTCATTGCTCTCAGGACATAATGAGCTTGCGAGATCAATGTTTACTCAATACTTCTATGATATCACCACAGAGCTTCATTTACTGTTGCGTTTTGTACGGCTCTTATACTTTATTACTTGTCAATTAGTTCTCAACAATGTTAATATAAACAGAGTAACCGGGATGTGAGAGCCCCGCATCAAGTGGCATCAAGGATGGATACCATTCTACCAGACACAGAATCTTCGTTGTTCGCTGGCGTGTGGTTTACACCTTATCCGATTTCTTTCAAATATTGCCATTCAATACAAAATTATAATTGTTTTAGGAGAAAAAATAAGTAAACTCCATTATAATTTTTCCCAATCATTTTCAATTGTTTAAAAATCATCCTAATTTCCTTTTGTTTCTTTCCTATATATAGGTATTGTACATGTATACATCTATAAAAATCATAGATAAAAATGATATAAAAATGATAGATTTGATCAAGCCCGACCGTATTTGATCACTTCAAAATATTCAAAGAATGTTTCCCTAATACTTCTACTTAAATAATTTTCACCAATTGTTCAATTAATTATTAAATGATTGAGATTTTTACGCTAATTTCATGTCGTATAATTATGCAAACCCCGCTTGCGCCCCACAATACGTCTTTTCGTCATTGATGAAATGTATTGGACTATACGTTATACATGTAAATTTGATTCGTATTGTTCTTACAGACAAAAACACTGTAAAATGTAAATATTTAGGTATATTTTAATCATTACGTCGGTTGAAGCGTGGACTGCCATCGGTTCTGACGTTTTCACTTTTTCAAAGACATGAAGATTTGCGAAGGCTTTGTCTGTCCACAGAGAATAGCCTGTGCACTAGTTCCTCAAAATCCTGATAAAGTCATTAAAATGCAAACTACAAATCATTACTATTTGTAAAATTATCAGCACATGAATATCACTTAATATTTATAATGAAATATAAAACAACAAAAAATAATAGATGAGAGAGAGAGAGAGAGAGAGAGAGAGAATTGTGTATCCAGTGAATGGTCGGCTCGGCTCTCGGTCGTTGTCTCGTATTAAATATTCATACTGACACGGGCTTTAACTTTTGTTAGAGTTAACCATAAATCGCGGTACACCGAGGAACATGAATACCGTGCGTTCTCGGAGGAAATGATCGAGTGATGGAAATACTTCTTGTTGGGTAAACAAGATTTAATGCATAAAATAATTCCGAACACTTAAATCCTCCAAAAAACATTAGATTTTGATCAAATATGTAGTGTATGGATACAAGTATTGATGGATCATGAGCGTCATGTAATCGTGATTAATTATATCAAGGATTTGTCAGAAGTTTTCTCTGATTATTTGTCAAAAGTTTCCCTTTGTGGGATCCTGATCCTTTCGGTAGGCCCACGTTTACATGGAGTATAATTTACAACTCACAGAGCTGACTCGACCTCAGATCATATTGACTTTAATTTCATGACGCAAAAATTTAGAAGTACTTACAAAATTCATAAATCTTTTTAAAATAATTTCCAAGAATATTTTGGTTTGATGAGTGAAATGTGTACTGTGTATAAAACCTGTTTCACAGGTAGCGGTGTCGTGTGACGGGTAGCCAGTAAATCGAGACGACTGTTTTCAACATCCGAATCAACAAACACGAGTAAATCAATAGTCTTTCATTAGTTTCGTTAATTCAAATTTCGAAATCAACAAATTGCCAGATAATCCGAAATGCTGATTTTTCATCAGAAAAAAGTACATTGACTTCATCGTTTCTGTCCATCATAATGAAGGCTTAATTCAATTCACGAAATTTCCAAGTGAATTAATTCCATCTTCTTCTTGGCATGCAATATGATTCAACACAATACATTATTGAACTGCTTATTGTAAAAACAAGAAATGAAGCTGATTCCACAGATCTCAATACCTTGTCATTTGACGACAAACATACTGCATTATGGATGGTTTGAAGTTTGTATCGGAATATCACCGGTTTATTAATATTCATCATAAATCCGAAAAGGAAATCGTAGCTGGTAAGATAACGTGATGCATGGACCTCCTTTTAACATTTCAGACGTTAAAATAGTATATATATATATATAACTCTTTTACCAAACAGAAAGCGTGATTTTCTTATGAATCGCTGTCAATTTCTGCCATGACATGGACATTATTCGATGTATATGCTAACTACACGCACCAATCCAATAAAACTGAAAAAGCTTATATATTGCTACAGAGGATGATCATTTAGTTTTGAAATGACATTAGATCTGTTAGAAAGGCCCTTATTGATTATCAAGATTTGTCATCATTTGACACGACATTAATAATTCTATATTGTACATTTATACATTTTGTCACCGCGTGAAGTGTATACAGAAAACACCAAATCCACACACCTACTTTACTCACCTTTTGTATAAGCAAGGCTTTGGTTCCTCCTTTGATGCCCTTGGAAATGGCCTTTAAATTCCCTGATCGTTCCGATTTCACAGATCCATTCGGGGTTTTGGGGTTTTCAGGTGGAGATTTTGTCGTCGGTTCCTCATTTCGAGCATCAGGTTCGTTTTTTGGAGAAGGCATTGTTTTCTTAGGGGTGCATTTACCGGTGGAACCAAGTCTCTCGCCCCCCTTCCCGCCTTTGGACTGCGGCTTCTGGATAGGCAATTCGGAGTCTCGTTTTGCCATGACCTCTTTGATGGGTCTTACAGAACTTGATGTCGTTGCCGGAATTTCTATGAGACTATCGAGTTTCAGAACCTTGTCTAAGGAATGGCTACTCTCCTCAAACGCTGTTAAATAAACGTCAAAACCACTGGCGGAAGTAAATGGCGTTTCGTACAGCGCCGACTCCGTGGCGATAGATTCAGAGGGTGTGTCGGTTCTGTCTCCCGGGGCGCGACTGACGGGGGACGCATCACGGAGTGTTGCCTCAGAGTCGTCGGTGCCTGACTTAGCTCTGAAGTCGTTGTTATCGAAAATATCAGAAAGAGATGACCTTGACCCAATATCAAGATGACCTTGATCTGTTAAAGTGTCTTCTACATCGGACTGGGAATAATTCTCACACAGACTCTCGTCCGCGAATTCCGATTCCATTGAATGGACGAGTACGTGTTGGTTCGTATCTCGATCCATTGTAATTAGCTCCGATCATTTGTTCACGAATTA
Organism: Magallana hongkongensis; assembly: GCA_016163765.1. Taxonomy (NCBI): domain Eukaryota; kingdom Metazoa; phylum Mollusca; class Bivalvia; order Ostreida; family Ostreidae; genus Magallana; species Magallana hongkongensis. The sequence goes on from WFKH01011926.1 coordinate 27,820,165, forward strand.
AAAGAAAATCCCAGGACTTGTCTGTCCTAAGTACAGGATACTAGGAACACAGTTAACATGTATTATTTATGTTTTAATTTCCATATTGACACACTCTGGTGATGTAGAAGGCGATAAACTATTGACTCCAGATCCAGTGCTAGCTGTGACTGTCCAAAGGCCTCGAAGCTCTCAATCCGTGTCACCTGCAACTTTATAAATACTCTCATCAGTAATTGATTCCCTCAAACGCACATGTGACCACTTTCCTGTCTGCATCCTATAAACGATAAAAAAAAAATGAAAATAATCAAGATGATACATTTCCAAGTAAGTAAGTGTATCAATTTCAAGCAATTCAGTGTCGTTTTTAAACTTTGTAAAGTAATCCGTAAATCATGATGGTCTACCAGCTAATGATTTATTAGTTATGAATTATTAGCGGCTTAACACAAAAAGCTAGTTTTCGCTGATACATCGCCATACAATGGTAGAACTACGAAACGGTTTCACTTAAAGCCCCAGTAACATCACTGTAAATCAGCCACAAGCGCCTCGGAATCAATTTCTATAGCGTGTACATTTCTATTCTTGTTTACTATTGCATTGCGTACCATCAAACATTCAAATCAAATGAGGCAGAGTTTATTGGTTTACCGAGTCCTTGCTTACCGCCCGATGGGATCCGGACATCCCAGCGGAAGTCACCGCTCACCGTGGTATCGGAAAGAAATCAGAGTCCGTCTCTCTTCGACGCCCCAAACGCTGATTGCAGGCGAGAGGAAACGGACATCTTTTTTCCAAATTGAATTATTGTATTTTCATCCTGAGGAAACATGAGTAACGATATAACAATGGACGAAAATTCATGGAAATTATAATATCTATTATATTGAAGAATTCGGAGACGCACTTTTTACTCCCCTCTCTATCCTCGTCTTATATCGCCATATTAAAGACACTGAGAGAACGGAGCGAGCCGGACTTCCCTGAGCATTAATCTATAATCATTTTACACGATTTTGTTCACTGATGTCCACTGCAATTATTTCACGTCTGTTTCATGTACAACAAAATAGGCAGCGGACCTGTCCGGTCGAAAATCCACTTATCGGATCAAATTGATTTTGCTTGTTATTGTGCCTGTTTTATTGGCTTGTTATTAAGTCATCTTCCTTAATATCAACTGCGGTTGAGATGATAGACATCAAGCTAATTTCAACATCGTTAAAGACCATGACTTATTTCTGTGGCTTTTTTCGGGCGACGGGTGATACTCTTCTACTCAAACGAGATTTGATGACATGAGACTGACAATATGGCACTATAGTTGTAATTTATTCCCTTAAGAACAATGGCAATGAATAGGCGGAAGGAAATTTCTGAATTACCTAGAGTATTTCACCCCAATTTTAGTATTATGAGTAACTAACCCCAGAGTTAAACACGACAGAAATACTTGAAACGAAGAAAACCTTGTACGGCGATCAGAGTTTTGTGTAGAGAAGTAATCAGTCCTCAAATATTTAATTAGATCTTAGAAAGAAAAAAAACTGAAGAAATTCATTCACATATACACATGTACTTAGTAGCAAGAAGTAAATTGGACTTTTTAAACACAGTTGAATCGATGTTATACAAAGAAGAATAAGACTATCACCCTTAACTGTATTCTAGTTACATACAAGTTTTTGACGTATGTCTACGGTAATAATCCTGTCATTTTGCGGTTATTTTTACAATAAGGACGAATGAAGCTGGCTTGAATTGTTTGTGTATAAATGTAAATCATCTTAGAGCAGAAAACAGATCTTTAAGATTAATGAGGAGACTTCAGAACACGGCTTCAGACCCCGGCGTGTGCCAGTCTTACAGACCGCCGCCATAGTTGTAGGACATAGATCTGAGTACAATTCCAATAAATGGCTTCTGAAGCCCTCGGTGCTGGGGGGTTCCGGCATTAAACGACTCTCATTTCCGGCCGCGTAATAGAAAACTCCTAAATGATGCTCCACAAAGAAATGATGTAGAAAAATAGCGAGAGACTGGACACTAAAGGATAATGGAGCATCGTCTTAAGAGTGCAGCTATTATGACAATACGAGAACATTATTTTGGGTTTCTACAAAAATGTCAAACAATAACACACCAAAATATGTCATCGTATGGCATCTAATTAAAGCGTTATTTCTATTTGCAATGTTTTTGATTGTTTGGTGCCTTTAGTTTGTCAGATCTCACTTGATATAATCATTTAGTTAGATAAGTCAAACAACTGTTTGACAATATGAAACATAAATACGTTGTACCAAAGCAATCTCATTTAATTTGACGATAGGAGCAGTATTTTATATCACTAAACGTCATAAGAGCATTGATGTGTGGGGACAACCACAGCCATCCTGTGATCAACTGTTTCCATTGGTTGTATAGTGAAACAGGGAGCAGAGATCAGTCACCTCCACGTCTCTGGAGACCACTGGTGATCATGTGTTCTGATTGTCACGAGGGGACTGGCACGCCAGGTTCTTACTCGACTCATGATCAAGGGGTGTATCAGACATATTGTCTCAGGAAGTTACAGCAGATAATTTGATTATGCAGTAAGGATTTCAGAAAAAGAGAGATAAGTCACCGAGTGAGAACCGTATACAAAGCATAGAACTGCACTAATTGGCCCTCCCTATCTCTGTAAATGCTTATAAGGAACCACGTGACTGCACTGTAAACTTAAGTTTTTAGTTTTTACCAATAGACAAGCATAGAATATTTTGTAATTATTTAATCTTGAATTACCTCTTCGAATAGGAAGAGTTTCAATAGATATACATTTTTATGATCTTTTTTCAATAATCAACCTCTCTGCAAGTTACCAAGAACTTCTGAAGTATATTTTGTTTTAGACCGAACAGTTTTACATGTACAGGTAAATAACCTATGAAGCCATCGATTTTATAAGATAATCCCACTTTTTTACTATTCATGTATAACTTGTTTTGTATAACAGAATTAAATCTTTCATCTCTGGATTACTTATTAGTCTTAAAAAGAAACAACAAAAATCAGTACTTGGGACGTAATACGCGTCTCTTATCATTAATGTGTTTCATTTCTCACAGATTAAAATTTGTCAATCAAATTGATAACTTCTTTTTGCTGCAAGTGGGCTTAATTACATATATAAATCCATAACTCACACAGAAAACAAAACTTTTGGAAGGAACAAACAAATTTCAATTGTTCCTGACAATTGCGTACACGTGAAATCACTTTTCACAAGAATTTCATGTAATTTCATTTTTACTTCACGCAATGCCCTTTACGTGAGGCACAATTGCCCGTGAAATAGAATTCAAATATTGCAATAAGTTTATTTAAACAATAAAATGCTTTCTTTGGTGATTCATGCGGGATATGAAGGTGGCGAAATTGCAGAAAAAATACAGCGTTAGCGGGTTATGTAAATTTTTTCTGCAATGATCGCTACCTTCATAACCCGCATGAATCATCAAAGAAAGCATTTTATTGTTTATATTTACATCTTTCTTTTAACAAATTAATAAATTCAGTGTAAAAAGTAGGTAAAATTCACTAAACTACTGTTAATGTACATCAGTACGTTAGCTAAAAGAAACAGCCAAATCGTCTCCCATGGGTATTATTTCTTAGATCGTTGTAGGTTTCGACCAATCGATAAACGGGGCGTGTAGATTTCAGCCCTGTCAGTTTCCTGTCAGTTTCAGTCGCTGTAGGTTTCGATCAATCGATAAACGGGGCGTGTAGATTTCAGTCTGGCTTTTCTATAGAGCTATGAATTAACTATGAGTTTCCTTAAGAAATAAAGGGAATCATACTCGGTAGATGTAAAAATAGTATTATTAGGTTTAACGGAGCAATAATTATTGCAAAGCCTTTAATTTAACGTAAGATAGATATTTGAAAGCACCATGTTTTTCTGCATTGCCAGAAAACGTATGACTTTAAAGATAGATTAAAGTCTGTCCCAAGATATTTATGCAACACATTTGGACGATTTTAATAAAAACCCACATACCTGTGAAAGAAGTGCAATTGAAATCGATGAAAGGGAAAATTTCCAAGATAACTTCGTTCACACATTATCATTTTTCCCTCGTTAGAATTCACAGGAACGAAAACAGATTTCTTACGGAGATTCGGAGATACTATTAAAGGAACATCGTTTGAACCCAGAGGTATTTATATATATAGAATAATTTAAGAAAATATGCGGCAAAATATCTTGGGACAGACTATAGTGGAGTCCGCTCGATTCCTTTTTTTTTTCTTGTTTCATTCCAAAAGAAAAAAGACCTTCCCCCTTAATAAAGAAAATATCTGCATCATTCAGAATTATTTCTTTTAAAATAAATCATTTTTTAAAACCAAATACAGTTTTTATGTATATTTTATATATGATAAAATAATGTATTAAAAGTTGTGGTTGAATTGCCGTTAAAAGACTTGCTGCTTATACAATAATCTTATAATGCTAGCATTACGCTGAAGACAATAAAATGGTTTGCCTTCATTCCGCAACTTTAAAACCTGTGATTTTCACTTAAGCATTGAATGCTTACTTTTTGATGTCGTCGGTCCTGTAACACACCAAGGCTGTGCAGACAAATTAAATACCACGCGTTAGTGCGGTATGATAATTTGTCTGCACAGCCTTGGTGTGTTATAGGACCGACGACATCCAAAAATAAGCATTCAATGCTTATAGCGAGCGCAGCGAGCGGCGCTTCGCGCCGCTCGCGGTGCGAGCTCTAAGTACCAGTGTGCGCGGGAAAAAGAACGAGCTAAACCTACAGATTCATCAAACAAAATTTTTTGTCTACGTCCCATAATGCTCTCTAATGTTTTCACCCGTTGTGCTATGCCACAAATGGCTGACATTCAACTCGTAATTTACGGTGTCTTGAGGTTTGAAGACACGTTTTGAGTACCGCACAAGCTTCGGCGAGACCCAAGAGATTTTTTACCTGCTTCCATTCTATCGTATTGAGTTGAGATACGTAAACAAATGATTATAGAATTTAACGTATGACGTCACAGTGATCTCGCGCTATATTTCCCGCGATAAATTTAGAGGTGGATCAAACATCTGTAATGCGTGTACTAGCTATTTCAGTATAGACACTGCGATACCTGCCTCATTGACATATGGTTTGTTTTTGTTTTGTTTTTTTTATATAGAGAGATTATATATATACTAGCAAGAGCCATGCTTTACTGTCATATCAATCCAATTTTAAGCTAATTTTACATGCATGTACAGTAAGTATGAGTAGGGAGGAAATTAAAAAAATAGGACATTTTGAACTAAATAAAAAAGAATAATGAGAAAAAGTAAACAGAAAATTATGCAGATATACATATTGCAATGCATATAGTCAAATCATTAAATTTGAAAATGGGAAATTACACACCTACAAACAGGGACCGGGGGCACGGATAACGTATGTAATAAGAATGCAAAAATAAACGAATTTTAATGAAAAAAATTATGAACCAGGAAAAAAATAAGGTACAAAAAAAATAAATACTGTATTCATCGTTAAATTATATTATATTTTATAATAATTAAAAATTATATTTTACAGACTAATCAATTCTCTCCAGAAGTAAAGAAAGGTTTTAGGGAAGCAAGTCTATGTATTTTGTAAGATTTTTTTTAAACTTAGAAATAGTATATATTAATCTTAATCTCTCTCTCTCTCTCTCTCTCTCTCTCTCTCTCTCTCTCTCTCTCTCTCTCAAAAATTCTTTTATGTTAGTTGATAACAAAATAATACTTAGTTGACAATGATGCAAGGTATGTGTAATACTTGCTGCGCTCGCCACAACGGTAGCACCGTAAAACATATTATTTATATTCATATTGATGTTTATTTGTGTGAAGTATTTGTGTATCGTCCTTTAAAGCCTTTATATACGCTCTTAGTCAGGGATATGAAACATACATGAAACAGCCATATTAACGTGTTATTTATAGTTCGCTTCCGTGACTAAAAATATAGTGCCAGAAACTTTGTAGAGAAAAATCTGTTTTATTTACGAGTAGATATGATTTAATAATTATTTTTCATAAGTACAAATCAAATTGATTATGTAAGTTTGAACGTTATTCAATTTGAATGCACACACCGTTGCAGTTATGACACTATATCTTTCAAAAAATAAGGATTCAATACTTAATTGAATCATTATTTTTTGAAAGATATACATGTAGTCTCATAACTGCAGCGGTGTGGGCATACAAATTGAGTAACGCGCGTTAGCGTGTTATGAAAATTTGTATGCACACACCGCTGCAGTTATGAGACTATATCTTTTAAAAAATAATGATTCAATGCTTATATTTACATTTTTTTAACTTCTTGTTTTGTCTGCAAATGTGATTTATACATTAAAATCCTATTTTATCGTAAGGGTAAGTTCATATAAATGGAAGAGCCACTGTAACAGCCACAAGCGTGAACTTTGATTTTGCTTGTGACGTTGCATTTTACAGCGTTTAACGTTTGTGACGTCATCATAAAACTCAACATTTTTTAAACCTTTCAGTATCCTGTGTGTGTTACAGTGTTATAACTGCAGTAGCTTTCCACCCACTTTGCATGCAAAAAAAATATGTGGAATGTAAATATATAGATATAAACAACTTTACAGTTTGGTTTTGTTTTCTTTGTTAGTTATGGATTTTATTTATGTATAATTGTTTGAAGGAGGTTCAATTACATGTAAAACATGTGCCATAAATGAAGGAATTGCTGTTGGATAAACACCTAAACAGGGGATAATTAGATTAATATTTCAGACTTACTTTATTCTGCACCCTGAAGGATCACATCCGTCACTCATCGTTAACGCGAACTGATGATTTCCCGAACATTGACTATATAAAGAAGATTAGTACACAGGCTTGTTAAAAAATCGGCCGATGAGAAAACAAATTTTCCGACCGGTTGCCATTCACGGATCTTCCCGTTAAATTGTTTGCAAGCTTGGTTGCTTTGACAAATTTGCAAGTGCTCGTCTTCCCTCCGTTGTCGTCTGCTTGAGCGACAAGACGTCACCCTTAAACTGATCCGTCCAATTAGATTCTAATTACTTTTTTCTATGAATTGAAGATTTAATACCCACTCTGATCCGAACTCTCATCTATCAGAGAGAGAGAGAGAGAGAGAGAGAGAGAGAGAGAGAGAGAGATTCCTCGAATGGTCATCGGATCTATGTAAATGGCATTTATTATTGAATAGATATTCGCGTTGCAAAATGAAGAAAATTCCTGCTATAAGATCAGGAGATTGGAGAATTCATAGGTATATTCCCATCTGCCTAATAAACTTACTTCTAATGTTTTTGTCTAATGAACACGATAACGATTCAATAACAACTCGCAATGTTTACCTCCAAGACTGATGACCATGCTGTGGTGGAATGTTAGGGTTGGTATTGTCCTTTACTAATTTCTAATTTTCAATCTATAAAGTTAAAAATTATTACATGACAATTATTATGAAATAACTTTTGACTTTTGATTGAAAAATAATTTAATTCTGGTTGAAACGCGCTTTCTGATTGGCTAAAAAATTATTTTATATCGTATAAAGAATGTTGCCTACGTCATAGTAAGACAAACATCAAAAAACGTATCAATCAGCCTTACGTTACGTTTGAATTTTGTACAATTTGAAGTCATTTTAAAGGTCAAATGACCGTTTTATCTACAATTACTTGCAAATAATTAAATTATAAGCACTGAAAATTCAATATTTATAATACGATATAAAATGGTTTGGAACTTCTCAATTTCTCAATTCAATTTATTATCTCAAACCATTAACATACAATGGTACATGAGGTACAAAATTGTGTTATTTGCGTTAAATTGTAATGTCAAGAGTCTAATAAATTATATATAATATTATAATACAACATAGTAATACATGTGTCAATAAGCATAAGTAAGAGAAAAAAATAGTAATAATACAAAAAGTGGTAGAAAAAGTGGATGATCATGTAAAATACAGAGTTTAATTGGTATTCAATACGCAAAGAGTAATGATAAATACTAAAATAGTTTAGGCTGGACAGCAGACTTGCTCCTGGATGTTCAAAATTAAAGTGCTTAATTTTTTCAATGTTCTTATGTTTGATGTCGTTAACAGTTCCCTAAATTTCAATGTATTTGGTTAACGCTTTTTTATAAACCGCTTCGCGGTTTATAAAGCGTAAACTGCCCCAAACCATTTTATATCGTATAAAACAAATAAATATTGAATTCATTCCTTATGTAGTATGGGACAGTATTAAACATTAGGCTTAAATACAAATATTGATGACCACGATGGTGGGTGGAGAGTTGGTACTGTTTTTATAAGTTATTCTTATGCATTTTTGTCAAAATCATGTAACTTACCTTTTTTATGTGTTAATTAAAAGCCTTAATTGTCTAGATCTCGAATTCAAATATTTTAAGTAGAATTTATTTGTTCTAAGAGAAATCATACTTACAATAGATTAAAATATGAGATTCACATGACTGGTCCTTATAAATAACTTTATTTTTACTTTTCCATCTGTTTTTTTTATCATTTTATCGGAAGTCAAATGATTTTTTGGTAATAATATATCTGTCAAAAACATCTAAAAATAAAAACTCCCAGTTAAAAAAAATTATGCTGTGTTTCATGTTGAATTAACAATTTTTATAACATGTTTGGAGTATAAAATTATGTGTGTTTAACCATATCTCAGAAATTAAAGATTTCTCTGTACATTCATTGCTTATCTGTCAAATTTTAAAAAAAACAACATTGGGTTATTAGTACTCGGCGAATTTTCGAGGATTCTGAAGCAAATATCTTTTTAAAAAATCAATTTGTTATGCTCAACATGTGAGGCTTTGCGAAATCCCTATGTATCAAATAAAGATGTCATCATTCAAATAAGTCTTTAACTTTTTCCAAAATAAAAATAAAATGGTTTTTTTTCGCCTGTGTTGAAGTTTGATTTTTGACAATAAAATTTTCGATTGTGCTTAAAATTGATAGTGCCACATTTATGATGTTGATACATCCAAATGTCAAAATGTTAATGTCAAAAATATTCTCCAGAGAATCAAATTTTGCCACCGTTGTAAAATTAACCATAAAGATATCAGTTTTGCTAACATTAACCTCTGGTTTCCATCCACCTGTGTAAGACTTTAATAACGTATCTACCATTATAGATGGTTCCAATGGCATGCTAATATCAAGTACATTTGACAACATGCATGGTCTTTAAATCACTCGATCATCAACGATTTTAAGTGTTAAATTGATGTTATCATGATTTGAACTGTTAAATTGATTTTAATTGTTATCAAGGTTCAAATTATGATAAAACAATGAGCATACCTTCAGTCAGGCATCGTTGTTAGGGATCAGAACAGTCCTTATAAGTCATTCATTCAAAATCGGATGTTATATGTTATTAGTCACGTGACCGTTTGGCGTGAGAGACGGAGCGCGTCCTGGATATCCGAGATCCAGTTACAGTAATTGTACGGTTGTTCAGGACTATGATCATAAAACATAAGTTATATATCTTGCCAGTAATCTTCTTGCACGGTCTGTAGCAAACGGTACAATGATTGTGATTCTCCTTCGTTAAAGTGCAATAATGATCGTGTAAGCTGGCCGCAACATCGCATGAATAGTGTCCATTTTCAGACGTAAAATTGTCAGATTCCTTTTAACTTTCGTGACAAGCAAGATATGAATTTCAGAAAGTCAAAAAGAAGCCTTCAATCTCAGTATGTTGGCAATTAGTGAGAGCACATCCGGGATGTGAAGGGAGGCCGGAAACCAAGCAGAAGTGAAACGTCTTCTAATTAAGACAATTAAAGATACTGGGGTCTTAATGAGCAAAAGTCGAACTGTCCATATCGAGCGGGGAATCCTGTACTATCAGCCTAATACACATAAATACCTCCCTCTGCTTCCTTTAGAGTATAAGCACGAGTCTTTACGATACACATACTGTAAAATAGACAACAGAAAAAAGATTAGCACTAAGATTTATTGTATTACTGTGTCTATTGCAATGTGCGTCAATATGAGAGAGAGAGAGAGAGAGAGAGAGAGAGGAGAAAAGAGATGAGAGAGAGAGAGAGAGAGAGAGAGAGAGAGAGAGAGAGAGAGAGAGAGAGAGAGAGAGAGAGAGCTACAAGACCTATATACAAGGATTTGTTTGTTTTCATTTAGACAATGGATGTAACGGTTGCAGGCATTTCAGAAAAATATATATATATACATTATTCGTGACAACTTTTTTTCCTGTGTCATTAGCTCCAAACTAGTGCAGTTAATACTAAAAATTAATGACCGGTCAATATTTTCAGGACGAGCTAATATTACAATTATTGACTATTCGTCTTTATAAAGTTATATAGTGAGAATATATTACTGAATATAACAATATTGAATATCTCCAGACATGGTGACACATTAAAAAACAAAATTATCTTGTAAATTTAAAATATAACGACCCGTAATTGTAATTAAAAAATGATGTATTTGAAATATATATTTAGTGCGATCCCCCTCTTTCATGAACTGAATAATGACTCCCTATCTTAAACAGGTGCACGCCATTCGGCCCAACTCGGATATCATCGGTTATCTTCGTCTTTTATCATTTTTGATTAGCACCACTTCCAGTAGAAGTCTATCATATTTTTGTTTATTGTGTGATGTCATCATTTTTAATATTTATCACATTTGAACTCCTTGTTTTTGAGCGAAATTGAACAAATCTCAGAATGTTTTGGTGTTTAATTTACATGTATTACATCTGTGTTGGATTTTTTAACGAATTCTCGTTTGCTGCAGGTAGGATAAACATAAATTGGTTAAAAATTAAAAGAAAATTCATGTGTAAATTAAAACCTTTATATCAATTATTTTTTCAAATATCCGTATTGATCAAAAATTGAATTTTCGATCGGCGTCACAGTGTTTCGTCATTTGTTGATTAGTTTGTTAGCTTGCCTGATCTGAATGCCAACAAGGATACATATTAATTCTTATTGATGTTGGGCTTTGAAATGATGTATACCTTTGAGACAACCTATGGCAGTTTATGCTGAAACGCTAATCTTTTAATCACAGTCGTAATTTAAGGGTTTCTTTGTAATTCGTGTGTACATCGATTTGCCTTTGTGTTTAATAACCATCAACATTTAATGAATGATGCATTTTCTATAAAAGTCCTTTATTAATATAGAGGATTCCAGTCTAGTAACATGAAGATTTATTTTTTTGATTTGAATTGTTTGTTTTTGTAAGACTCAGGTCAAGACTCTGGACAAGATCCGCCGCCATTTGTGAACCCCTTTAATCAGGGAAACTCGCTGTTTGAGACTCCATACTCGGGCTCCATCAACGCCATGGGAAACGGGGGAGGTGGGTTCCTGCAGGGGGCTATGTCTATGAATGGCGGGGGAGGGAGGAACGGGCTACCCTCAATGTTCATGAAGGACGGCACGCTTCACATGGGTCACCAACACCAATGTCTGAAAAACATAGTCTGTCCAACATACTGCCACGAGACGGACAAAGATGGCTGCGAGACGTGTCCGTGCGGACCAGGTGAATATGACATCATTGGATTTTTTGTGCAACATATTCTTCAGTAGATTACCTCATTTAACTTAAATCACCTGTATTGAAAAGACTTTTGCAAATGTTTATTATTGATCGATATATAATACATTTGAGCAGCTAATGGAATGTTACCTCCGGGCTACACGGAGCAGCATCATCAGAAGAAGCCAGAGGAAGACGTGAAGAAGGACAGCCAGTGTCTGCAGACCCTGATCTGTATGTTGTCGTGTAGGGACGGATATCAGCTGGGCAAGAAGGGCGGGGACGGCTGTCAGACCTGTAAATGTGTCAAGAAAGGTGAAACAGACAGTATATATCAATGATATATTCCATGTGATAACGGTATCCCGTATATGTATTTATTTTACTGGTGTTCCAATAAAATCTTTTTATATATTTTCTCGTTAACAATAATATTATCTGAAATATTTACAGATGACGACAAGAACAAAAATAAAACAAGTCAGACAGGACAGAAAGGACAGGAGATGATAAACAATGAAAACAAAACTCAGAACACCGGGAGTGGAATGACCGGGGTTGGATCCAGTGCACAGGGTCCGTTTGGCGGCGCTGCAGGGAGCGAATCAGGTATTAATAGATGTAAACCTAAGATTTAACGTAAGGAAATGTCAAAGTTACACTATAAAAACACTCTGCAGAATGTACATATCTATTATGTTCCAGGATCCGGATTCAATCCGATGTTTCCCGGGGCCGGAATAGGGTCGGGATCTGGAAAGGCAAGCGGTAAGTGTACCTGTATATGGGTCCTATGGGTGGTTAATGAAAGCAAGACCCTGAGTAACAATAGGCGATGATACAATGGTGTACTTGCCATGCACACAAAGTGACAAAATGTCTCAATACTCCAGTTCATTTTTTTGATCCACCCAGTAACCCTCCTCTCTCTCTCTCTCTCTCTCTCTCTCTCTCTCTCTCTCTGAGACACACATTTGTATACTTTATTGTTGTCGTATGAATAACAACCTTTCATTACACAGGACGTAAACGTTTTGTTCCTTTAAATACCATTAAAAAGATTATACAAATAAGTTTGAGACTTGACAGACAATCTTGTCACCGTTACGAAATTTCGGTAAAATCCAATTCCTCTTCCCCGGCTCTCTGACATGGAGCTTCGCTTTGACTGATCGCTTACTCGTACAAAAACCATTAAATTGAAGAATCCGCCATCTTCCCTAACTCTTAATAATCTCATTATGAAAAATTTAAGTCATATTAAAAAGATTAACGAATTTCTGAACGCCGAAAATTCATTTTCACGTAATAAGGTATCAATCTATGGAACAAAAAATAACAAATTTTTGACAGTTTCATTCATTTTCTTTATATAAATCTCATCAAACTCTCGTAATGTAAGACGTCTGTAAAAATGAGCACGCGGCTTTCACTGTTTCTTTCTGTTGGTGTAGGTGCTGGAATGCCGAGCCCATTTGGCGGCGGTGCTTCAGGTGGAATGGCGATGAGTCCGTTCGGGTTGGCGGCAGGAGGCAACAGGACGCCGGGTAAAATCATGGATCCGGTGAGATTTAGAAACACGTGACAATGTCGATACTACCACAGTTTCTATGTACATTTATCTTTCTATTTATACAGGAAAAGACTGTTTCGGACCAGAATGCTCAGCTAAAAATGGTATCAATTTACACAAAGTAGAACAAGTTTTCTAATATTTCTTTGATTCCTGTTCCTATTTATAGAACTTTGCTGTTTGAGCGAAAAATGGTGGTCCATTTTTTATCAGATAATTGGACATTACATTTTTCTGATATTTAAGGTATGAAATTACTGGGCGAAACGAGGCCGTCTATAGACACCTGTCCCTCTACTTCCCTGTGTATCAAAACCTGTAAACACGACCTGAAACTAGGACCCAAAGGTCCCGATGGTTGTCCCTCATGCGCTTGCGTGAAATCAGGTGATTACAAATAAGAAGAAAAATATTTCAATTGTTATTCTCAAAAATCTCTACAAAAATCAGAAAAAAGAAACTAAAAAAACCCCACTACTCACACAGAACATAAATCAACTGTCGGATCAGAGTGAGATGCCCGTAGTAGTGGTTACACGCATACATCTATTATTATTATATCTTTGATTTTGACGCTAAATAAAAACAAGAGTGATTTATTTCCATTAGAATCTATTAAAGATAACTTGACTTACAAAACCTTCAGTGTTCTATTCTCTTGTCAGTGTATAGTGTCCCTTTGTGTGTTAGTGTACCGACTTGTGCTAGCCGCCCATTTTTCAGGCACGTAGCATCGTTTTTGAAAGTGGAGGGGGGGGGGCAGCCTCAGCGAAAAAATCTTGACAAGAAAAAAAGAAAAATAAAGAAATCATGAAAATCCTAATCCGTAGGGGAAGGGGCGGGGAGACGTGCATAGCATTGCCTTAGCTTAAATTTCACTCCTGATTTCCTTATTTTCACTTCCATTTGTTACTTGCTCCCAAAAAACCCCCCCCCCCCCCCCCCCCGCGATGCTAGGTGCCTGTTTCTCTTTTAGAATCGCGCACAACAGCAGTACCAAACCAGACAACATGTGATGAACTGCTGAAATGCATGATGGGATGTCAAGACGGATACAAAATCGGCTCCGCGGATACTTCCGGTTGTCCAATTTGTTCGTGCAAATCAAGTGCGTTCTATCTGGGTCTATTCTGCAAAAGAACAATTTATTGTCGCCTCTTTCACTTATATTTAGATGAATTTCAAAGTTGAAGCATACTATAAAGGCTTAAAATCTAATGATTTTAAGCACAAGTGAGTTTACTATTATATTGAAATATTGCTATGCAAAGAAAGAACATTTTGATATGATGCTGACTTTAACAAGAACAGTTTAAATGCATTAACATGCCTGTGTTTCTGTAGGCCCTGCCCCTATCACAACACCTGCTTCTAAGTCCTCTTGCCAGGCGATAATGGAACTTTGTGTCCAAAATTGTCGCTATGGTTACCAGCTTATTCCCGCCTCTAAGGTGGGAGAGTGCACCAGCTGCTTGTGTCAACCAGGTATTGATCGCAGTGATTGTTTCATATACATGATCTGATAATGACAATGATAGATAATAAAAATATGATAGTTATCTTAAATTGATCAGAGTTATTTTTAGTGCTAAAACATTTAAAACCTTATCATGCACAAACCAGAATCAACAAAAAGATTAATATTGTTTTCATCTTTGAATTTCAATGTCGGGGTCATTTATTTGCACACTCTCGAATATTTCAGCTCCCACAATTCCAATGCCAACAACATCAAAAGTGACTGTCCACCATACATCTTGTCAGGATGGTCTCGTCAGATGTATGACGAGCTGTCGCTATGGTTACTTCCTGAAGGCTTCAGGAAATGGCGACTGTCCCCGCTGCCAGTGTCTCCCACGTAAGGATTCAACGTTTAATTAATAAATATGTTCAATCATAAGTTTATTTGTATTTATATACATGTATGTTTAACATATATTTGAGTACATATTTGTTTACTTTTCCAATCTTTCTATTTCTAAAGCCCGACGGAAGATCGAAAGCTCGGCAATTGTAACAAGTAAGCCTAACGTATACACTATTCTCAAGAATTGCCCGGAAGCTATACATTGTATGGTAAATTGTAAAACCGGATACGCTCTTCGAACTGGCCTCGGAAGTG
>WFKH01011926.1:27838327-27858231 GCA_016163765.1 Magallana hongkongensis
ACTGGTCTTAAATCTACAAACCTTTAAAAATTGTAAATAATTTTATTGCTTTTAAGTATAATCACGAGAAAAAATATCACAAAAGTCTAAATATGAAGACTTCATTTTTACCCTACAAAATCTGCAGAATCCAGGAGCTTCCGGGGGCTTCGCCCCCTGGGCCCCCACCAGGGCTTTCCCCTGGACCCACTGGGGGCCTCAAGGCGGCCCCCAGACCCCCTGCCTAAAACTGGCGCCCCCTCTAACTTCAAATCCTGGATCCGCCCCTGTTAGGCATAGCACTACGGGAGAAAACATTAGAGAGCATTATGGGATGTTGCCAAAAAAAATTTCATGATAAATCTGTAGGTTTAGCTCGTTCTTTTTCCCGCGCGCACTGGTTCTTAGAGCTCGCTTCGCTCGCTATTAGTCATTGGGTTTTTCCGTCATGTTCCAAGTACTAGACTATACAAATAACTCGTGGCTAATGGTATCCACTTTTGTTGATAAAGTATCTGTTAATGTGCACGATAAAACTTTAAAACAAATGGTATAGTTAGTCCGAAATATCTGACGTTTCCCTGGCTTTTTTAACGAATTAACGGGTTACATGCCAGGAAAACGTCAGAACCGGCGCCATTACGAAAACTGGAAATTCGCCGCCTCCAACTGGAGGCGGCATTCTCGGCTCGATTTTAAATATTTATGAGTTGAATCAAATGTTTCATTCAAAATGATGATTTTACTGCTCACTAATATCGCTTTTATGGGTCCTTACATCCCATAAACAGGCTGTTGAACACATTATATCGAACTGTTGAGATTTGTTTTGATTTCGTGCATTTTTGAAATCTCGCGAGAAAATAGGTCAACACACTATTGTTTATCAGTGTGATTATCAAAATGTTAAGTAAAATTATATTTTAAGCTGTATTATTTAGTTTAAATATATATCTATTTAAAATCGAGCCTAGAATGCCGCTTCCAGTTGGAGGCGGTGAATTTCCAGTTTTCGTGATGGCGCCGGTTTTGACGTTTTCCTGGCATGTAAAATATCAAAATCGTTAAAAAGCCAGGAAAACGTCAGATATTTCGGACTAATAGTATACTAGTATCTTAATCATATTTATTTATTTCAGGAACATCGCAACTAACGGGAGTCAAAGAACCGCACATATTGTCGGTTACTGGCACGCCAGGTAATGTTGAAGCCATATCCTACATGTATATCTCACTCTGCTGACATTTCTTATACAGTAATCAGGGACTAGTATGCATATTTCTAATTGGCCGTTGGACCGAGCGCAGATTTAACACAGTGCAGTTTGATTTTTGTAGAACAAAATTTATTTGAAACTCGCACAGTAGGATCCGCCTGGTTGCCTACTCAAATCATTAGCCAAAGTTAAACTAAACGTCGCGTGCTCAGTCTGCATTATGACGTCATGTTTCATACGTAAAACGTACAGGTTTTGTCCTCGGAAATAGAGAGTTACGTGATTCCGAGAAATTTTTATTTCTTCTGTCATTGTTTATCAATTCAATTCGTATGTTGACTACCGATAATAAAATTGAATACTTTATTCAGTACTTAAAAGATCAGTTTCTTGATGTTAATGTTTTTATTTTCCATCTAACAATTTGATAAGACATACGTAGAACTAGTCATGTTCCTTGATTGAAGCACTTTTGATACTTATCTGGTTTCCACTTTAATTTCTTTTAATTTAAATTACCTTCAATTGAAACCTCTGAAAATTTTTAATCGAGTTTAAGGGCAATAAACATCGATAAGAGCCAGTCAATCAATGATCGAACTAACTTTTTAAAAACAAAATGGCGGCCAAATGGCGGCGCCCATGAGCTGGAAGAAAATTTTTCAGCCCTTAGTACCCCTGATTCAACTTCTATTTTTCACTGATTTTCTTATATATAAGTGTTACCATTAAGCCTCGCTTCGCGAGGCGGGCTTCGGCCGCCTCTCGCTGCGCTCGGTATAAGTCCAGATACTTCCTTATAGAATCATCAATAATATGTAAACGGTGTAACCGTTGGGCCGAGCGCAGATTAATTGGTTAAAACAGAGACAGTACTGTTTCATTTTGGTAACAGAGAGAATAAAAATTCATTGTCTGCTACAAATCATAAACCGAAGTTAAACTAAACGTCGCGTGCTCAGTGTACATTATGACGTCATGTTTCCACGTAAAACATGTTTTGTCGGAAATAGCCGAAGAAATGTACTTGATATTTCCGAGAAATTTCCTCTGTCTTCTTTCAGTGCTTTCCAATTTTATATATTGATGAACTGAAAATTTTGCTACTTGACTTATTGTTTAAAGGATCGGTACCTTCGTGTTAATGTTTTTATTTTCCATCTAATAATTTGACAAGACATACGTAAAACTAGTCGTATATCTATATTAAAGCATTGTTGATACTTATCTGGTTTGCATTGTTATTTATTTTAATTTGAATTACTTACAAATGAAACCTTGGAAAGTTTTTAATTGACTTTAGGGGCAATAAACATCAATAAGCACAAGTCATTTGATGATCGAGCTAACTTTTTCAAAACAAAATGGCGGCTAATATGGCGGCGCCCATGGCTGGAAGAAATTTTTTGGCCCTTAGTACCCCTGATTCAACTCTCATTTTTTACTGATTTTTTTTATATATAAGTGTTACCATTAAGCCTCGCTTCGCGAGGCGGGCTTTGCCCGCCTCTCGCTGCGCTCGGTATAAACAAAGTCGACGCGGGGAAATTGTTTTATTAACTGACTTTTTCACAAATGTAAATGATAAACTTTCTAATTTCCCTATGTGTCTTTTGAACTATTTTCAAAAGTATTTGGTTTTATTCATTTGTAAGATAAAGAAAGACGATAAATGTTCTGTCACATGCTTGTATTGAATTCCAACAGTTCAACATAACAGTGACCAGGATATACATAGGATGTGTCCCGAGACGTTCCGATGTGGAGAAATGTGTGACAATGGATTCACATTGAAAAACGAGCCCGGGAATCCCTGCCCAACGTGTTACTGTATCACGGGACAATTAAGTAAAACCTCTGTCGTATTCTTTGGTTAATTCCTGGATTTGTTAAACATGAATTTATAAATTATGGACTGCTATTTTTGTAAATATATATTTTTTTTCATTACGATGAATACAAATGTTCATTTCGGTATTTATGTCACTGACGATGTCATCTAAAACATTTGCCGTAATTTTCCATTTTTAAACTTACAAGGGTTTTTCCATGCTCTTACAATTTTATTGTTGACAGAAGTTACGGCATCTCCTCAGACAATCCATCCTATCAAGACAGGAAGTCACGTGATGGTTGAGACAGGGGTTACTGCTGGGAACGTTCCAATGGGGATTGCCGGTGGTGGGTCTATTTCGCTCCCTCTAAAAGCACCTAGTCCTTCCTTTACAGTACCCGGAACTGTCCCTAGTGTAAGCATAGCCGCACCTCCATCATCTGGTGTCATCGGTTCCGGAAGTCAAGGCGTTCCTTCCGGTTCCGCGGTTCACTTCAACATATTGCAAGGACCGGGTGGGGAAAATCTAGGCGGTCTCAATCAGATGGCTGCTGGTCATGCGCTGTTGTTACATTCCAATAACTGTGTCGGTCCAGCATGCTCAGCGAAAAATGGATTCCATAAAAGTAAGTCTATATGAAGAGCATGGAGGGAATCGTTTGAATCATTGCCATTAGATATGAACTACATACTAGGCGGGTGGAATTACATTATCATGATGGTGCATGTATACTTTAGTCCCCATTAGCCATACAGTTCATCTGTTAGAGTGTATACATACTTTTGGTATGCATTTGATTTGAGTGTTTTACTTTATAAGATACATATGTTATTTACTTCAAGTTTTATCGAATACTCCAAAATTTATTAAAATGCAATCTCTTGTTTACTAAATCAGAGTTGCACTATTGATGTAATATATAATAATTGATTATATCGGCGTTTTCTATACTTTGTAGATCACGTGGTGACGTCATCAGTGAAACAGACTCCGCCCAATCGGTGTGCTCGAATAATTCACTGTGTGCTCACTTGTCACTCTGGATATAAACTGACGGACAAGGACGAGGGCGGATGCCCTGGGTGTGATTGCTTACCCAGTAAATAAAGGCTTCTTCTTTACTCGAAATTATGTTTATCTTTTTACTAGTATTTTCTTGAGAGTTGAAATAACGTAAGGGTTTCGTTTCAGCTTTTGAGTTACAGCGACTCTTTAGATTACTGCGATAATGAAAACTACAGTAACTATTCCTTTAACAGGGTTGGATGATCGTGGCTTTATAGACCATATTGATCTCTGTAAAATGTAAGGGTCTGTAAAATGATGTAGGAAAACATTCACATTTTAAAGCTAATTAAAAAATATATGGAATTTTTCTTTACTTAATAATAGTTTGTAGCTTAAAAATCATATCTAAAATTTGAGGCAGATCTGATGGGTAATAAGTTGACCGCCTTTTTTGAAATAACAAAAAGTCTGTTTAAAATGCAACTTTTCAACAACAAAAATATATTGCCCCTCTTGACAAATCTATGATTGTGATGCATCAATTATAATTTTATATTTACATTTTCAACTGTCTTTGTCTGTGATAACATTACGAATCAATTTTGAAGCCTATATAGCCCAATAATTTCATAAAAGATAAGCGACACATAATGGGCGTGTCTTATAGCATAACCGAAAAACGGTATTGGCTGCGCCGCGTAGTAATACATAGCATGTGTTACATGAAAAAATAGTGGTTTTAAAGTGTTGTTTTAAAGTGTAGAAATTGGAAATAATATAAGTAATAAGGAATCATTCTTTGAATATTATGAGGTGATAATTTCGGTCGGAGTGCGGTCAAATCTATCATAAAGTCCTTCGGGCTTTATTGGATTTGACCACGCCCCGACCAAAATTATTACCTCACAATACTCAAAGAATGATTCCTTATTCCTTAAGTAAAACCATAACAAACGTCGTTAATTCTTGTTATTCTAGGTTTGTATTTCATTCGCCAAGCAACCTAAGTACCACTTTGAATAAAAAGCGCAATGATAAACCTATAAAAAAGTCGATGTTTTGAAGACTGAAAGCACGCGATATGGTAAGAATAGCAAAACGTGGTACAAAAGCAGGTCACCGCATTCAAGTACTGAAATAAAAGGTTAAGAAAGGTAACTGTTACAGTAAAAATATGAAATTATTCAAATTTAGCAGTGTCCTTAACATATTTCAAATATATTTGTGTAATCCGTCATATGTTACATATTTTCGGATACGCCCCCACAAATCATTTTTTATCGTTGATATAACTACATTTTCGAGTTGTTACAAACAAAAAGATATCTAAGGAGAAGCTTTCTCCAAAAAATACTCCCAAAAAATATTCTGTCATCACTGCTTGCTCAGTAACGCAAGAAATGTGTCAATTAGAGGGAATAAGGTGTTGTTTTTGTTTTGCTTTGTGTTGAATTCAACTGTACATTTATTTGCTGATAGGTGTGTGATTTTATAAAAGAAATCAACAAAAAGTGATGGAAACGGGAACCTGGGACATACTTTTTTCTATTTTTTGTAGGAGTAAAATCAATGTTCTTCTTTCTATGGTCAACTCAACAACTGGACGTTCAAAAGAAGGATAAAATAAATGTCCATCTCTTTACTAAATGTTTCGTCGCTCTTTAATTCTGTCAATCGATAAACTACGGCTTTTTAAATTTACATCAATCTGATTCAAATAATATTGATAAAGTATAAACATTCTGCATTGATAAAGATTCATGTTCCATATGGTCTTTTCCTTACTTTTTACTCCATGACATGAAGATAATATGTGCGATATACCTTGGTGCGTCATCTGATCGTCTAAGCAGTTTGGTCAAAGTAAGGCAAGTGGTTCAAAGACATGTCCTATTCCAAACAAAAAATAAATTATTCTCTTCTGAATGACAGCTACAGAGCACCCTAGATTCATCGCCCATGCATTTAACTGAACCTGCTTAAAAGACTTAAACAAGGTCACTTATCTATTAAGTTTAGCCATAAGGTCACATCACTATTGTTCTGCATTTCTTGATGCATTCAACACAAGGCGATCTACTCCATTTACCTGTTTATTTATCACAAAATACAGATCACAGCACACAAAGCAGGAATGGATTCATGCACATTCATCTCCACCTTATTTGCAGAATATCTAAATCCACAAAGCATGTTTCCCTCTATTTCTTACCGAAATAAACTCTACAGTATATTATAGGAAAATTTTCTGAATAAATGATACATGTACATACGCCTTAAAACGGGGACGTTGCATCAAAAAGGGGGAGGGGGTCTGCTACCCCCGCTCCCTTTTTTGCAAATTATTATTTAAACTTATTTGAGACAGTGTTAAAAATTATATAGTGAAATTTGACATGAAGAACAAAATTTAGAAAAGAGATACGACGCAATACAACCCACCCCCTTTTTGAAATAAAAATCTTTATGCAAAAATGAAAATATTTCCAGTTCCAACAATAAACTGCATAAGCAAAAAGCACTTAAAGCCGAAAAAGTTTGTAATTTTTCAGTCAGCTGCCAAAAAAAAAAGACTTTAGGCCACATATAATCAATTTCAGTTTAGAAACCATCCGCTCAATTTCAGTTTAGAAACTATCCGCTCCCATCCCTGTCCGCTCCTCGATATATGCAGCCAGTTGTTTTTTTTTATTCAAGTTTTTTAAAAATTGGTTTTAAAAAATGGGGGGGGGGGTCGGACAAAGTGAATACCTAAAAATAATGTGTAAAAAAAATTCTGGATCAACACACAAATCCAATTAATATGTAAAAAGTTATTTCCCGCGCTTGCGCGGGTTCTCCTTTAGTAAAATCAGGATATCTTGACAAAATTCCAGTTTGATTTTATTTCATTCAAGAGTGTTATTACTGAAGTTACGTTCTCTTAAGATAACGCATACTAAGTCTCTCCATTGTGTAAAAGTATATGAGTTAATTTTTTTTTTAATCAAAGTTCAGTTTAAAAAAAATATTAATCAATTGAAAATTATTATAATTCTTTATTACTTTATTTATTTATTCATTTATTATTTTTTTTATTTTTTTTTTTTTTGGGGGGGGGGGTATTTTCAAAATTTAATGTTCTTTTTAAAACCGTTCTATTTGACGTGGACTTCACGAGAAAAAGTTTCAGGTGAAATTGAAGTAAATTATGCTTAGTTTTTAAAATGCATTAAACATAAATTCATTTAAAGTGTATATCACATGCAAAGTTCAGCACGGGCATAGGAAATACATGTAAATTGAAAATGTCACTTATTGGTCGGCTACCAATAAGCCATAGTTAACGTGACGTCACAATCAAAGTCACGTGGTTTAACGTCACAATCAAAACCCCAACAGCATACAAATATTAGAAGAGTTTTCAGGTAATGAAATATTGCATGATTGTCGGTAGTTTGCAGCATCAAATATTGCATGTACACATGTACATAAATATCGTATCTCATATGCGGTTATAGAAGACATCTCTCGTTTCAGATCGCAATAAAATGGAGTCACAGTCAGATATTGGAAATGGTCCAGTTATCAATATGGTAAGTAAAATTACTTTTATGCATGTATGACAAACTATAAAGTTACAACAGAATTAAACAATCCCTTTTTGTCTTTTATTTATCTAGGAAAGGGTTCCAATCATAGAGGACCAGAAGATTCAACGTTTAGATGAAAAGAGAGCAAATGGAATCAGAAATGGAGAAATCCAACGTCGGATTAAGAATATACCTGTATTGGAGGAAAGAAGACTTCTTGCGCTAGAAAGGCACATCAAACGTAAAAGGAGGAGACGGCCGTATGTAAAAAAGATTAGGAATTCGGACAAAACAGAGCACCAGCTTGGCAAAACCATGGCGATTCCCGATGGGAAAATGCCAGTTGACCCTGCAGGGGGATTTGATTTTAAGGATGAAAGGGTACAAGTATGTGCAGGAAAAGTGAAAGAAGTTCTCAGTCAGAATGAAATCGAGGGTACTGAGACGGCAGTGTTAGATAAATATGAAGAGAAGCAAACAGACCTACAAGCTACTAATGAACTGATCGAGGATTTTGAAATTCCATCAACAAAAATGGAGGTCGGAAAAGATAAGCAGCAGAGTGTACAATTTGACAAGTTGGTTGAATACTTGGTTGACATAGTAAAATCAGAACCACTGGAGAAAGTTGTAGATGAATTTAAGAACCAGAGCGAAGCAATGCAGTCGAAGGTTGAAGAGGAAGGTCTTATTAAAAAAGGAAGAAGGGGCTGGTATGGAGGTGAATCATGAAGGAGAAAATTTCACTCACGTGAAAGAAGTAAACACTTCTCGCCTAAAGATGTTTGGGTTGAAGCAGAGCATGTAAATGATGAAAACCTAAAGAAAGAGAAAGAAAAATTTCAAGATGAAGGGCATACAGATTTGGAGAGAGCGAAGGACACTGAAAACAAATTAAAATTGTTGATATCGGGTAAAATATCTGTCTAACTTTTATACATTGTACAGTGTACCTGTAATTGATCAGTTATATTTTATAGCTACATCTTCTTCTTTTTTAAAGAATTAAATGGCATGAAGTAAATGTATAAGTAAATTTCAATTAGCAATTCAATTATAACATGTACATACAACATTCACAACATTTTTACATCTCAGAGATGAAAATGTTGAACAAAGTTTCAACACATCAAGTACTGGACCAAAGCAGCTTACACCAAAAGATCCTGAATTGGAAGCCGTCAAAACCAATCAGCTGATAAAACACGAAAGAGATGAAAAGACTGAAAGAAACAAGGTAATATTACATTTCATAATTATTTTACATCTCATCAGGAAACTCATAAAACTGTAATGAGATATGAATTTTATCTAATGTTTTGTTAAATTTGATCATGAGCATGATGAGAGAAAAGAAGGCGTCGATGCCAATGTTTTTTTCTGAAGTCTTCGAAATACATGGTCTTGGTTACACTGATACACACAGAAGTTTTCGGTCCAATTTTTCTCATAATGACTCCTTATGCTGAAAAACGATTCATAAATAACTTGTCATTAATATTGATACCTGTAAAAGAAATACGTTTGTCTTTCCTGTTGATTTTTCGCTTATTCTCGATTACGATGAAGGTGATGATGACGATAATGATGATGATGAAGACGAAGGCTTTATGCCGAGAAAATTGTTTTTCTTTAGCTTTTCTCAATTTAAGGTAATTCTTTACGTCCATGTAATACTTGTAAATGTATATTTCGAAGCAAATATAAACAGAACCGGTGTTGTTTGATTTCACACCACTACTGTTCACAACTAGCGCAACTTTTTGTGCGCCGTAAATTGCAGTTTTTTCCTATGGGAGGCACTGTAGCTCCCAGGCCGTCCATCCGAATGTTTTCAGACCGGGAGCTACAGACCTGCAGCTACCTGTCAACCCGCGTTCCTGAAAAGTTCTATCCCATTTTCTCACCAGAGGTCGCGCTTCGCAAGCGTCTATCCATCAAAACTAAAATCTCGCATTCAAGAAAATTCCCAGTAACGTAATCATTCACTAATATTTCATTGCAAGCATATATTTTGATGTAAACTCCCACTGACTTGGATCCGCCAAAGCGTGTCCACCACCTTACTCTCATTTTTGCTATTCCTGGTATATCGAAAGTGAAAGGTGGTTTTTAATTTATTTCTCAATAATTATTTATCAGGTAAAATTCAATTATAGCTTACGAACATCATATCACACGTGTTGAAATACCAAAGGGGTAAGCAGTTACTCTGGTGCAGGCGTTTCGTGGTTTATTGGTTTATAAGCAAAGACGTTTTCATTTCGTTTCTTTTAGAAAGAAGAAACCTCCGCAAAATAGAAGAATAAAAATTATCAGCAAAAACAACATTCCACTTCATCACCTGCTTAATTTGTTAAATATTGCTACTAATTTAAGAAATAAAATATATTCTTTTAAATATAGATGTTGGCAATTTTATTTTCAAAAGTCTTTAGATTGCGATATTAAACAATATGCATTCTTTAGTCGTGGTTTAAAAGGTAGCGAGTATTACAGATTAAAATATACAATGTATATAATCTGCAACAGCAATGCTCGCTAACTTCATACCCAGCTGCAGAATTGTAACTCTACGGAAAATTCGGGTTGATTGACCGTAGAGCTACAGTTCCATCCATTCAAAAACTTTTCATTTATTGCGCACAAAAAAGTTACGCACGGTTTTTGACTTACTAAACTAATTTTGATATATGTTTGTACATATTTTTTAGCTGCAGGTCTGAAAAAATTCGGATGGACGACCTTGGAGCTACAGTGCCACCCATTGAAAAAATTGTGTATTAACCGATGAAATTTTCACACTCCCTATGCGCCCAGATTCCTGCCGAATCCACATCTTAAGCGCCCACTTTCTTTCACTTGAACATTAAAATGTGTCACAAATCTAATGATATATCATATAAAGTGAAAAATTGTAGCAAACAATTATTCAAGTATTTCTCTATTGGAAAGTAATGGATGCACCATTTTTCTTCCAGTGAGCTTGAACTTGCACAAATGACCACGGCTCAATGTCAAAACATATTATCAGGTCCCAGACAATCTAGCTTCTAATCATTTCCTATTACAAGATATGGCCTAGACAAAATTTATTTTTTCAATGACCTTGAACTTGCAAAACTGACCTTGGGTCAAAATCATGACACACCTTCAGGTCATAAACAATGTTTGTATTTGTAATGTTCGCACATAAGAAAGATATGAACCGGACACTATTGCACGGACAAAACTTTGCATACAAAAATGCTTCCTGTGCAGGAAATAAACACTAGTCGCATAAAAAATTAACATAAGCCACATTATCGGGTTCTGCAATATTTTTATGCAATGCTAGCTACCTTCATACCAGCATGAAGCACAAAAGAAAGCATTCTATTGTTCAAGTAAATGCCATTATAGATCATGTGCCATTGACCGTGGGTTTCCGACGATGATCATGTGTAGAACCTTATGCATTATCTTACCTGCTCCAAAGTTAAGCCTATTGATTCATCTGAAAGTTTGGGTTAAAATGCATCATCTGAAACATGATTGGCTATACTTCATATATGCATTATCAGTGCATTTTTCGTTACACCGTTTAGGCAGGTAGAGTTACTTGAAATGAACCCTACTTCAAAACTTTAAACCACAGATGCTGACGCAGAGGTTGCAGCATAAACTGTCCTGACTTTTTGTGGAGATAAAATAATAAGGGAGACGAGTCCTGTCAATATAAAAACCTTTAATTTTTTCTCAAAGGAGCAAGAGTTACTCCTCTTGTTGTGCTATACATATAATGATGTCATTTACAATGAACTACCAGTTTTAATGAAATGATATACAAAATTTACATAAAAATACATTCTCTTCAATCAATGCTACTCTCGCTATCAGTGCTGATTTGATGAACAATTGTAGGCAGTGTATTCCATATATATGAAGACATGGAAAAAAAAATTAATTCAAACATACAAAAAAAAGTTTTCCAATACTTGAATATCCTTCCAAATAAGACAATTCACAATTGTGTTTTTTTACTTAATACCAACATGCAAAATTCTTGAACCAACAATTGTTTTCCAAATATGGTTCATATTACATAAAAGAAAAACGGCAATACATTTATTAACTGTTATAACATCTTGTCTTTTAAATAGTCCTTCAATTAAATTTTACATCCACTTAAGTGTAATCATTTTAATAATGCAAACAGGGTTTTAAAAAATCAGCACTTAAAAACTCTTCCACTCAATGACCTTTTAACCTTTGAGGTGTCAAATATGAACATGAGACATAAATAGATTCACTTGTATTCCAGCAATGTCAAGAGGTTCCATTTAGAATTTCCATTAGAGTTGAGGACTCTGGTTGAGATGTCCCGGCAGTAGTTCTTTATGTGATGGGTCAGAGCTGCTCCTGGTTGTTCGGCTTAATGTTCAGGGGCCGGCCAGTACGCGAGTGATGAGAGAGATGAAAACTAGTGTACTCGCGGCAGAGATATGAGAATGAGTGTACTCGCGTCAGAGAGATGAGAACAAGTGTACTCGCGGCAGAATGGAATCGTCAGTGTAATGGTGGAAGTGCTGCAACCTGAGCTATCATCATCAGTCAACAAACAACATGGTTTCATCGGTAACTGTACAAATTTACATGGATTTACAGAGAGTGAGGGGATGGGGCCCCGGGATCAGTCATCCCCTTCCTCCTCATCCTCGTGTTTTCTCTTGGTCCCACGTGGAGCATCATCATCCTCCTCCTCTTCTTCTGAAAAACACAACACACTCGCTCATTAATCCAACTTGGACATTAAGTGTGCATTAAGACATCAAACAAAACGAGCAACGATACAACATGAGATTTCCAAGGATAATAAATACATACCTTCCTCCTCATCTTCATTCTCTCCATCGACAGGATCAAAGTCTTCCCCCTCAGAGTCCTCCTGTAATAGACACAGGTGGTTAGACTACTTATTTACACAGACTTATCATTGTGTCCACTACTCCAATACTTTAGCTGTACATGTAAGACATCACAATCTCACTCTGTTAAATATTTTAAAAAATAAAAATCTCTCCCTATAACTTTACATACCAGATTTTTTCTGCTCAAATTGGAATATTTTAACAAACAATAAAAATTCAAATTTTTTCAATATTTTGTTGAATTTCTAATCATTGTGCAAGCAAATTGATTTTCATTTTAGCAGTGAAAATTGTAAAAAAAAAATCTCCGAAATTGATCTCTAGCTTTTAGCTTAAAAAACAGATTTGTCAAACATTCTTAATTTTGCCATTTTAATAATAATTGTCCATTCAATAAAAACATTCAGGTTTTGGAGATGAAGCTTCGAGTACAATAACCACTGTTGTAAAAATAAAAATCATCACTTACAAAAATATACGACAAATTAAATGCATTAATAAATAGACATGGATATTCTGATAATTCAAGTCGGATAACTCTGATAAATTGTTAAAAATTGATAGTACTACTGTAAATTACTATCATGAGAGTCTATAAAATCTGAAATGAACAGAGCATACAGAGGGCACAGGTAATAGTCATTTTGACATTGTATTTCAGCTGGTATGGGACACTTCCATGTAGTGACTTTTTATCGAAATAAACTGCAATTTTATAGTTTCTTTCCCAAAATCGTCCCCTAACAGTGTAGCGCAATGGGTTAGAGGGTTCACTACAAATCTGTAAGTCATGAGTTCGAATCCTGCTGGGGATTTTAATAAAATTTTCACCTTTCCAAAAAATTTTTAAACCTATTTTTTGGTTAAATATTGTAAAATTTGAAAATTCTAAACCGTTGAAAGTATTTTAATAATAATGTACTTTAGTTCACATTAATATTGACAGATGTCCCATACCACCTTAATATGCACACCCTAAAGGACAAAAGGAGGAATGGGGAGAGGGGGACCTAGAGCTGCTTACAAGAAGTTCAGCAAGTTACATGAGAGAATCCCCTGCAAGTCCAAATGATCCGCCATATGAAACCTCTAAGAAATGCAAGTATTTTGACAATAATAAACAAAGTTGACCGCATGCAATGGCAGATAATTTGCTTCATGAAAGATCTGTGTCAATAAAGATTTTAATCAGTGCCTTACCCTGGAAAATAGACACTTCATTTAAAAATCTTCAGAATCTGGATTGAGGATAAGTATTATTAAAGTCAGAATAATTCCATGTAAATCTGAATTGTTGGAGGTATTGGTTTGCAAAGAGATTGAGTTTCTACCCTGTTTGTACTGTACGCTCTGCTCATGATGCAATAGGGACAGAAATACAATTAGAGACAAATTGAATTGGTGGCCTTCTTGTGTGATAACTAACTTCAATGTCATCCTTCTGGAGATAGTCTAGACCAACCTCTTCATCATCTACACCATCTTCATCTTCCTCATCATCATACTCTTCTTCATCTTCATCTCCTTCCTCGTCATCATCATCATCGTCATCATCATCTACAAAACCATACCTCTAGACTTTAGTACTCCATCTTAAAGACTATCTATTTACAATGCATACATAAATCTTTGACAAAAGTTATGTTTTTAGACATTAAAATTGCAAATAAAATCTAAAGGGATATAAGATTTGAATTTCATAGCGAGCGAAGCGAGCTCTAAGAACCAGTGTGCGCGGGAAAAAGAACGAGCTAAACCTACAGATTCATCAAGAAATTTTTTTTGTCTACGTCCCATAATGCTCTCTAATGTTTTCCCCCGTGGTGCTTTGCCAAAAATGTCTAACTTTTAACTTGTAATTTATGGTGCCTTGAGGTTTGAAGACACGTTTTGAGTACTGCAAAAGCTTCGGTGAGACCCAAGGGACTTTTTACATGCTTCCATTCCTTCGTATTGAGTCGAGATACGTAAACAAATGATTATTGATTTTAACGTATGACGTCACAGTGATCTCGCGCTATATTTCCCGCGATAAATTTAGAGGTGGATCAAACATCTGTAATGCATGTACTTTCTATTTCAGTATAAACTGCGATAACTGCCTCAGATGATTTGTTTTTAATTTTTTTTTTTTTTGATAGAGAGATTATATATACATGTATACAAGCAAAATCCATACTTTACTGTCATATCGATCCAATGTTAAGCTAATTTTGCATGCATCTGATGTACAGTAAGTATAAGTAGGGAGGGGGGGATGAAAAAATAGGTCATTTTGAACTAAATAAAAAAGAATCAAGAGAAAAAATAAACATTTGAAAAGTCTATGCAGATACTACATATTGTCAAACTATTAAATTGAAAAATGGGAAATTACTAACAAACAGGGACCAGGGGCACATTCAACCTATGTAATTAGAATGCAAAAATAAACACATTTACAAAGATATATGAACCAAGGGAAAAAATAAAAGTCAGATAACAAGAAGGTACAAAAGAAAAATAATACTGTACTTATTGTTTACACTTTTGACCAAAATTAAACAAATTACATTTTACAGACTGATCAATTCTCTCCAAAAGTAAGGAACGGTTTTAGGGAGAAGCAAGTCTATGTATTTTGTAAGATTTTTTTAAAACTTAGAAATATATCATCTCTCTCTCTCTCTCAAAAATTCTTTGATGTTAGTTGATAACTGTCAAAATATCACCAAGTTGACAATGATGCAACAAGGTATGTGTAATTCTTGCTGCGCTTGCCACAACGGTAACACCGTAAAACATTATGTTTCAGTTTTCTTTACATTCTACAAGGCAAAGCAATATAAATGTAAAGTTTGAACATTGATTTTAGAGCTAGGAACTCCAATCTAAAACATTAAATCTCAGGCTAAACACATTGTGTTAATATTTCCTATTTAACAGAAGGAAGACCATATAAAAGATGAGATTCTTCAGAACTTTCAAATTACGTCCTATTCCATTGGCCCAATTATTTTTCCTTTTAATTAAATTCCAAACTAAGTCATTTGTTCTTCAGATTTGCCAAAACTGCTTCAACACTCAAGATGACAAGAAGATCTTCAACTACTCTAGGATTCCCCTACCATCATTGTCTGGGTCCTCTTCATCGTCATCATCATCTTCATTCTCAGACCCATCCTCTCCTTAAAGTAAAACATTTTAAAATCATACAATCAGAAAAGTTTAATAGACATAATTTAGTCAGGCATTTACATTATAAGAAAGTATGCAAGATTAACATCTTTTGGCATCTCATGATTATGTTTATGACAATAATTCTGTCCCCCTTCTATCCCACTCACCATCTTCCTCGTCCTCATCAGCCTCCTTGTCATTCCTGTCAAAGCCGTCCAGATATTTCAGGTTTGGTAAGAGTTCAAACACCTGTTCTCTGTAATCATCCAACTGGGTCACTTCACAGTTAAAGAGGTCAAGGTGCTTCAATTCACTGAAGTTTTTCTTAAAGAAAAAAACAACAAACCAAAACTTTTAACAGATCAATTTATACGAAAGGTCAAGAATCAAACTATAGTCTGTCCCAAGTTATTGACTTCTGCCAATTTTTGATGATTTTAATGAAAATAAACATACCTGTCAATTAAGTTCAATTGAAATTGATGAAATGAAAAAAGTTTAAGATTTCTTCATTGACACGTCATCTGATCTTACCTGGAGAAACTCACAGGAACGATATCAAATTCCTAAGGAGATTTATAATGGGAAATGTTGACATCTTTTCTCCATTTGGAACTACTCGAGACACCTCGCACAATTTTTTAATGTTATCATTATTGTTACATTTGTGTCGTTTGCAAAGCAAAATCCCCGAAGACTTTTTGTTTTTAGCAGTGTATTGAAACCTGACAAGCTAGAGGGGGCTTTTGAAATGAGAAATCTTGGGATTTTTTTTTTTATGTTATTATTGTTATATTAAATAAACATCGTTTGAACACTGAGGTATTTATGAATATCAAATGATTCAAGAAAATGTGCTGCATAAATATCTTGGGACAGAGTATAATACCAAATTAACATTTTAATACATACCAATGGTTCAAGGGTGTCAATTTCTTTGATTTTGTTTCCACTAAGGCTAAGATGTGTGAGGTTGGGACAACCTTGTAGGTTTTGTAGTCCAGAGTGAATTCGATTATCACTAAGTTCTAACTGTAAAAATAATAATAATCTATAATTAGAAAATATGATTAAAAACAATAATTTTATTCTCTCTATACCACTTTTAAATTAATTTACAGTTTATATATCTGTAAAGAAAATGATATTTCATGAAATCAGATGAGAGTACTTTCTTTTCCTTAATAAAGCAAATTGATCTCACCTTTTGTAACTTTGGTAAGCTAGGAAATCCCTTTAATGAAGTTAATCCAACATTAATTAGGCTAAGTGACTCTAATTCTGAAAACTCTTCTGTTAACCCATCTATTGAAGGCGCACGACAACTGTCCAAGTTAAGTTCCAGTATCTGAAAATATACGTACACGTGGATTTGTTATTATTTTTATGCACTATTTTCACTAAGCGTACGAATACAAGTTATTTGCATAACTGATCACGTCTCCAGGTGGTTGTGAACATTCGTCCTAAAATTTAATGGAACTTGAATGAAAATAAAACAGAGCTTTTGGTGTCAATAGCAGAGAGAATGTTTATTTGAAAGTATTTTTACCGATAATCATTACGCAAATGCATCTTCTACCTGTAAAACGGCATGAACATTTCATTCGGGATCTACTTTCTTGGTAGCGTATGTATACATCAAAGTTAATGCTGAACAAAGGCTAGAATGCCAATGTCCGCCATACTGTTCACAACGCCACGTAAAAACTCGTGACTGAACTCCGATTTGATCACCTAAAAATCGCGTTCAAAAGCTTGGTAAGTTTCTAAAATGATAGAATATTACAAATCCGTGAAAAAAACATACACCAAGCGGTAAATGAATGTATAACTTGTGGAATTTTATAAACAAAAATCTTGCTTTCCAAATCAAAATGGCGTCTGTATGCTGACAGCAAAATCGTTCTAAAAATAGTTCCGGAATTAAATTCAGTAAATATTACATTAAATGCATTTTGTCTTTATATGAAAATATAGACATGAGTTAGGTTGTTTTTTCAACATTAGTTTTACTAGAATTATTAAATAATGAATAGTTTTCCATTTTCTTTATGGTGACGCGTTTAATTCTGAAGGTCCATGTCTGCAAATCTAGGTCAAACACATCGCATAAAAACACTGCACAAAAACTTTATAAATATCTATTTCATTTTAACAAAACATTTTGATCTTTCAAATTCTTATGGTTAAAGGCATTTAAATGTGGTTATTCTCTGCTTAATATGGGAAAGTAAAAAAATTCATTTAGCGTCGTAATGGCTGCCTTTATCGGGTACAACCAACCTGGCCTGACGCCGAGTGAAGTTGATCAAGTCGGGATTCCGTTTATCGTAGAGGCGCTCATATTGGAGATGCTTTATTGTGTGTCAAAACGATGGAAGACTTATTTTCAAAGTGAAAATAATGTGTCACGGAGTGAATATTTGGATTTCTTATAATAAAGTACATCAGTGCATCCAACATGGCGAATGATTGTGTTTGGTTTGGTGTTGTGTTATCCGACAATGCATATTGACCACAAGAAGGACCCCCTTGCCTCGCATCAAGCATGGGAAAGTGATAATAATTTTGCTAACAACTGCCAATTCGTACAGCATACATATAGTCTTTTTCATATTTTTGGGGAGTATCATTTTTTAAATTTTTGTGCAGTAAGATCATGATGCTATTGCTATCTTTTATTATCGGTCTATACAAATGTGTAAAAAATGTCAAAGCATTATAACAGGTTGCACTTAACATGTTGTCAAAATGTTACAGTACGGCTACAGTCTAACTCCTGTTATTGTACACAAAGCACACAATTTGAAGGCTTTCAATTTGCTGGATATGACAGGGGCGCCATATTTGACTTCAAATCCCCTTGTTGTCTTGAACCTTAAATTGATTTGAATATTGAAAGAAAATATCGACAATGATAAAATCGTGTACAGAATCGTAGATAAATGCCTATTGCACACATTACTGTACATTTCCATCAATAGTTTCATAAATGCAAGTCGTTATTAGAAAAAAATCACTTTCCCTCTTGACCAAGTAAAGCACATGTTCCCCTGACCATGTATGTAAACAGAGACCACACGGCTTTTTCGAGCTAAATGACAACAGGGATACATTAAAAACTTACCTCGGAAGGTTTTCTTCCCCTCTTCTCCAACTCGATCCGCTTAGCCATTTCCATAGACATGGTGAAAGTATTAAATGTGTTAGCACTACCTTACTATATTATCTGTATCGAGATTGAATACAATGTTGAACGTCGTACACTGCGCGGGCTGAGCAATTGTTCACTAGAGGGTATAGCGGTATTGGTGCATTGCGCGGACCCCAAACATGTGAACTGCTAATGAATATTCATATCGATGGTGGAATCTAGCCAATGAAATAAATGAATTGTCTGATGTAATTTTGATAAACAACCTCGTCATTTTTTTAAAGTTTCGAATTTTACGCGTTTAGTACATTGAATGACACAATATTACAAAATAATATGCATGTATATTACAAAAAAATAATGCCCCATCTTAGATCTAGATTAAATTCGACGTATGTGTAATCTTTTATCACAATATATTCAATATATATAAATATACAATGTATATATATTAATTAGATATTTAAAAAGGCATAAGTTTTCTATCTGATAAATGGATATATTCTGACATTTTGAAAATAAATATTACCTTATAAATTCATTCAAACGAATTACCAATATGTAGCTTTTTTTGTAAAACTGTATTGTATTATTTTAAACATTGAAATCAATGAACCTAACTTTTTTATGCAGTAAACGAAATTTTTATTTATAATTCTTTGAAAGAAAACCTCTGTGTGGGTTTTTTTTAATGAACCCTTTCAATAAATTTTTCTGACTTTCTTTGTTTATATGACTGAAATATATAAGGCTCCAGAAGTCAAGGAATGTCAATCATATGCTATGTATAGGTAACAACAAATTAACGAATTTTTTTCGTAAATATATATCGGAAAAATAAATCGATGAATAGAGGTTTAAAGCTACATGTACCACATTTTAGAGGGCCGGCCCTCCATTGATCAGCTGTTGCATATGCATCTATTTATAAATATTGTTAATTGACTTTTTGCACTGTATATGCAATGAAAAGAAAATTAAGCTGGAATGCTGAAATTTGAAAAATTCCTTTTATTGAAAATGAGATGAACCATTATGTAAAGTAATGTTCATAGCAAATGAAGAAG
>WFKH01011926.1:27876296-27887643 GCA_016163765.1 Magallana hongkongensis
GTGTGAGAGGGGAGACAGTTGGGAGAGAGAAGGGAGAAAGAGGGGAGTGTGTGGGGAGAGAGAGGGGAGAGAGTGGGGAAACGATCAGTTAATTTTAGTGTTAGTGTTATATTATACTTACTTAAACCTTAAACAATGTCGGAATATTTCTAAATGTAACTAATTGGAACAATATTCTACTTCAGCAACACATTGTATTACTGTTAATACTATTATAATTATTTCATTTGAGGACAAGTTATGTTTTAATTAAAAATGAACATACAGTATCATTTGTTGCTATTTATGTTAAAAAGTATCACAAATCTAATATGAACATTATAAACTGTTTGATTATAATAGTTATCAAAATTTCATGTATTTGTTGTGATTTTTTGGTTAGCTCCCCCAACAGTAAACAGTAAATAAAACCCATAACAAAACTATTACGGGGCGCTCTCTCCCGAACAGGATGAATACTGCTCCAACCCTGAGATTATTCTCTTGTTGTTAGACCCAGCCTCATCAAACCGCCAACAAGCCAACACACGTTTTAGTTTTCAGACTTTTATCTAGACTTTACAGGAAATAAACTTTTACATGAGTTTGGGATGTATCAGCACCAAAGGCCTGGTTCCAACTGACGACAGTTTACAATTTTTAGTGAACAATGAAATAACACAATGAAAGATTAACATTATATGAACAGAAGTAAGGAAATCCACTATCAAAAATCTATTAAGTAACTCATAACATTTTAGCAGCATGTACACAAAAGGATTAATATGATGAAAGATGAAGTGTCAATAAATATAAACAGAAGTCAATTAAAAGATTAGCTGTCCATCTCTGACTGTGCCTCAGGTGGGATTAAGGCTATGTAGAATCTAGAACGTTTTTAAAACGGTCGTCGAAATACAGGAAAAGTTTTGTAGCAATTAATTCAAAGTCCGAAAAAGATAATTTACACAATAATTAAAAATAGTCTTAATGATTGAATTTCACACCGTGACAAAACAAAACCGCTATACAATTACAATGTTCCTGAAACTGACTTTTGTATGGTAACGTCTTTGTATGAATACTGTTTTTGAAACCGACATTTGCATTATGACGTCTTTATATGTATAACGTAGTATCGTTTGGAATGTAAAATTTAATATTCTTGCATAATTTGTAGTGCTGAGTATCAAATGCATAATACGCAATACATGAGATCTACCCGAAATAAGTATAGCCGACATGACAACAAAGAGTAGCTTTCAAAAATTACTACGCAAACATAAATTAGCTTTCAAAAACGAAGGTAGGTATATATTTGGTGTAATTCTCAAGGCATGAAGAAGAACCTGTGATCGAATTTAATAGTAAATGCTTGGTATATGTTCTTGGAATATATAGCAGTAAACATCTTTCTTTGACAACTTCCAAAGTTCAATTAAATGGATAAAAAGTCAAACATTGACAATAAGACTGATGATAAACGCCTGCCATAAGTGACTGAAAATGAAAACAAAAGAAAAAATATAATAAACTTTAAAAATAACAATAGTACTGTCCAAATAATTTGATGCTTTTTAATCAAAATTGATTATAAGTGCTTAATATTACATTTTTGTCTAAATTTGCAGACAGTAAATTCGAGATAGCCAACAAAAGTATAGCCGGAGATCCAAATCAACCACATTTTCAATTAGCACTTTCCATACAGTAATTTATATCATTTTTTAAAATGGACCAATGTGTATCTTAGTGATACAAAATCGTATGGTTGCTCATTTGCATATGAAACCCCCACGAAAAGGGTTCTGTATTGTAGACTTCACAGGAAAATATACCGGACCATGCCACGAAAAATAATTACTACACAATCCTAAATATTATATCATAATTTCTTTTTTCTTATATTCACTGCTTCGTCTGACAAGCTTTAACATGTAAATGCTAGTATGTATCCAAGTGATCCTCAGAAAATACAAAGTTTTCAGAGTGAAGACAGTTTACCTGCATTGCATGCTACATGTATAGATAGTGCGCAGACATTTCCGAATTCAGCCCTCTTATTTAGCGCGCTGATTTTTACTCTTTAGCGCATTTGTAAGGCTCACCACCAGTAGACCCCCCCCCCCCAAATTCTGGATCCGCCAAACTCATTCAATTTATAATTCTTTTCCAAAAAGTGATGCAAACCTTAACTTTAACGACAAAGCCGTATTCTTACCTGGTTTTATTAGTTTTTTCTTTTATCAACAGAGAAACATACACAAACGAACAGAGTGACGAACTGTTACCCGGTCACGTGACAAACTGTTACCTGGTCATATAACGACTGTCACGGTTGAACTATTTTCTGGTTACTTGACAAACTTTTATCTGGTTAAAGTGTAATAATTAAAGTATTATAAGATTTTGTTCCACACAATTCTACCATATAATATTGCTTAGATGTGAATCAGATATTACTCGGAGATCAATCTTTGACTACGATTTAAGTAAATGGAAACACAAACAAACAAACAAACAAATTGTCCATTTAAGACGAATTTGCCATGCAGGCTGATTGTAAAACCTGGTTTACCATGTTCCCAGTCAGCGGAGAGATGGCGTTATGTAAGACAATGCCCTGTCATGTTAGCATTAACACTCAGAGAGGGATACCTTAATAAGTGGTCACGCATCAGGTGTTGCAGTAGACGTAAACCCCTCATTAACATCACACACACACTCGGCAAATGCACGGCCCGTAGTGGGTCAAGTTCGCTTTATCGTAATGTTTTATTTATGTACACGTCTTACGTAATTTGTCAATAAGGATGTACAGTCCTAATACAAGCCAGTGACCTTATTCGTCCCGGGTTACGCGGAATCCACGCCTCTGATTGGTCAGTCAAAAGTGTGAATCTCCATTCCGGTGGTCGCCCAACGAAAAGTACTGCGAAGAGACTCGCGCGTGGACAGACATGGACATTGTGTTACTGGTCTGTGTTTTCACCATCCTCCCAGGGGCTTTTCCGGCTCACCTTTCCAGAAATGTAAGTGATTAAAACCATTAAAACAACAGGTTATGAAAATGTTTTTAAATTTAAAAAAAACCCATACTTTGAATATCTTTTTAAAACAAATTTCCGATGGCTTTTAACTTTAGCTGTGACGAAATGCTAACTCATAAAAAGACTTAAGTTTATAAGATAAGTATTTTAGATTTAAGATTCATACATACCTTCCCAATCATGTAAAGATGCTATTTTAAATATTTAGTTAAGATAAGAATTTTACATAGAAAAAATAATAAAACAGTACAGAATGCGACTTTGGGAATATTCTTTATTTTATCGCACCATGCTCTTTCTTTATGTACCTTTTAAAAATTTATGTTATTCATTTTCTCAATAGCGAAAATCTGTGGTATGGTCTGTCCGTCGGTAAAAATAATTTCATGATTTCAGAGTACTCATTGATGGAAAACTATTAGTACATATTTTTAATTGTTAAATAACATTTAATCGCTACCTTATATCAAGCTGTTCAGCTTTTCATTGAAAAATAAGGTGGTTAATGATTTTTTTTTATCTAAAGAACGTATGAGATAAAGCATCGTATCAATATTCATATAGATTAATTAACATGTCATGATATAACAGACCAACCCTCATTCCTATTTAATATGACACGATATGTTAATCAAAGTCTGCTCCAGCTTCTGGGATGTGACAGAATTACGAGCCAGTATACTTTATCTAATTGTATAACGAATGTAAGAAAACTCACGGACATGGGACCTCACCTTGCCTGCTCCCAGCAAGCATAATTAATTCATGCATCTCTTTCTCTCTCTCTCTCTCTCTCTCTCTCTCTCAGATTGACAATAGGAACAAAGAATTATTTTATTTTCGAGATACTTATTGATTAGGGTCTTTATGTACGATATGCACGTTGGTTTCTGGTATTATGACTCATTGTTGTACCTCCAGATCGGCATCACATTAAATTCAATTAAGTCATCAGTCGGTTGATCTGTGACCGACAGAGAGTCCGCCATAGATCACTGGAGGATGAGTAACACATCAACACTGATCTCTCGGAGACAAGGCTAGCTTATATTGCCGCTATTGCAATTCTATGCCGAACACATCTCTCCCCTATTTTGACAAATTTTGTTTCTCGCAAATACTATATAAGATGAGCATTCGGAGTGATTCTAAAAGAAGTTGATGCATGGGAGAGTTTAAAAAAAAACATGAGTGTCAAACAATATCAGTACACATCACAAATCTGGTAGTGGTTCTTCTCAATAAATAATAATAATAATAGTAATAATAATAATAATAATGATAATTTAAAAAAGAAAACAAGAAATTTAAAGCTGAGCTTATTTGTTCATATAATCAATGATATAATTGGTCTAGAGCTCGTATTTATTATCGGCCGCAAGGAAGATGGCAAATCTGTGTCATGTGATTGAGAATTGAGCATGATTTTCTGCGGTGCTATAACTATAATGACTGGCATTGTTACTTATTCTAATACTTATGAAAATATGCCAAGTTGTGTACTGATATTGTACGGACTAAAAAGTTGAACGATCAAAATATATTTTTTCATTCAAAAATTTACACAGCTCAATGGGATAAAGGGAAAACATTCAATAAATAAATGAGCCACTGTATATACACTCTACATTAAGAGTGTGTAAATGTTCATGTTAATGATGTTAATGTATAACAAAATAAGTATCCGGCTCGGCCATAAAAGCTCTAGAGGTCGCGGCGCATTGGTCGCTCTCGATTTAACTATGCGCATCGGACTTGGGGTTTTTTTGCGTCTAGGGGACACTTTTCTCTCCCCCCCCTTTCCCTCTGTCACCTCCTCTTGCCATTCCCCTGTTTGATGACGACTTGATGGAGCGCTCCAGTTACTGTTGCATGTTTGAAGGTCTATAAAATTTGAATGAATGAAAGCAGAAATGTTTAATCTCAAATACCGATAAAACATATCCTTTTTCAACATTCATTTCAAAATGTCTTTGATAGCTTCGCCTGTAGACCTGGGGTGGGGGACTCAGGGTCTCAAATTTTCAAATTCTGGCATTTCGCGTTGCGGCTGTGGAAATGATACATATAAATATTATGATATAGATATTGAGCGAGAAACCGTTGAAAGTGCCATTTCTACAATTATATCTCAATTTGTTAGAATTGAAACTTTTCGTACCTGAAAAACTAATAACTTGTTCTCCGATTATCTGTGAGATATGTAAAGTAGTACATCCTATTGGCAGCAATCTAAGTAACACCTATTATAAAATAAAGTATGTTTATGCTCAATCGCAACTTGTAGAGCTTGGAATATGTTAAAATTGTCTTCAAAATAGAATCATTTGCCATCAGTTTGAAGAATTAGCTTAGCAGACTTTAAAGTATTCTGAGGTTAAATCGTTAGACTTATTAAGTTAAGCTTATGATCTTAAGGTATACCACTCCTCAATGTTGTTGTATAAAGAATTCATTGAGAAGTATATCATTGAAATTTGTAGCCAGGGACATATATACTACGTTTAGTATATATGTCCCTCCCAAGACATGCTTAAAAAACAATGTGCTCATCCTTCTCATTTAAAGCGCATTTAATTTGACCTTTTTGCACTTAAAATGCATTTATTTGCTGTCTTGATATTTGTTGCCAATATTTTTTAAGTAAGCGGAATAATTACATCAATTATTGTTTAAAATTATGCATAACAATAAGATTGATTGTAGTGATGAAGAAAAAAGTCTGTATAAGTCTGTATAAAGCCGCATAACTTTTTTTGCGTGACCTTTTTGCACTCAAAACTGGCTAATTTCTCAATACTAACAATTTGATTTGAAATAAAAAGCTTTCTGAATATCAAGATTTTATAGGTTTGATACAGTTTGTCTGGATTTGTGCTGAACATTTAATTGTCATAATAAAACATGGGGGAGGGGGGGTCAGTGATGTAATTTTCTATACAGAGCGCTTGAAAAATCCACTTTTCAAAAGAATTTTCCCTCGATTCCGGATGACAACAATCAGAATTGATTCCATTTTATACTTACATGTCCACTGACAGAAACCAAGGCCTTTATGTTTTAGCATTGTTATAGCGAACATACTACAAAAAACTGAAATGAAGTCATAAATGGCGCCTAATATTTATTGTTATTGTTTGTAATTGTAGAGAGTAGTCAAGGGAAACTGTTATTTCAAAAATGAAGTCATTAAGTAAAAAAGAGAAGTATAAAATAGTGTACTCTGATTTTTGTTATAAAGATTTAGGAAATACCTGTGACAGTCTAAAAAAAAAATGATATTTATTTAACAGTAGATAAGACCATAAGAATATCCTACCGGTATATTGATACCGAAGTTGTTGTTGTTTAACAATGCTACAAACTTTTCAAATGTTCATTGGATGGTACAAGTATATGCTCCTCAATTCTTTTAAATGACTCTATCAATTGGCAAAATATTTTCGGACATAAATCA
The DNA here is from genome assembly GCA_016163765.1 of Magallana hongkongensis. NCBI lineage: Eukaryota > Metazoa > Mollusca > Bivalvia > Ostreida > Ostreidae > Magallana > Magallana hongkongensis. The sequence goes on from WFKH01011926.1 coordinate 27,882,783, forward strand.
ACATATATAAAGTATGATTTTATGGTAAAACTAAGCAATATTTAAAAAAAAAATGAAAAAGAAACACGCATGCCCTGTCATTGAGAAGGGGGAGGGGGGTCTATACTGGGGCGTTTTCCTGCTTAGTTAGATTCGGCTTTGACTAATAATCTTCTTTGGAGAAATTCTAAACTGGGTCCATTTTAATCTCGGGAGGTAAGACTTCTCTGTGTCCGTTTTTCCTACCGGAAAAAAACTATGCAGGTGGGGGAAAAGTTTATAATACAACACCGTCATTATACATTCACAAATGGGCCTCTTTTGTAGGTCACGTGTCGCCTGTCACTCTCCTAACAACGAGTCTAGAACCCATTTTTTTCCTGACCTCATTAATCACCAATCACTAGGACAATTGGGTGCCTCGTAAATTTGCAAAAAGACATTCAAGTAAATCCCGATACATGAATGTTTAATGCTTCAAAATTTTGCCACTACCCACGAAAAATTGTAGGTTTTTTACAAAAGAGTACACTAGATCATATTATCCTCTTATTTGTTGCTTGATTTAATTGTGCAGAAAAAATGAAGGTTTTATTTAATCCTCTTTCGTTTGATTGTTTCCCGTTAGGCCGCTCTGTCAGACAGACGATCTCTTCGCCAGTCAACTGGAACATCATTTCCACGTAGAGGAGGTTCATCCAACAGCCGAGTCCCCATCATTACCTCAGCGGAACTGCGAGCTATCTACAGAGCGCGGGAAATAAGAAGACAGCAGCAGTTACAAGAGCAACAGAGAAGAATCGCCCAAATGTCAAAGATACAAAACAATGCCGCAACCCAACAAAACTTGTTATCCCAGCTTCTTACACAGCAGCAACAACAAACACCCCTCCAGCAACACCCACAGCTCCAGCAACAAATACCAATTTCCAATGATATGCTGCGAAACTTGTTGTTGGCAGCTTTCCTAGGGAACGAAATGAATACAGCAACAAATACAGCACAGGTACAAACTCCAAAGCAATCACCACCAACAGCGACAGGGGGTACAGCTAACGCAGCAAAGACACAAAATGCCAACAACAACCCAGTGGTTATAGAAACAAACGGAAGTATTCAGCTTTCAGAAGTCAAAAAAGCAAATGGACAAACACATATAGTGATTGACGCTTCCAGCATGGGACTAAATCCGCTGGCTGCAACCCTAAAACCCGGCGAAGATCCCCCGGAACCAGAAATCAAACTGCCTTTTGGTCACAGGAAGTGACCTTAGAATTCAAGTCTTTGAGCTTTGCACATAGATTCTCATTTTCGATGATTGTGGGAAAATGAGCGCGGATCTCTGGCGGATTTGTCATAGAGTTGAGTGGCGGACCTTTCTTCCCATAATTCACCGTGCGTCAGCTCTGTGACACCATATGCTGATTTTTAAAAATCCTTATTTGTCCAGAAATTGAAGAAAACAATTTTCCAAGTCATTTGAATCCCATAGCAGCCCAGTTCAAGTACATTTTAAAATTTTTCACCTTTTCTTAAAATAACTATTTGTTTCAGCCATTTGGTTTGTTGTTGAATAAATCTTGTTTTTGCTTCAGCTATTTTCGTCACTGTAAACACATTATCAAGGATGAGAATCGTCAACACATGAAGCCTCAAAGAAAATTGCAAGGCACAGAGTTGTACAGAAATTTAAAGTCAACCTATTAAAATTTTATGACCACCGAAATAAGTAAAATTTAATCAAAAAATGAATTTACTTATCGTGTGTTGACTCCCCCTACACATTTTCAATATTTCCTCGTTAATTAGTCTGCTCGAATTACAAACTGCTTATTTTTGATAGGAAGCTTGGTCGGATTTTCTTACGGACAAATATTATTTTAGTGGCTGGCTTTAATTTCCAATTTAATATCAGGTCATTTTTGTGGCTTTAGGCGGTATTAGTCCAGGTAGGATCACAATTACCTGGGACCAGGCCAAAACAATTTGAGTTTCCTTTAGATCAGTAATGAAGCATTGTTTGAATATCAGTTCAGTTTCTCGGAAATTGTTTCATTTTACAAGTTTAGATAAAGATGTCGTATTTCTTAAGCTAGCATACCTGTTATATCAATCTTGAAGCAGTATGTAAGTACCGTGTTTTAACAAAGTACGTGTAAGAAGACATACCGGTAATATACCCTACACATGACACACAAAATTAGCGGTGCTTTGCCTGGGCCCTCGCCAGTCATATATAACCGGTTATCTCGAATCCTGCTCAGCATCTCAATGTTTTACATGACAGAAACCAAATGGCTCTTTACACGGGAACTTTTATCTACCTGTCTGTGTTAGTATACCTTTCCCAGGTAGCTACAGGTAAGATTAGATCTGGACTGTTTATAACAGTAAATCTGAGTCCTTGATTGATTTTATATAAACATATTTGAATATACATGCATTTTTAACATAATGAAAAAAAAACCCAAAACACTCAGTGACAAAAGGTACCTACCGTATGTCATTTTAAAAAAATAATTTTTTCTATATTTTTTATAGAGAACAAACCTTATTTTTTAAAAGTGTTCTGAAGTAATTTTTTGTCGGATTTTTAAAAAATAGAAACAACGAAAGCACAAAATCAAAAAAGGATGGATCTTGAAAAATTTTGATTGATTAAAGAAGATATGATTTGAATTTTTTGAAATAGTTTTATGACAACTCATTTGTAAATTTTATAGTACATGTATACTCTCTCTGTATATTTTGCTATATTCAAGCCAAAAATTGTTAACATCACATCAAAGAAATGCGGGAATGGAAAAAATATTTTAATATTATGCAAAAATAAATAACAATGATATATTTATCAATTTAAATCTTTTCAAAACCGCTCCAGAAGTAATTTTGGAACTTTTTTTTAAAATCTATTGATGAAAAGAAAAAATTCCACATTCTGTTGACATTTCTTTGTTGCCACACTATAGTGAAATTTCTATAAGTTTTTATGGATACAAAATATGTTAATTTTTATGTATAAGTGAATCAGAGAAAACGAGTGCTTATTTACGTTGTCTTTAAGTGAATTTTCGCCCCAGAGCAAAACATATAATGTCTACAATATTTAAATTACTGATGCTGTAAATACATTACTGACAACCCATTTCTGGCGCGGGCATTCTTAGTACAATGAAACAAAAGAAGACGATATGTGTGGTTGACCTCCCCACGTGTGGACAATCTACTATAAACAAGATACCTGAAGTAGTCACGGCTCGTGCACTGTATATCAAACCCTGGCTACTATTTAGACATAATACATGCACAACACAACACTTTTATTCAAAAAGTCTACCAAAAAGTGAACATATTATCTGCTACATGTATATGTACATCATGCACAATCACTCAGAAAAAACAAAACAGTACATAATACTGAACCCTGAGGAACTCGTGCATATAAAATACTATCAGACGAATATGAATCACGATACATTATAAACTAAGTAGCTTTGAAACCATTTAAAAAAACCACCATGCCATGATGGATTCCGTAAGTTAGAAGTTTTTAATATTTGGCGCCACAGGCGCTATCGGGGTGTTTACCCTCATTAGTAGTTCAATGTTTAAGTTGATATTATTACATAATCAAAGGGATTTTGTTGTTTTATTACAGATTAAATATTTGCGTCTATTTTGTTTGTGTATGCAGTTTTGCTTAACTATTGATACCGTTCTATTGAACAGCCGGTCAATAGACTGCGATCTATTGGACCGTCGGTCAATAGACTTCGATCTATTGGACCGCCGGTCAATAGACTGCGATCTATTGGAACGGCAACGTATTTCAGAACGCGGGTATGTTAAGGCTTCCCGATTGATTTCACAGCGATGTGTAGAATGTCATTTGTCTGTACGTCATACGATATGACGTCATAATTAACTTTGACGTCACGATCTGCATCCTGGGAATGTAACGTAACGTTATACGTGAACGTTATATAATAAAACCGCTTGTTTCCTTTACATAGACGCTGTTTTTAATACAAGTGATACCAAAATCAAAATTATTAATATTGAGTATCAAATAATCAGCAGCTTTAAGCCTTGTATAAAGTAAATGACTATTTATAAACTAATGGTTTGGAGACTCTCCCTTCTACGTGTAAACTAATAAGTATTTATAGTCTGTCCCAAGTTATTGCTTCCATCACTTTTTGATGATTTTTAATAAAAATACACATACCTGTGAAAGAAATGCTGTTGAAATCGATGAAAGGGAAAATATCCAAGATATCTTCATTGACAAATTATCATTTTTCACTCATAAAAGTTCACAGGAACGAAAACAATTTTCTTACGGAGATTTCTCCATTCGGAAGTACTCGGGACACCTCGCACAATTTTTCAACGTTATCATCCGGGCTTAATCATGGCTGATGCAATGCAAAATCCCCGTAGACTTTCTAGTTTGGGATGTGTATTGAAACCTGAAGCGGTAGAGGGGGCGTTTCAAAACAGATAATCTGGACATTTTTCATATTAGTGGATAAACATATTTTGAGCACAAAGGTATTCATGATTATCGAAATATCAAGCAAAAAGTGGTGGAAGCAAAAACTCGGGACAGAGTATAATTAGATGTTTCAATGCATGTAACAGCTTTGGCGCAAGTGAAAGATCAAAACAATCTTAGTTTATTGCATAATGGCACGAAAACCTTCTGTAATATTTAAATTGTAAACCCTAAAAACTAAAAAAGGAATTAGGTAATAAAACAATTATTTAATGCCTGAACAGTCAATAGACCAGATTTTTTTTCCCTCGGTGCAGGGAACAGCTCAGTGTGTTCAATTGCCCTCGGCCGTTGGCCTCGGGCAATAGAACACACTGAGCTGTT
>WFKH01011926.1:27888288-27899928 GCA_016163765.1 Magallana hongkongensis
TTTTTACTGCGAAACTGAAAGGGTCAAATAAAACCACGTGGTCTAAATTTAAATGACAATAACATTCGCAGGGGTGATAGAACTTGCTATTAATAAAATCTCGGCATAGAATTTGCTATCACTGAAATCTTAGCATAGAAGTTGCTCTCAATAAAATCTCGGCATAGAAATAGCAATTAATAAAATCTCGGCATAAAACTTGCTATCAATAAAATCTCGGCATAGAATTTACTATCACTGAAATCTTAGCATAGAAGTTGCTCTCAATAAAATCTCTGCATAAAAATTGCTCTCTATAAAATCTAGGCAAAGAACTTGCTATCACTGAAATCTCATCATAGAACTTGATATCAATAAAATCTCGGCATAGAATTTTCTATCGCTGAAATCTCGGCATAGAACTTGCTATTAATAAAATCTCGACATAGAACTTGCTATATCTGAAATTTCAGCATAGAATTTGCAATCACTGAAATCTCACGTAAGTTTTGACACTACAGCGGACTCTGATCCACAGCAAGACGAGGGAACTCTGGTGAGAGACCTCCTCACCTTGTTAAAGAAATACCAGGGGTCTATTCACCCCCTCCGACGGTCAGAGCCCGGGGGCACGGAGACAGGGGTGCAGGGAGGAGACGAACCCAGTGAGGGGAAGATCAGTGATTTAACCAAAGAAAGCTGGGAGCGGATCAAAAACCCCACAAAACAACTGGATACCTGGGTAATTTGTAAAATCATCATCTTGCAATAGAATGATTTATGGATGTATAATTTTGAAGTCTTTGATAGGACTGCCCGGCTCTAGAAATGTAGAAAACGTGACGTAAAAATGTTTATTTTGTATTTAAATTTTGTTTAGTTTGTATCAGTATTTTTTATACTTTGATAAAAATAATATAGATATAACTTTTTTTTCAATTCATAGAATTATCAATATACATTATTAGTGTAAAACTACCAATCATTGACATTTATGGTGGCTGATTTTTGGAGGATTTATTGGATATATCAATAAAAATGGAAACGAATTTCGATATTTTTGTTCGAGCGATTCCACGAAGTTTACTTCCCCCATGAGACTGTAAAAAAATGAAGATTGCCAAGCAATAGCGCTCGCGAATTTAAATTCCAATTTTAAAATTATTTGACTTACTCTGATTTTTTCCTTTATACTTTCCTGATCAATGGGATCGTATGTCCTCTCTAAAAATGCCCGCTTTCTTTAAATTATTCAAAATATTTTTTTTTCAATTGAGAATGTTGGACATTTATTTGGTGCACACCATGAGGACGCATGCAGTAATGTTCAGTAATGCAAAAAACAAAAACCACCGACTCCTTTGTCTTTTAAAATATTCTATCGTAGGAATAATTCTAATTATCAAAGTCGTCACCGTTTCTTTCACTGGCTTTCTCTCTTTCTCTTTTTTTCCGTTTCTTCTTTTTAAATTCCGCTCTCTTGTTTGCATGTCTAGTTATATAGTTCATTTGCAGTTCTGAACACAGACCTCTGCATCATTTCAATGTTACCAAAAGCATTGTATTGATAATTATATACCGGTAGTATCTTGTTTGCGTACACATACCCTAGTATGAAGAAATTATTGGGGTGTACCGATATACATTAATACTCTTATTCTGTAGAATGGAAATCAGAATGTACCAGAGGCGGATCTAATGGAGAGTTTCGTGGTCATCGACGGAGATAAAAAACTGAAGGTATCACTGTTTATTTTGCACTTCAATAAATAAATATAAACTTCTGCTTAGAACTGATCCCTCAACAAAATCAGTTGTGACATCATAATAATCTTACATAATCAGCGTATATTCTTTGATTAACGGTACTCGTGATCGATGTCTTATTCTTGATTGAAGTCTGTTAGTTCTGTACAATATCTTGTATTTTTAGCCGGCCGGTCTTCGACCATGGGACAAATCTGTGGTGAATGCAGAGAGCAACGATGTCCATGTCGAGAGCAGAGAAAGCGGAAGTGACGCAACGGTACATGCTACTTTTATGACATGAAATATTGTGCAGTCGTAATTATAATATTTTCGTGATATCCGTAATAGTAGCTGCAGGTCTGAAAAAATTAGGATGGACGACCTGGAGATATAGACCTGCACCTACCGTAATAGCTATTATATCTGTCCCAGGTTACTGATTCCGTCACTTTTTGACGAATTTTAACGAAAATACACATACCTGTCAATGAAGTAGAATTGAAATCGATATAGGCGAAAAAGTTCAAAATTTCTTCATTGATACCTTTATTTTTACCCGGAGAAATTAATTAACATGAACGAAAACAAATTTCTTACGGAGATTCATAATGGGAAATGTTTACATCTCTATTCCATTCGGAAATACTCTGGAAACCTTGCACAATTTTTCAGATTTATCATCCGGGTACTTTTCATGACGTTTGCAATGCAAACTCCCCGTAGGCTTTTTATTTAGGGTTGTGTATTGAAACCTGAAGCGGTAGAGAGGCAAATCTGGAATTTTTTCGTTCTAGAGGATAAACGTAGTTTGGGCATAAAGGTATTTATGATTATCTAGATATTGAGCAAAGAGTGGTGGAAGAAGAAACTTGGGACAGAGTATAGATGTATAGTTAACTGCAAGCAGCCCTCGACCCCCCCCCCCCCCTTAAAAAAATCCAAAAATTAATAAATTGCAGCTAGTGTATGGTGTCCGATATGAAAAAAATATTATTTAGCATTGAAATGTGTTCACAACTGACGCAAAAATAACCCACTATTCTATTTATTCCAGAGTAGAGCTTAAAACAGAGGAATTTTGCCAAAGATGAAAGACTTTGGGAGTATGGCGTCGTACCTTACGAAATCGATCCCAAAATAAGTGAGTGCTTTTTCGGTTCGTTTCCTTTCATTCTCTTTTACACTGGTACCTATTGTAAAAACTGGCTAGATATTCCCTCTCTTTGACAGCCCAGTCTGACCTGATAGCCACCATCAAGGCGGGAATTGACCAGATGAACAAGTACACGTGCTTACGTATCCTGCCTCGTTCTCAGACCACAAATATGAACCTTCCACACAAACAGTACTTACTGTTCCAGCCAGATTCGTGAGTATTCGTGTAGCATCGCTATCGAATTTAATACTTATTCAAGACTCGCTTTTTCAACGGTTTGATTCTAGTGTTTGAACTAATGCTTGGTGCAACATCAGTAAAGACTTCGCATAATTGTATATATGTATGTAAAGAGGAATAGCGCACTTAGTATACGATTTCGCCTACATTTAGCGCTTTTGCAAACATGAGACATTTTCAATTTAATACAATATTTAGTTAAAATATATTCAAAGAAACGCAAATTACACAATTGCCATGTTAAAAGAGTCTTAAGGTTCCTCGACACATCAAAATTTTATTTTATGGATCGATAGAGAATCTTTTTTGAAATATGATTCCACAAAACAGAGATCAATATCGGCTTTCAGTTATTTTATATGATTTTTTTTTGTATTTTTTCAGTGAAATAGGAAAAACTGTTTTGCGGACAAGCAGGGTATTTTAGAGCTTAAAACTTGGTGTCAATTAATGCGTTATATAATTATGAATAAATTCAGGTGCCCTTTGGCATGAATTCATGCCAAAGATCGTTTGGTCAAGTGTTTAATTTTTTGATTAAAAAAATATTTCTGAAAATCAAAATTGTAATTCTTTAATATCTTTTTAATCTATGGATAAAATTTAAAGAATAACATATAGTCACATAAAGTATTTACTAAACAATGATATTTTACAAAGAAATTGATATAAAAACGCGAGTTTTAGAAAAATTGCTATTTATCAAATTTGAACCGATCCCGATTGAATAAAAACTGATCCCGATCAGAATTATTTTAAAACTGAAATTTTACCAATAAACTGCAGTTTTTTCTAAGTAATTGATATAAATTATAAAGTTAGTAAATGACAAAACCATTTTACGGCTATACAACCTGAAATTTTTGCAAAATTGTGATTCATTCTAACTTTATGTGATTTCGTTCGGGATCAGTTTAATTACGATCGGGATCGGTTCGATTTTAAAATTTTCCATTTTTTCTTTCATTTCACTATTTCGTTTCAATTTCTTGTTGAAATATGATTGTACAACAATTGTTTAATGCGAGTAACAGTTTACCTGCAGTTTTTATCCATATATTTAAAAAATATCTACAATTCTTGTTTTTCATTTTCATAAATATTTTTTTTACAAAAATATTACAAAGTTTATCTGGCCGTCTTTGATATGTATTTATAGATAATTGTATTGTGCATTAATTGATACCAAATTTTTAGCTCTAATATATCTTGTTCGCAGCTAAAACGATGTTTCCGGTTTCTATAAAAAAAAATACAAAAAAATTCATATAAAATAATCAGAAGCCGATATAGGTGTCATTTTTGTATAATCATTTCTCAAAAATTATACTTTATCCATCCATCAAATAATGCATTGGTGTGTCGAGCCACCTTAATTATCTTACACGACATCATTTAAATCTTCCGGTTTTGTAAAGGATATTTAGGAAAATAGTTAGTATGCAATAAAAAGTTGGATGTTTGACTATTTGAACCACTTTAAACCAAAGAAATCCAATTAAAATTATGTTCTTCAGGTATTGTAGTACACGTTTGCATTAAATTAATTTTGGTTCAACGTGGTCTTCGTACTGAAAATTAGACAAATATTTCAGTTATTCATATATTGATAAGACATCCTATTGAAGTGTTATATAGGTGGCCTAGTGGTAACGCGTAGGTGTTTCTGATTTTGCAGTCGCTGGATCGATTCCACCAAGTAGTAATATTTCTTTTTATTTTCACTTGAAGCATTATTAGAATAGATAGTTTAAATTACATGTATCTAATCTGCTGGATTCGTTTTTCTTCAATTTCTCTTGTATAATTCAGAGTATGTGCACATCAATATAAACATGTCTCTCCAATAACACTATACTCTATTTACACTTACATTAATTGCATTTTGCTTGAAGTTATCACGGTTCAGAATATCAACTGTCTTTAAACACAGAGTTCTATATATTCATTTCTTGATGCAGGTTTCCTGAATTTATGACAAATCAGTGGTTACAGACACCATTATAAAATCAGTACCTAGGTTTCGAAATCATATTGCGACCGGCACCTGTATCTATTTTTAGTAACAGGTACTTCCCATTCAAACACGGGTGTAGGCGAAATAATGGGAAAAGGCGCTATACCTCTTTATACATCTTTATTATGTGACGAAATGTGTTCTGTTGATTCGTTGTTTAATGCCTACGTGACGTACACTCTAGTAGCCTCACCATGTGACTGTATTTGACAGAATCTGTATCTCCTTTATCGGGAGGTATGAGTACCTGAACTCGGACGCCCAACCAATCGGACTCAGCTATCCCCTGTGTAACCAGGTATGACATTAAGACTAGTATATAAACGATACAGATACAGTATATACGTCCCTGATTAGACCAGTATAAAGACCAATGTGAATGCTGTGCCTATCAGGGACCAGTGATGGTCCAAATATCTTTGAGTATCTATCATGTCGGGTAGTTTTACAGTTTTATGATATATAAAACCTCTCACTCTGTGAAGTGTACAAGTAATTAACTGTCACTCCAGGTGCAGACGATCATGCACGAGCTGATGCACGCAATCGGCATGCACCACGAACAGTCACGTGACGACAGAGATCGCTACATCAAGATATTTTATGACAATATCGTGGGTGGCACCGGAAACAAAAACATGAACATTTACCCCACTTTCGACAGGTACCCGTATGACGCCGAGTCGGTGCTTCAATATGGACTGTATGTAAGTCAACCAAAATAATCTAAGTTATCTAACAATAAATGTATACCTACATATTGTCAAAGAACTAAGGACTCTTACATCTTCTGTCTGCTTCTGTCAGGACCTTGCTATGAACGGTAATCAGAAAACAATGGAGCTGAGAGACAAGCTGCTGGAGTTTCTACCCGCCATGACTCGAAACCTGTCCTTTTACGACGTAGCGGAGATAACCAAGGCATACCGGTGTACAGGTAAACATTCCAGTTACATATGTCTCCGAAGGAAGGATTCTTTGTGTGGAATGATTGCTTCCTGTTTGCTTATTATCAACTTCTTTTTGATTCTTGTGTCTTAGACCACTGTCCGTCCGTTCCGACGTGTGAGAATGGCGGCTTCGTCCACAAGGGCTGCGAGTGTCTCTGTCCCAAAGGTCTGAAGGGACAGAGGTGTGAGGAGGCCGACACAGACTCGGGTATGGCAAACCAGGGCTGCATCAAAGCTACAATGTCACAAAAATGAAATTTTCTTCAGTAAATCTTGTATTGTTCATGTAAAAACCTGGTCCCCTAAGAGGGTCTCGTATTGACTTGCATAAGTAGATGTTTTTGGTGAGTAACCGCTCGGGGAACACACCATTTCCCAAGTATTCATATCGAAACTGAATTCGTTTGACTTTTTGTTTCAATCGTACTAGTCTTGAATTTGTGTAGAATTAGAAACGTCTGTTTATAGAAAAAGCGTGTTCGATTCTTTTTTCAGGTTGTGGCGGGATAATTACACTAGCAGCAGGAGAGAGCCGGGAAATCACGACACCCAACTACCCCAACAACTACAACAGAGGCGCTAAATGTACCTGGTTAATTAAGGTGACGTTGTAACAATGTAATGTACACACACCACAGACAGTTCAAATGTTGTGAAGATGCATGATACAAATTTTAGTGAAAGGAACTGTAGCGTCATCAGGTGCCTATGGCCCTTTCTTAATTTTGGTGCTCGTTTAACTAAATATTCTATTGATCCTGTAGGGACCAGAGGATAAGCAGATAAAAATGACAATTCTGGAATTCCACGTGGCCTTCAACCAGCAGCGGCGCTTCTGCTACCATTGGGTGGAGATCAGATACAACCTGATTGGACAGACCGGGATCAGGTGACATGTTTCCTCTGTTATAACGTGTTAATGTAGCTTGCGTATGCATGCACATGACAGTTGTATTCTTTAATTTTCTTCCCTTCTTTTTCAGAGAATGCGGATACCATCGCCCGGGGAGTGGCGTGTACGTGATGACGTCATCAGACGCCAAAGGCAAACTGCTTCTACTGTTTAATAGCGCCTTCAATGCCAATGTAGCGCCGACCAAAGGTTTCAAACTGAAAGTAGAAGTCGTTTGATTTTTTTATACGGATGATTTATTCTGAAAAAAATTGACTGGCATTTCAAATTAGAGACAAATAACTTCCGATTGGCCAAAGGGCACAAAGAGAAAACATGTGCCTTTATCCAGTTGCAAATTTTATCATTTTTTGTATCGAATTTTCACAATTTATCAAAATAAAATTGTTCTTTTCTGCAATGTGGTATTGAATAGTCATTTGGGGTATTCCTAATCACTTTTTACATCTTTGTTGCAAAATATTTAAATAACATGTTTATATTAGGTTGTTTGGTATCAACAGAAAGAAAGTTATGTTAGTAAACAGGTTTGCGTCACAAAAAGTTTCTTTCTTTGATATGTTATATGATGACATTAATTAAGGTGGTATGGGACATCTGTCGATATTAATGTGGATTAAAGTTCATTAAAATTGAAATACTTTCACCGGTTTGGAATTTTCAAATTTTACAATATTTAACCAAAAAATAGCTTTTAAAAAGATTTGGAAAGGTAAAAATTGTAAAACCCACAGCGGTATTCGAACTCATGACTTAAAGATTCGTAGTAAACCCTCTAACCCACTGCGCTACGCTGTTATGTGTCAATATCAGGAAAGAAACTACTTATTTAATTACACTTAATTTTATTGTTTATTTCGATGGAAATATCCCATACCACCTAAAGTGAAAAAAGAAACCTCGTGTTACAACGCACTTTGAAAAATTACGCACTTTGAAATTTTTTTTTAAAGTGCGTTAATTTCGGGACCAACTTCACCAAGTCAACGCACTTTGAAAAAAAAAATAATTTTTTTTCAAAGTGCGTTGATATCGTCGATATTAACGCACTTAAAAAAAAATGTTCAGGGTTTAGTCGAAATAATTGATACTTTTATATACAATAAATGATTGTTTAAACCTTGTTTAGCTCAATGGGATATATTTAAAAAAGAACTCAATGCATTCTCAGCTAACTTGATAAAAAGTTTCTCGATTTTTTTTTCTCATAAGCTTACGTACATGTAGTTTGACAATTTACACATAAAGAACAATTTGGGAGATATGAATTATCCAAATATGACATAAACTACATCGCTTAGCAACTGCATTTTCTTCTCTTTTTTTTTTGTGTATGCAGCAAATTTACTTCTTATCTGGTACATTGGGCTACGCCAGAAACGAAAATGATATATATATTATAATAATGGAGATCAATGTATAACATATATCAACTGGCTTCAATTGCCACGGCATGTGCTTGTAAACAAACATGATGTGAAAAAAGGATACGTTAGTTATGTTTATAAAAAACAATATGATCTTTTAGAAGATCAGTGCAAGAGAAAAAACCTCACACCCTAATGCTTATTTTTAAGTTTATAATAATTTAATGTTTGTCAATGTAATGTTTTTTAACGAAGTGATTTATTTGATTAGAATTTTTTAAAGAGGGTTAATGTTGAAACACTTATAGATTCTTTAACATACCATTGGAGAAATTATTGTTTGGCCAGCTCGCTTTATCAATGTCACTGTACTTAATTTACAACAAAGCGTATTTCTTTGTTTACTCCAAGTTGCTGAATATCATATGTTTTGAAAGGAAAAATTAGGGTTAAGGGACCTTCTTCCTATAATCAATTAAATGATGTACTGTTAATTGACCTGTATCTTTGGTTAATCCCCACCCCCGTCCCCATCCCCGTTCTCATAGACGGTAAATTAAATTCACTAGTGTTAAGAAATCATCATACTATCAACAAATTAGAAAGTTCAATTCCAGAATTTGTGATTTATACATATTTTGTTTCAAAGTGCGTTAAGTGTCTCGATACTAAAAAATGTTGATGTACCTTCATAACGCACTTTGAAAAAAAATTTCAAAGTGCGTGGATTTGGTCCCAAATTTAACGCACTTTGAAAAAAAATTTCAAATTGCGTAATTTTTTCAAAGTGCGTTGCCACAACCCTGCTGAACGGCCGACACAGTCAGACGAATGTTAGACAATTAGCACATAGTAACACATGGCATGTTTGGACCCGGCAGATCGTTTGTACTTGAAAAATATTTTTAGAAAGACTAGACAAGCATACTAAATTGTGCAAGCTATATACATATTTTAGAAATGTTGTTTTCCCCAAAGATGTTCTCGGAAATCAAACGTAAGATGTGAAGTGTTTAACAACAACGTAAAGATTGGACTACTCGTTGTTACTAATTAGTCTTTCTAGAAATAAGTTACAATTTAGGTTTTGTTCGACAGTCAAATTACAAAACGATTTTCTAAAGAAATTGCAGGAACAAATTTTGTTTTGTGTTCAGTTTACGTAATTTGGAACAGCCCTCGTAATTCAGACTTTACTGGGTTTCTTGTAAATACTGCCATTTATAATGCATGGTTATTGGAAAGATTTTAAGGAAACCCTCAGTTTTTTCACATAGTATTTCCTTTGAAATAGGTGCGACAACTTCAAACATACGTATTCGCTTTTTTAAAGATATAATTTAAATTAATAAGATAATATTTTACCGTAAAAGTGTCTTTCTAACAGAATTCTTTGGTATCTAATCATAAACAAAATGTAGCTTTAAAATACGGAGGATCGCTTTTCCGTATACATATATATTTGGGTCAGGAAACGCACGGCTTATTTTAATATGATAATTTGAACAATGTAGATGAATTCCCATTCATCTAAGGATCGATGTTTGGCTAAAATTAGACTAGGGTAGCGGATTCAAGAGAAATAGTTTATTGACGGATGGACAACGGGTGGCCATTATCAGTAAAGGATGTGCCGCAGTAGAATTAATATTTTTTTCGTCCATTTCACACAAACAGCATGAAGGTATATATGACAGAACGTACACATGAAGCCGATGAAAAACCTAACTACTATATGTGATTCAGTAGCCTTTCTTTGACCCGCATGACAATGAGTTACACTATAAACTTCAAAATTCTTCGAACTGTTCTTTAACAAATAATATAAATCTTTGGCAACAAATTAAACATCAAATTTGGATCTCACCTTCTACCCTTAGCCCCTGTAAAGCCCACAAAGATATACTGAACAATTAAACTGGCTTGCGTCTATATTATAGCCACTATTTTCTTCTTCAGGGAAAATATATTCCAGTGCTGGATCCTTACAGTTAAAAGTTTAAACAAATATCATACAATTTATTTTACATTTTTTATTTCGTGTATACATAAATATTTCATTTAACTTATAAAATGGTTTGTTCAGAAAAATACAGAATTGTGACATTAAAAACATATGATAGAAATAATACGAAAAGAAGAAAAACAAAGTAGAAAAACAAAAATGAATT
Source organism: Magallana hongkongensis (assembly GCA_016163765.1). NCBI lineage: Eukaryota > Metazoa > Mollusca > Bivalvia > Ostreida > Ostreidae > Magallana > Magallana hongkongensis. Next base: position 27,898,831 of record WFKH01011926.1, read on the forward strand.
CATAAAAATAATGAAGAATTGTTTTTGACCTACACGTACAAGTCAGTGTGCATCATGTCATCCTATAGAACTACACAGTTTGTGACCAACACGAGACGCTAAAAAGGTCAAAAATTCTCGGGAAAGACGGAGAAATCAACATGTCCTACACATCAAATAATTATATACATCAGATATTTACAAACTTGAATCTGCTTTGTGTCGAACATGAATTAAATTCTGATGCCATCACAAAGATTGAAATTGTATCACAAATCATGACCAGGATTATTTTGTTTAAGTAGGAGAAAAAGGATCTGACTGTATGTAGTACCGGGTGAAACGTCAAATAAGGAGTCAATACTGGGCTATTTAAGTAGAACAATTATTGTAAGAGAAGTTTTACAGCATACACATACGATAAGAAACATTTTCAATAACGTACATGTTTAAAAGGCAAATACATTTGTATGTGTGCAAGAAAGAAATTAAAACTTGGTATGATGTGCCAGTAAATAAAACCCTGTGCCAATTTTGCTTGGTCTATATGAAGTCTTGACAGTTTGGAGGTAAGCAGTAGAGTAGACATCTAAATCACAGGACACACAGACACTACACTCTCGTCCCAGGAAGTGGCTTGCTTCGTCTAAAAAACAAAAAGTCAAAATTAATAAAATCCAGCTAAAAAAAAATTAAATAAATGAATTTTATGGGAAAAAAATCTTTTTTTCAATTTAAAACAGTTTCAACAAGAATATACTGTAAAACCTACAAGACTTAGGACTGAAGACAAAGGAGAGACAGAAAGACCGAGCACTTACTTTCTGGCGTTGCCGTGCCCCTCGATGCCGACGTTACAGCGGTCCTCCACATCTGTCCAGTCTCCCTCAAAGTCCTGGGGCTGGGGACAGGAGCTGCGCCTCTTCCTGCTCCCAGGGGACGTCTGGGTCAGTGTCTCCACATCGTTGAACACAACTGCAGTGCCTCCGCCAGCCGTGGGCAGACACTCACCCTGTAAACAAATCATACATCTTGTACCAATACACAGATCAATGCTACCATAAAACACAGTTCTATCCCTAACACTTGCCTTAAAACACAGCTCTATCCCTAACACTT
>WFKH01011926.1:27946323-27958180 GCA_016163765.1 Magallana hongkongensis
ATTCCCCCTTTTGCGGGCTTCAACTTGCTAGCTATCAGTTATACAGTAAATGTAGGTCTCAAACTGGTGGTGTAACTAAGCATACCAGAGATCCTGGTTAATAGGTGCATTTAATTCGACATTCTTGTTCAATGCCAAAACAAAACTTCAACGTCACATGATGACAAACTTACGAATTGGCTAGAGCACGAGTGCATATTTACCAGAATATTCCTACTCAGGATTCTAAGCATGCGTAATTCAAGCAAAAAAAAACCAAAAAAAACCAAAAAAACAACACCCCCCCCACACACACACACACACATACAAAACCCACCAAAAAAACCCCCCAAAAACCGCAACGAAGATGCTTGCGCCCGAGGGAGCTAGCAACAAATGCAAGTTAATATTACATTTAAATAAGGATGATACTAAAGCTACTTCCATTTTGAAGCAGTATATCAGTAAAAAAAAATATCAACTCCCATTAGTATAGTTACATTACTTTGTTAAAAAATGATATACCACGACTTTGAATTCTTAAAAATATTTTCCAGCAAAGTTTGGAATGTTTAATCAGAGCGATTTTTTATAATTATTAATGAGATAACATTTTGATAAACCATATATTAACAATTGAATCATTTGATTCCAGCTAAGAGATACTCATTTCCACTTAAATATTTTTTTATTCTACTTTTCAGAACCCGTTTACTTTTTTTTTCTTCATTTTTCCGGATGTAAAATGGAGCCTGCTATCACTTATGCGTGCAGTTCTTCGATGGACAAAATTCCTCGCACCTGCAAGCGTTACTTATAGCGATAAGACCACGTCAGAGTGTCCAATCTAGCGACCACGGGTTATCATTTCAGACCAACCCACAAGGGTCAAGTTTATGAAGTATGGCCTTTACACACAAATTTACAAAACATCATTGGTTAACACGCAAATTAATATTTCTTTCTCTCCGGCACTCCGTTACTATCATTCATTTCGATAATTTCGAAGCTAAAGTTACATAACCTTGGCAAAGCACAGCAAAGGCTGAAATAAAGGAAGGTACATACAGCTTTGATTTGACCAAGAAGAGAAGACCAAGCATGGAAGTCCGACGCTCCTGTCTTATCTTTCTTTTGATTTCTGTGGCAGCATGTAAGTTTTAAAATATACTTGAATTTCTCATTTGTCATCAATCAAGGTACTATAATCATTTCATGTAAAAAAAGTATATATTTTTTTCTTTTAAATTGTTTTTGAGATCACAAACTACATAACTTTACTATCATAATGTTATTTAGTGAAAGATCATCATGACTTTGTTTTTTTCCTTTATATTCATATATATTATTTTGATCCTGATTGAAAACATTGAAGCGTGAAAAAGGACTAACTTACCGTTGGTCTCCTTTAAATTCAAGTTTTTTATGTGATGATTTTTAGGCTTACCGAACCCGGATCATAGACAAGGTATAGCATCTCAATTCTGTGTATTTTTTATGTTGTTAATGTCTCGCAATTTTACATGTTGTGCAATGCAAACCTTCTCAGGTTTCCCGCAGAGAAAGCCCCTCCCCCCTCTGTTGACACAGGATCGGTACGGCTCGGGGGTGCCGCTCGGGGGAAGTGACGTACAGCAAGGCATGGCGCTGAATCAGAACGCGTTCCTTCCGCTTTTGCTTGGTAACCCCGATTTCCTCAAGCTTTACATGGAAAACCCCCTCCTTGCTTCCCAATACGTCACAATCCTTATGCGTGGTAACGTATGTCAGATGTACCTGCTTAAATACGTGTTTCCAATTGCTTTGTGTTGTCCACCAAAGATTCATATTGTTCAGTTCACTCTTTTTTTAAGCATACAGATACCAATAAAATGCATGTATTTTCTATTTATCATCAAGTATCACAATTAAGACTAATAGACCGGTATTTTAAAAAATGTTTATTTTGACCCACATATGAAGAAATACAGATTAAACGATTTAAAGATTAAACGTAAAAGAACGTTAACTTAATGAAGTGAAAACTGTCGAATTCAAATTAAATATTTCGACTCACTATTATTTAAGACTATATATTTACGACTCGTACTAGCATTAACATGAATTCTATCTCAGTCGCCAGTGGTCGTGCCAACAATAACGACTGCCCGGCGATCGCTCGCACCTGTCCGACGGAATGTTACTCCATCAGCTCTACTGGCTGTATCGTCTGTCAGTGTTCCAAACCCCACGGTAAGATCACCGGAATCAGTCCCGATTTCTCTGTCAATCAAATAAGTTAACCAGCAAAGAACAATATCCACATGTATCCTTATGTTATAACATCTTGCTCTAATCTTGGCAATCACGAGGATTTTGATTTTTATAAAACTGACTTATCGAGTTTTGGTAAAAGATGCATGGTTTACCTGGTCTACAATCTCTATGCAGCATCCACACAGTCCTCCACGTCCTCAAATTCTACACATACCGGGGCAGCTGCATCTACATCTGCCGGGAATAACAATGGATGTCCTTCGTTTCCAACACACTGTGAACCGAACTGTCTCGCCCTTGATGGCATGGGGTGTCCAATATGTTCGTGTCCAAAAAGTAAGAAAAGGAATTTTGTTCACAAAAACATCACAACAACTAATCCACCTTTCTAAAATATATGGGTTTGATATACATGTATAATAAGTTACACCGTCAAAAAGAAGTAGGTTTGCAAAATAACGGGGTCTCACTGTTTTGTTTAAAAGCTCCCCAATCAGCTGGATCACAAACGTTAACAAGTTCCGGAGCAACAGGAAGTCCATCAGAGGTAAACGGATGTGCACCGTTCCCAAAGAACTGCAGTGCAGAATGCGCACGCATCGATTCCATGGGATGTATTGTCTGCTCCTGCTCATCAGGTATACCACAACAGACAGCATGAACAATCTCATTAACCTATCAACACTACAGTATAAAGTTTTACAACAGAACTTACGACTTACGACCAAATTAATGAATGCTAATTAAAAACAAACTAATCAATGTTTCATTATCATGGCTGTAAAATATTATCATGGACTTCAGAGAAGTTGTATAAATATGGTTCTGTCTAAGTTTTGTTCTTTAAATATCATTCCATGAGACTGAAAATATTTACGACTCTGTCGTAAGTTCTTTTGTAAAACGCAGCCCAGATGTCCAACTTCTACAAAAGATATCTCCTTTGTCAGCTGTCCTTAAATGATTCATTAATGCGAAGCGTTAGATAACTTGTATTTTAGGAAGTGCCGGACAAACGGGAAAAACCACAGCCCCATCCTCCTCTTCCTCCTCCTCACAGGGAAACATTAATGGATGCCAACCCTTCCCCAAGAGTTGTCGTGTGGAGTGTGCGATGGTCGACTCTCGTGGCTGTATCGTCTGCCAGTGTCCAAGTACAGGTATCAATAAACAGAAAGTGAAACTGGGCAAAAGCAAATAATGTAAGAGAAGACTACATATACATTGTATTCGTAAGACATGAAATACTAGAATCGGATATGAAAAGAAGTAATCTTCCTTAAATAGCACACTGTATCTGTTCAGGTTCCTCGAACTCTTCAGCCACTATGTCACAAACAGCTACTTCCAGTGGAAATGGAATAAACGGATGCCCTCCATTCCCAAAGAGCTGTGATTCTTCATGTGTAAAATTAGACGACTTGGGATGCGTGATTTGCTCATGTCCACGTACGTTCTTTACCTTTAAATGAAAAATGCAAATACTACACTGTATAAAAGATATAATGCGCTTAGGAACAAAAAACTCTCAAGGATATTAAAAGCACTCTTCGTTTATACATTAACTATGAATTAATGAAAAAAAAACAATGTTGCAGACTCGAGCAACAGTTCATCGCAGGCAGCGACGGTGGTCCAACCAATCGGAAGTTACGTCAATGTACAAGGTCAAGGTTCAGCTGGAAACGGAAATGGTTGCCCATCTTTGGACCCAAAATGTCCAGCACAGTGTTCAACCACTGACGATAACGGATGTATCCTCTGCACGTGTAAGCATTGTGTCTTTCTCAAGAAACTACAAGATTTGTCTTATATACAGCCATGAATAAGTGAATGACGTCATCAAATTCTGTTTCATCACAGGTTCTACACCACCTCCCTCTTCGGCTTCTCAGTCAGGGTCCGTCTCAAGCAGCAATGGTATTCATAGTTAATCTATAGTAAATTATAATTTGGGATGGGTATCTCTTATCAGTCTTTGATCAGCACTATTCTTCTGTAAACTTGTTTTTCATTCAGCAGGGGGATGTCCCACCATTTCTAAAAACTGTCAGCTGACCTGCCTGAACATCGACGCTAATGGCTGTGTCGTCTGCTCTTGTCCTTCCAATGCAGGTATCGTCACGTGACACAATGTCTATACTTATGCAAAATGACAAAAATCAAGATAAAATTTTTAGGATAAACAATTCGAAGTAATCTTACATTATTTCCAAGGTACGAATGGTTTTGGTGCCACGTGTCCCCCATTTAAAGCAGACGATTGTGACGATGTATGCAAGATGACGGATGCCCATGGCTGTCCTATTTGTGATTGTTCGCACCATTGTAAGTTGAGAGAGAGAGAGAGAGAGAGAGAGAGAGAGAGAGAGAGAGAGAGAGAGTCTTAAAAATGATTGTTCTAGTAAATAATTTAAGAGAACTTTGTCAATGTACAAAGTAAAACCGTTATTTGAATTGGTCATCAGACCACATCTAATTCAGTGACAATATTTTTCACATTGCATGTAGTCAGCTCCACAACATCGCCGCTAATCAATACAAATACCGGAGGCAGCCCGAGTGGTGGAGGGGTGCCTGGCGCTGGGGGGTGCCCGACGTTTGACTTCAGTAAATGTGACCCGTCCTGTGTGTCCGTGGATGACCACGGCTGTATGAGCTGTTCGTGTGCAGGTGAACAGATTTTATTCTGACTTCATGCACATCACCTTTTCTTTTGATATTTATTGATATTTTAATGTTCTTGCTAATCATGTTTTTTTCCCCCTCCCCGCGTTTTTCGAATAGCTACAACGGACCAGCTCCATAAAAGAGGTGTTTTAACTTGAAATTGTTTAGTATTGGATCATATGTGGTCTTAAAATTGCAACGGTGTGTGCAAACAAATTGAGTAAGGCGCGCTAGTTAGTTAACAATTATTCATATTAATGAAATGTTTATCAGCGTAGGTATAATACCAGGTCATGATCCGGTCCGAAGTTGCTGAGAATATACAGATGGAAGAATTGTTGAAATTATATTCATACGCCATATAGTGATTGGGTCTTCCGTGTTAATTGTAAATATCACTCAAATCAATCAATTGCTTAATAGGGGGAAAGAAAGTGAATGTAATTAAATATTACTATATATACGGTTTATTCTTTTTAACCGCCAAGTTTGATGGGATTTTTTATTCACCAAAGTTTTATTTTTACATAGCAACATCGCCTGTCGTTGGACAGTCTACTACATTAGGAGCGGTAACTAGTGTTCCAGGGGCTGGGGGCTGCCCGGCCTTTGACTTCAGTACCTGTGACCCAAACTGCGTTGTAATGGACGCCCAGGGCTGTTTATCTTGTCACTGTGCAGGTAATAGCAGCCACATCGAAACAGATTGAAATCTGATAATTACTACATGTATAAGGATATAAAAGATACTGTTGTTTTGACATTTCAAAGTCTATATTTGAAATGGTTTTCAATGTTAAAGTAACAACACCAGCGACATCCGGCGGTCAACCCAATAGCACATCAGGGGCGGTATCTAGTGTCCCGGGAGCTGGGGGCTGTCCTTCCTTTGACTTCAGTACTTGTGATCCAAACTGTGTGGTCATGGACGATAAAGGATGCCTGTCTTGTAGCTGTGCAGGTTGTTAAATTTTATAATGAACTGCAATGTTTTGATTAATAATTTAAATATTAGTGAGTTTTGAGTTTGTTAAATGAAAAACCCATTGACCTCTCGTTTCTTTTAAATTCTCTGTTTTAAAACAAGTGTTTTTGATTTAAGCAGCAACCATGGCGCCCTCTGGGGGACAATCAAGTACATCAGGGGCAGTAACCAATGTACCGGGTGCTGGAGGGTGTCCGTCCTTTGACTTCAGCACATGTGACCCTAAATGCGTTGTAATGGACGCCCAAGGTTGCATGTCTTGTACCTGCACAGGTATAACACGTAAGTAATCGACTGCTCTTTCAAATAATACTTGCTTACAAATATAGATGTTCCCTTCACAGGATCTTGACGTTATTTATTTTTCTCATAATAAAAAAAATAGATTATAAGGTAGAGGGTATATATCTATTTTTTTTATTCTGAGAAAAATGTATAGCTTCAGATGCCCGTGGTTCCCTTCAATGTTGCAGGTTTTGATGACTGTACAGAATGCTAGTCATTTACATCAATTTAACCAAATAGTTAATTACGTTTTGCATTGCAGTAACTACGCCAGCACCCTCCGCAAACAAAACCACAGGGACAACCAGTGTCCCTGGTGCTGGTGGATGCTCTCCCTTTGATTTCAGTACATGTGACCCCAACTGTGTTATTATGGATGCTCAAGGATGTCTATCATGCCAGTGTAAAGGTGCTCAAAATTCAAATTAACCTAGCTTCAGAGGAAAATTTGAGCTTAACAACCCTGGTATATAGCTGTGCTTATTTTCAGTCACAACGGTTGTTCCAAGTGGTCAGCCAACGTCTGCAACTGTCACGTCAATCTTGGGCGCTGGAGGGTGTCCTTCCTTTGATTTCAGTACTTGTGATCCCAGCTGTGTGGTGATGGACGGACAGGGTTGTATGTCATGTCACTGTAAAGGTACTTTTAGAACAGGCCACAGTCAAATGCCGTTATAAGGTTTGCGATTTACAGATCTCAGTTTAGCCAGGCTACATTTTGTCTCTAAAATACAGCCTCCAGTCCTTCCCCTCTTGGCGGACAGACCTCTACCATTGGTGCCGTGACCAGTGTTCCCGGAGCTGGAGGATGCCCTTCCTTTGATTTTGGTACATGTGATCCTAACTGTGTCGTCATGAATAGTCAAGGCTGCTTATTCTGTCACTGCACTGGTGAGATGTTATATATCTTGTTTTAAAGTGTTTTAACTTGTCAGTATCAAAATAACGATTAGGTTAAAATTTTAACGATGGTACAATGAGAGTGTTATTGGCAGCGTCAACAACAGCGTCACCTGGCCAGACCACCCAACAACCAAGGACGACAACCTCTGTTCCCGGGGCAGGAGGCTGTCTTTCTTTTGATTTCGGTGCTTGCAATCCAAACTGTGTCGTCATGGATTCCAGAGGATGCTTTACGTGTCACTGTGCGGGTAATGTATTTTCTTCGTTTTGTAAACATGTCTAGCTTATTTATAGTCAAAGAAGCAATGACAATCTATTCACTCTCTACGACATTTGTAATCAAATTCTAACTATAAGGACAAAGTTTAGATGATACACTATAAGAATAAATTAAGAAGGTCATGCTGTCAAACTCCTCTTTGATACTGTATTTATCATATTTGTTCTTGTTTCCATTCATTTACAGCAACTACCACCGATGCATCTGGGTATACTACAACGTCAGTGACGTCAGTTCCGGGAGCAGGGGGATGTCCCTCCTTTGACTTTAACAGATGTGACCCAGCTTGCGTTGTTATGGACGCCCAGGGTTGCATGACATGCTCGTGCTCAGGTATACCGGTATTAATCGTGGAATAGTTAAAGTCATCATGAGATAAAGTTATTTCATTTTAGGAAATAAATAGCCGGATATTTTTGCAACCAATTTTCAGCGCTTAAATATTGACAGCATTCTTAACATCTATGAGAAAAAGTAAATAAATGCTCTTATACTATTAGAGTATGTGTTTTCTACATCTAAGTAAACAATAGTTATTTCTGAATCAAAAACTAAATACCAAGATTAGACTTTGGATAAAATTATTTAATCACTATAATACCGGTATAAGGAAAATGATGCTGAAAATGAATCAATAAAGCATACGTGTTTGGTATGTACTGGGTCCACCTCGTATTTTCACCATGTACTGTTTTGGGGCCTCTTGTCTTTGAACATATTTAATGGGAGAGGGTGACACATTAGAAATGGACTAGAAAAACTTCATGTCTTTTGACGAGAAACTATGTGATTTTCAAAATGTTCTTAAAGCTTTTAAATGCATTACATATCTGAGGTCCTAGCTATCATTTATTGTCAATTGAAGGAAACCAAAGTGGAAAATCAACCTTTGTCCCTGTTCGAACAACAACCCCGCGTCATTCCTCAACAAGTCGTCCAGCAATCTCATCAACAACCGTCACACCAAGATCAATTACGGCGCATGCTCCCCCAACTACCGCCGGAAACACGTGTCCTCCCATAAGGTGTACGTATCCGTGTGATTTGGGGGTAGCGTTCAATGCCCAAAGATGTCCCGTTTGTAAATGTCGATCCTCTACCGCATCACCATGATATTATGTTAATTAAATGTTACAAAATAAAAAGGTATAAAACGAAAGAATATTACAAGATTGTTTTATTATTATGATTTTACAACAGTTAAAAAATTAGACCAGGTAAGTACATTTTCGCTTTCTTAATTAATGAGATCAAAATTAAAGCTCCTCCTTTTCATTTTGGAAAAGCTCTCGAAGTTGTGATTGAAATATTCTTGTGGCGTCAACATGGAAGTCTTTCTTAACTGAAAGTTCAAAGTCAAAATCCAGATATTCGCGCTTCCGTACATCATATGGAGGCCATGTAACGGGCGATTCCTTAGAATTTGGATCTCTAAAATATACATATATAAAATATACTAGGCAATCAAAAATAAAAAGCACACATCGACGAGTCACCATGAACTCCTTTATAAGACCATCATTGCTATATTAAAACCAATCTTGCCGAAAAAGATACAATAAAACCAAATTCTTATCTCTCTCTATCAATTCTCTTTAAATGCATCCCACTTACCCTGTTTTGGCAAAGTTTGTGAAGTAGCGAATAATCCTCGAGCTGAGTGTTGTGTGTCTCTCCTCAGTGCGATTTTCTGTGCGTACATTGGGCATATCGAACAATAGGTATAGATCGTCCGCATGCCCCGCCCCCCTGAACCATGTCGGAGGCGGGGGTCCAAATGGTGCCGGACTTGGGACAGAGAGGGTGTAGTGGTAGGCCACGCGCTCTGTGTTCTTTCTGCGGTGTGCAATGAGTGCACTGGTTGTGGGGGTCACCATAGTAAGGTCTCCATAGAAGTCCGTCGCTCGATTGCTTTGATCGTCGTCCCCTTTGTCAGAGGTGTAAAACTCGCACAGTCTCTGAGACAAATCCGGTCTGTTGCCATACAGTTCCTGTATTAGTCCCGGTATGATGGCTTCACACAGTGCACGCCTTGGGATCCCGTCCTGGACAGAAAAGTTGAACGTTTCTTGGAAAGCAGGCATAAGCGAGAAATACAGCAAGGATCCTTCTGCACTGGTTGTACCAGACATGAAATCTAGAGAGCGAAAGAAGGTCGTCTCGGGAGACGACCTGTCGTGCATGGTCTCGTACAGCTGACCGTTGATTAATTCTCCATCTATGCTAGGGCCCATCAACATCTCTACTGTAAAGTTGTCTGGTGCCATCAACTCATACACATTTATAATTCCAAGAATATCTGCTGGAGGAAGTTTTTGTAGACATTGAAAGAGCTCGGCCTTGGTCTCCTGTTTACAATCTGTTTTGTCCGAAATCATATTAAAAACTTTTTGAAGATCGTCATTCTTCGCGATTGCCTGTCTATTCACAACTCCACTCATGGAAATTGCTCTTTGAAACATTCCAATATTTGCTGGTATTAAGGTTTGATAATGAACGCTCATTCCACCGGCCGATTCTCCAAAAATAGTGACCGAGTCGGGGTTTCCTCCGAATGCCTCGATATTACTATGTACCCAGCGAATTGCGGCCATTTGATCCCAAAGACCATAATTACCTTTGGCTATAGGGTCAAGTAGATTAAGAAAACCGAACAACCCTAGTCTGTAATTGATTGTTACGACTATGACATTTCCCTGGGCTGCCAGTCTTTGGCCATTGTATTCTCCAGTCGACCCCATGACAAATCCACCCCCATGGATAAACAGCATGACAGACAGACGTCGGTCACGTGACACGTCTCCTGGGACATAAATGTTGAGATGGAGACAGTCTTCAGAGTATTCTGGTTTGAACTCTAAGTTAAGACCAATCTCTTGTTGCATACACGCTGGTCCGTATTTATCTGGTATTCCTTGTTCCTCCGTCCATCTTCCGATTGGTTTTGGTTTTTTGAATCTGAGGTCTTCTAGAGGGGGTTGTGCGTATGGAATTTTAATAAAACGATGAACATAGAGATCATCATCAAGCGCCTCGTGGTAGCCCCGGACTGGTCCCGATGGAGTTTCTATGACAACTGATTGATGGTCATCGTCGTCACAATTACAAAACGAAACCAGAAAGATCAGCACGAAAATTCCTTGGAATAGATCCATGCCTTAAAAAAAAACGTCGACAAATAAGAGCTGATCTGTGTGGATGATTTCAAATATAAAATGCTGTGGGAACTCAGATTGTTATCGAAAGTTAAAGTTCAAACCGGACCCATGTTTGAACAGGACCGCTCTTGGTTTATTTAGGTCAGCAGCTAATCACACGTGCCAATAAACATATTAGAAAGTTTGATTAAAGGATGTGGTCAATAATTTTAATTCTACCAGAAGCAAAACCATCACATTAAGCTACATGCAAACAAAACCCTTTTTAATACATTTTGGATAAATTTCCGGTTGTTCGCTCTTGTATCAATTTCAGAAAAATGCGATATTGAAGGAATAAGCTTTCGACGAAAAAGAGCTGTTTTGGTTTACACAAATCTCACATTGTTCATGCATATTTGCCGTCACAATTTTTCCATAACAAATTTTATTTATAAAACTTTATATTTGCAGAAATGGGACACCGTACAGTCAATCTCTTTTCCCGGGCCTTAATTTTCACAGTTTTCAAAAACACGTTTTTGACCATGTCGAAAATACGAAAGACGAATAGGGCCACATAAAAAAATATTTTTATCTCGTAATTACGAGAAAAGATCTCGTTATTACGGGTTAATTATCTCGTTATTACGAGAAAATTATCTCGTTATTACGAGAAAAGATCTCGTTATTACGAGTTAATTATCTCGTAATTACGAGAAAAGATCTCGTTATTACGAGTTAATTATCTCGTTATTACGAGTTAATTAATCTCGTTATTACGAGAAAAGATCTATATAAAATGGTGCGTTTAATTGTTCTACATCTACTCTCGGAGTCTCTTTATGTAAAATGGACGAACATTTATTAAAAAATTCATTTAATTAGTGAAAGAAATTTCATCAGAAGGAGCAAAGCAGATTGATTAATAAATTAATTGACCAATTTATTAATATGAAGGATAATTTGTTTTCAGATTCCAAAATGTTAATTTACAAAAACAATTAATTTCAATATAGGTTGTGTATGAATATAGAAAACACAATCCAGGGTAAATCCCGTATATCCATAATTGAAACTATATAGTTATCTGTAACTAAATCCGATCATTTTATGTAGATATTAATACATAATGATCGTTGTTATTTAAAATAATCAAAATTGAATTTACGTTTCTGGAAAGAAAAAAACATAGACTGAAAGGGTGAACCAATCGACTTGGAGGTCTAGATCTGATGAACGAGGAACACTTAATTTATTATATATGTATTTTTTCACAATAATAAATCAAATAACAACTACTATTTATTTTATTATTACGAGATCTTTTCTCGTAATAACGAGATAATTAACTCGTAATAA
>WFKH01011926.1:27958190-27978298 GCA_016163765.1 Magallana hongkongensis
AGATCTTTTCTCGTAATAACGAGATAATTAACTCGTAATAACGAGATATTTTCTCGTTATTACGAGATAAAAATGTTTTTTTATGTGGCCCTATTCGTCTTTCGTACGAAAAGGTCGGAGAAGTCTTTTTTAGTTTATTTTGGTCCTTTGTTCCTTTATTTATCAAATGTATCGCTTTTATTTTTCTAACATTCAATCGACCGGTTGATTTTCATATTTCCGATTTGTGCACGTACATACAGGTCAACACTCTGATCAGCGCCCTTACATCAGAATACTTATGAAAACACGACCTAAATGGTTTCATTACATACCTTGCTTTATTCAGACTTGATACCTTGCTTGTAGAGATCGATTGAAGGTAATATTTTAAAAGTTGAGAGCTGAGCGGTTTATTCAACGTGTATATCGGTCCATGTCCCATTTAAAGACCCCGTTGACGTACTGCAGGCTTATGATTATTTCATATTAGTTACGAGTATATATTCAGTTCGATTAAAAAAAGAAAAAAATAATGTAAACTCATTTTGGGTTGATTAAACAGAACGATAGCTTAGTCATCAAAGATAGTATTGGGATTAATTGTATTAAGACATTTCACTAGATTGAATGCGTATAGCGATTTAGTAAATGGAAGCATGTTTTTATGAGAATTTTTCCCTAACCAAATGCATATAATTAATTCAAACTACATGTACAATCGGAGTGAAATTAATGATATAGTTTTCAAATTAGAATAGTCAATCCACTAACTCAACGCATGTACAAAATTACATTCTAGTTTTATTTTTCTATTTGTTGACGACATGCTCACTATCCTAAATAACATATTCTGTCTCATTTAAAGACCGATTTGCCTTCCAAATGCAGTCCAAACATCTTGCATTTCTAACATTTACTTGATCTGTACACATTTTTCAATTGACTTATTACCTACATGTATAGGCATAGACATATTTTGTGTTGAACACAATCTGTGTGCAAATTGTAATGCTAAGTTAAAGGAGGTATGGAACATTCTCATTTTTGTGACATACTCTCTTTCGAAAAAAAAAATCGAAACAAAAACAACCTTATAATTAAAACTTGTCTTGTTTTTCTGGCGACACACTGTAAAGCTAGTTTATTCTGGAGACGCACTGAACAGTTAAGTGGAGACAAGCATTGTAAAGGTTGTCGTATTATGGAGACGCATTGAACAATTTAGTGGAGACAGGCATTGTAAAGATAGTCATATTCTGGAGATGCACTGAACTACTAGCTTAGTGGAAACACGCATTGTATAAGTAGCCATATTCTAGAGACGCATTGAACAGGTAACTTAGTGGAAACGCGTATTGTAAAGGTAGTCATATTATGGAGACGCACTGAACAACTAGTTTAGTGGAGACACGCATTATTAAGGTAGTCATATTTTAGAGACGCATTGAACAACTACCTTAGTGGAGAGGTGCATTGTAAAGCTAGTCATATTATGGAGACGCACTGAACAACTAGCTTAGGGGAGACGCACATTGTAAAGTTAGTTATGTTCTGGAGAGAAAACACAAAACTCCTGATAAAGGTACCAATGTATTTCTGAAATTTTGGTAGAATGCAATGTACTTTTTTGCTAGCGCTCTTGAGCGCTAGCAACTACGTTAGTCTTTTTCACTGGAATACGCAATAATAATAGTAGGGGATTCTGGGAATACTGTACTACTGTAGATATACTGTACCAAGTGAATTTCGTTTTATCATCTTTACATGAAGTTTTGTGTTTTATTGTAAATGTCAAAAAGTAACAGTAGCTTAGGTCTTATAATGCAAAGTTATTTTAAATATTATAATAAATAGCTAGCTTTATCTTAACTACCTTCAAGCTCGGAAAACAACCTCAGATATGTTTTCCGAGCTTGCCGGAAAGACCCGAGAAGATACGATTGCTACAAAACAGTACCAATGGTTCTTGAAATTTTTCACCTCGAAATTGAAATTATAGTAGATACATAATGATTAAGGCACAGTCAATGAGCTATGCCATTGCCGATGTGAAGCCCACTCTAGATTCACAATTCTAAATTGAGACCCCACTTCAGCACATTCCCAGTACACCACTGTGCCTTCCTATTGTTAATTAATCGATTCAGAATTTAAACCAATGTTTTAGAAATCTGCTTCTGTGTTTTATGATGGCTACAGCGCTAGCTCACCAATCTTTTTAAAAGATAAGCTTGTCTCATATAACCATAAAAACGTTGCAATTAAAAGAAAACAAACCATTTATTTGATAAAATATGAACATATGTGCCAATATACAAGATGGACGTGTACTCGTAACTTGCCCTTTCTTTGATTTCAGTACTTGTGACTCCAGCTGTGTGGTGATGGACGGACAGGGTTGTATGTCATGTCAATGTAAAGGTACGTGTAGAACAGGCCACAGTCAAACGTTGTTATAAGGTTTGTGAATTACAGATCTCATTTCAATTGTATTTTTGTCTGCCACTACAATATGTACCTTGACCAGTATTCCCGCAGCTAGAAGATGGTTTTGATTTTTGATGATTGGAATCTTTTTTTTACATTGTGTCGTCATAAACAGTCAAGGGTGCTAATTGAGCCTTTGCACAGGTAAGATAAATAAATACGTGTATTTAGTTAAAGGATGACTGCACTTAAGGACATGCGATATTTGCGAGAAAATAAACTTTTAAAAGAAGAATTTTTCTTTCAATTGCAAAAATTGTCAACATCTAAACTGCAACTTTACGTAATTGCGTTAAATAAAAGTATGTTGTCACCAAGTACGAATTTGTTTTTAAAGGCGGGGATAATCACGATTTCTTGAATCTCCATACGATAATGAGGACGCCCACTTTTAAATTGACTTCATACATAGTCAGCGCATGTTTGTCTATTGTTCTCCGATTAACAGTAGTTGTATATTTGCATTATCAAAGTTATGTCAAAGGGAGATTAATAGACAAACATGCGCTCATGGTTTAAATGAGAAAAAACTGCTTCTTCTTACTTTCGCTTTCGCTGTTGTAACCAAGGGTTGATGCATGTTGAATATCATAATTCACCACGTGATTTCTCACCTCGGGTTACTTTGTGAATACACAATTCTATCACGTGACGTGTAAGGTAGCATGTTATGTGCTAACTAGGACAATGTTTTCGAACACGTTAAGTTGTCAAGCGTTGATTTAAAGTCTTCTTTACTTACATGAGCGTGGTCTAATTGTTGAAACCATAGTAAATACATGTAGAATACTTGTACCATACATGTATAGAATAGATAGGGTTATGGTGAAAGAGTGATCACCTAAATTTTTATACATGGCATTGTTATTCATGCTAGTCTAATTTTAGTACCATTCTGATAATGTCAGTTCCACCTCTTATGCATATTAAAGCTGAACACCGCTCGTAAATAGGCACTGTCCGCCATATTTCTCTTTCACCACTGCTGTCCCTACAACCCCTATATAAGACGAAGACCTCTAAACAGTTCAAAGTACTTCGCTGTAGAGGTCTCACCTGTGTGGACGTACATCTTGCCTCGCCGTGTTACTCGGTCGCAATGAATTTATCAAATTTTACGCACTTTTTTCAAGCCAGGGGAATACTTACATCAAATAAATTGTTCAATGCATTATTTACAAACAGAATATGCACATAGAATAAGAAATTAATGCATAAATTCCAAAGACCACGAAAGGAATACTACACGTCGGCCACGAGTTTCAGGTGTGCAATCGGGTGTAACGAAATCGAAGGGTTGGAATAGAATTGGATTCATTCTACATTTATATTGATATGCAAATATACTTGAATTTAGGAATTAAGTTCTAGGTTATGATCAAGAAGATCAGACTTGTCAAATTCTTGATAAATTTTTTTTATTTTACTTTAAGCAACGGCCGCCTCTGCATCTTGGTTTACCACAGCGTCAGTGAAGTTGTCTTTCCTTAGGTTTTGGGAAATGTGACCCAGCTTGTGTTGTTATGGACGCACAAGGTTGACTGACATACTCCTGCTCGGGAATATTATTAGTAGAATGCTAATAACAGTCATCCCGGTGAAGAAATTTTTTTTTTATTTAAACTGAGAGACAAACCAGTTGACGTATGTTGTCCATTCTTAATTCTTATTTATGCAGATGGGATTAACATCCCATTAATACAAAATTAAATAGAAATGTATTTGTAATCAATTTAAAGTGCTTAAATATTCACATAATTCTAAACATCTGCGAGACTAAATATTGAATACTAGAATGTGATTTTGAGTTTTTCTTAAGTGATTTCTGGACATTCAGATAAAGTTAAGTAAATTTATCGCCAGTATATATACTTACGAAAAACTTCTCTAATTATAAGATGATAAGAAATTAGGTTTTTGGTTAGTTTTTCATATACACAAGATATTCTTCGTATGTACAGGATACAGCTTTACACCGAGTTATTACTCGGTTAATTTTGATTTTTAAATTCAGAGAAGTTTTAAATTTTAATAGCTATAAATCTTTCAAATGTTTGGCGCCTTCGCTATCAAAATGACTATTGTAGGAAACTTAGTGGAAAATCAACACTTGCCCCGGTACCCAACAACAACCCGGCGTCATTCTACAACAACTAGTCCAGCAATCTCATCAACAACCCTCACACTAAGACTAACTACTGCGCATGCTCCTTCCTCTATCATCGGAAACCCAAAAGGAGTATGTATCCTCGTAATATGTAGGTAGAGTTCAATAAACATAAAATGTCCGCTTATAAATGCAGTCCTCAATCTACCAAATCACTGTGATATCATGTTCATTCAGAACAGTAAAACAAATAAAATAAAATAAAAGCCATATGAAGTACAAACATATAGGATTTTAATTGCTATGATTTGACTATGTCCACCTTCTTAACAAAAAATGAAATCAAAATCACAGCTCCTCTTTTTCATTTTGAAAGAGCTCCCGAAGTTGTGGCTGGAATATTCTTAAGGCGTCAACATGAAAGTCTTTCTTAACTGAAAGTTCAAAGTCAAAATCCAGATATTCGCGCTTCTGTACATCATATGGAGGCCATGTTATGGGTGATTCTTTAGAATTTGGATCTCTAAAATAAACATAAAATCACAACTTTCCAAATAATATACAATGAAATCAAATTCATGTCTCTATACAGAAATAGCACTTACCCGGTTTTTGCAAAATTTGTTAAGTAGCGAATAATCCTTGAGCTGAGCAATGTGTGTCTCTCCTCTATGCGATTTTTGGTTTGTAAGATGGGCATATCGAACAAAAGATATAGGTCGTCCGCATGCCCCGCTCCCTTGAACCATGCCGGGGGTGGGGGTTCAAATTGTGCCGGACTTGGGGCAGAGAGGATGTAATTGTAGGTCCTGTGTTCTGTGTTCTTTCTGCTGTGTGCAAGAAGTGCACTGGTGGATGGGGCCACCATAGTAAGGTCTCCATAAAATTCTGTCACTCGATTGCTTTGATCGTCGCCCCCTTTGTTTGAAGTGTAAAACTCGCATAGCCTCTGAGACAAATCCGGTCTGTTGCCATACAGTTCCTGTATAAGACCCGGTATGATGGCTTCACACAGCGCACGCCTTGGGATCCCGTCCTGGACAGAAAAGTTGAACGTTTCCTGGAAATCGGGCATGAGCGAGTAAAACAACAAGGAGCCCTCTGCATTGGTTGTACCAGACATGAAATCTAGAGAGCGAAAGAAGGTCGTCTCGGGAGACGACCTGTCGTGCATGGTCTCGTACAGCTGACCGTTGATTAATTCTCCATCTATGCTAGGACCAATTAGCATCTCTTCTGTATAGTTGTCTGGTGTCATAAAATCATAAATATTTACAATACCCAGAATTTCTGTAGGGGTGAGCTTCTGTAGACACCTTAAGAGCTCGGCCTTGTTCTCCTGTTTACAATCTGTTTTGTCTGAAATCATGTCAATAACTTTTATCAGAGCATCGTCATTCATGATAATCTGCCTATTTACAACTCCGCTCATGGAAATTGCTCTTTGAAACATTCCAATATTTGCTGGTATTAAGGTTTGGTGATGAACGCACATTCCCCCAGACGATTCTCCAAAAATGGTGACAGAATTCGGATTTCCTCCGAATGCCTCGATATTCCTATGTACCCAGCGTATTGCCGCCATTTGATCCCAAAGAGCATAATTACCATTGGCTATAGGGTCAAGTAGATTAAGAAAACCGAACAACCCTAGTCTGTAATTGATCGTTACGACTATGACATCTCCCTGGGCTGCCAGTCTCTGGCCATTGTATTCTCCAGCAGATCCCATGACAAACCCACCCCCATGGATAAACAGCATGACGGACAGACGTCGGTCACGTGACACGTCTCCTGGGACATAAATGTTGAGATGGAGACAGTCTTCAGTGTATTCTGGCTTGAACTCAAAGTTAAAACCATAGTCTTCTTGCATGCAGGCAGGCCCATTTTTCTCCTGAATTCCTTGTTCCTCCGTCCATCTTCCGATTTGTTTTGGTTTTTTGAATCTGAGGTCTCCTAGAGGGGGTTGTGCGTATGGAATTTTGATAAAACGATGAACATAGCGATTATTGTCAAGCGCCTCGTGGTAGCCCCGGACTGGTCCCGATGGAGTTTCTATGACAACTGATTGATGGCTATCGTCGTCGCAGTAACAAAACGAAACCAGAAAGATCAACACAAAAATTCCTTGGTATATTTCCATGCCTAGAAAAACAAAATGTCGACAAATATGAGCTGATCTTTACATGGTAACTTTTAGGGTGTAGGATTTGGAATATAAGCGACTGTGATACTGTAAAATACAATATCTGTTTTGAAGTATAACTTATTATACTCCCGCAAACGAAGTTCATGGGGGGGGGGTGTATTAGAATTACCCTGTCCGTCTGTCCGTCCGTCCGTCCGTCCGTCCGTCCGTCTGTCTGTAAACTTTTCACATTCTTGACTTTTTCTCTAGAACCACTGGTTCAAAGTTAACTAAACTAAATACAAATCATCCTTATGGGACGGGGATTTTAAATTGTTAAAATAAAGGGCTAAACACTATTTAAAAGGGAGATAACCAAGAAACAGTGAAAATAGGGAGTGTGTCTTAAAAATCTTCTCAGGAACCACTGCACTAGAAATGCTAATGCTTACACCAAAGTTTGTATATATAGTAAAGATTCTAAATCGTTAAAACCATGACCCCCAGACCAATACTGGGGCCCCAAGATGTATTCAAAGTTTAACATAGAAATATATAATGGGAAAATGTAAAAAAAAAAAAAAAAAAAAAAAAACTTCTTAAGAACTACAGTGCTACAATTTGTGATATTACTGTGCAAGTATGCTCAGATAGTGTAGATTCTAAATTGTTAAAACCGTGACCCCGGACCAATACCGGGGCCCCAAGAGGGGTTCAAAGTTCAAAATTAAAATATATAGGTAAAATGTTTAAAAATCTTCTACTTAAGATGGAATAACACACCTGGAAAAAGTCACTCAAATTAACATTAAATTACATGTATTTGATTATGAAAGATATAATCTTATGATGAATAAACTGTACATATGTCAAATAAACGAAAAATTTGCAGTTTGGGGATAAAAAAATGAATATCTAAAAAATTCAGTAATTCAGTAAGTAACAACAAAAGCCCTTGCGGTATTCGAACTCGGGGTGTACGGATCACAAGCTCGACACTTCATCCACTCGGCTATGGAGTAAGTTACATGTTGCCGTCGATAAAATCCTTTTAATAAAACGAAATGTCGTTTCGATCAGAGGTCAGCCATTTTGTGATGATGTGTTATTCCACCTTAAGAACGACAGTGCTACAATTTGTGCGATTACTATTTAAGCCTCTTAAGAAAGTGCAGATTTTTTCAGAATTGTTCAAACTGACCCCCGAACAATACTGCGGCCCCAAGAGGTGTTCAAATGTCAGCATAGAAATGTATAGGAAAAAGGTTTAAAAATATCAACAAATTCAATGCAATAGTATTTAGTTACTTAACTACGCAAGTATCTTCATATGTTCATATCAAAATCACAGTGACCTTCTTTCACTTTTTTTATTTCATTTTACAATGTTGTTATCTTTGATAGGCCTAGGACAATGAGCTTGGTCAGTTGATGCATCTTATATCTTAGGACATGATGTCCAAAAAAGTAGACTTCTTTTTATGTATTATTTAATGTATTGTCAAATCTTGGAATACATGGGAATTTTTGTGAGTTTTGCAATTTTTTTAAAAAAGTCTCTTATTTAAAAATTTCGAAAGAGAATGATACAAGAACTGTTATATTTGACTATAAATAAAAATAAATACATGTAGACTGATGGAGATTTCCTAAAATCCACTCACCAGCGAAATATTTGGAACTCATTTCAACTCCGTCGTCAATTCCAATTGAATGTATAGGCCTATATCTACCACTTTGTATTGTGTACTGACATGGATTTGTCAACGATATTGCACATGCTATCGAAATATCTTCTAGAAACACAATAAAGTCGCAAAATGAGAAAAATGTTTGTAGACAGAAGAGACTCTCTTATTTCGTACTTTCGTTATGCATTATGAAACTTTAAAATGGTATATTTATTGTGTTAAATATTTTCAACTCTCTAGCAATTCCTTTTTGTTGTGATAAACCAAGGCAATCGGCCTAAAGAAGGAAAAAATGAACTGAACAATATCTAAACTAAACCGTTATGAGATGAAATTACTACCGTGTTGATTACCATGCACTGATCGAAAGCTTAAACTTAATTTGTCAATGAGTCCTCCTTCCTTGCCTTTGTCAGGTCGTCATGGTATTCAATAAGTGTGTGTTGTTTTGTGTTAAAGTAAGTATATTCTGTTTGTTAAATAAAAGCAACGTTTATTTAGTTATACCTTTTAAGATAACTGATCTCATATCAAGTTTTGACTCTTTTAATTAAGTAAATTAACAAGGTATCATTGTAATGATACAAATTCTAATTAAAAAAGAAATTCAAATATCAACAGTAAAATACTTTGGTGTTTCTTATAGGCTATTAAAGTTAAAAGATATTATGAAACCTCGTCATGATAATTCTAGAATCAATATTTTGCACTTTTTCCAAGTCATGAGAAAAGTAACATCAAATAGACAGGTCAATGTATTAGATACAAACGGAAAATGCACATAAAACAAGGAATAAAAGCGCAAAATCTATAGCAACGTAAGGAATGCTACACGTCGGCCATGAGTTTTAAGTATACAATCGAAGAGCTTATACATGTATATACTTGTGTGCTAGTGCCTATTTATTAGTTGTGTTCAGCTTTGAGGTAGCTCACTACCTTCAAACCTGCATGAAACACAAAAGAAAATGTTTATTTACTATTGTTTAAATAGTTAAAACTTGATCCTGTGTTTAAACAGACCAGAGGCTCTTGCATGATTTATTTGGGTCAGCAGTAAATCACAAACGTGTTAGAATATTTGTTTACATTGTTTACTTTTGGTCAATAAGTTTATGTTGGTGAACTTTTTCCGAGTACGATGGGATTGGTGCCGAGGCGTGAAACATGTACTAATTCTACTTCTATAAAGAGCAAAGACCTCAACATGTAGCTGCATGCAAGTCAACGCAAAATGCACTCGATCTAGGGCATTGTAAAAGAAGGTCCATTTGTTCGTTCATTGTGTCATCATGTGAAATAATGCGATGTTGACGGAGTAAAAAAACAACAACGAAACGTGTTGAACGAAAATACTTTTTGTGCCGTACTGGTTTTCTTAGCATAGCTATCTTCAGTTTTGTATTAACAGTCTTGCAAAATCATTTTGGCAGCAATGCCACACCATACCGTCAATTTTGCAAGCTAGCCTGCAGGATCGAAAAAACACAAGTTGCAACTGAACATAAAGTATGCTGCATTATACATTTTGTATTTTGAAATTATTTGTTTATCTTAAATAATATTTTCACTTTCAACTTATATACGGCCGGTTTGCAAGAAAACCACCATTGTGATCCATACAAAGGAAGATTTTGCAATATTTGGCCTGTACTTGTCAACACCATTTGTTGACCAGTTGCGCTTTGGTATCAGAATGATGCTAAAACACGCTAATGATATGTGTCCTTACCTTACTCTTTTCAGACTTAGTACCGTGCATGGACTGGATAAAGATGAGGCAGTGAGCTTACTATTAGAATATCAATTAAAAGTTGACTGTGAAGCCTTTATGTAAAGCATGTCCCATTTAAAGACCCCGTTTTACAACAGGCCTGTACGTATTTTTGCTATTCGTCTACCCAGACTATAAATTTCCCGAGACGCATTGTATTGTTAGATTAAGTCCCGAGCCTACGAAAGCCCAGAATGCTCATTCGAAATTTAAAAAACGAGATTCGAGAATCGAAATTCAAAATTCAAGATCTAAATAAACCTATTATATCATGAATCCCAGCGACGCCAAACTGTGCTTTCGTACGAGACGAAAAACTAGGTTTTTTTAGGACACGTCGTATATATAGCTAGGATAATCACGAAGACAAAATTGGTGTTAAAGGCCAAATTTTAAAAAGACATACTCATTTGTCAATATCTTTTCTGGAATTTTTTCTAAGAGGACGGATAATTGTTTACAAAGAAGCCATAAAGAAACTTACAATAAATAGGAAAAACATTTTTTTAATGAAAGATGAACATATGTGACTATGTACAATGTACGAGATGGGTGGATGCAAGTGTGAGCGCCTCACAGCGGGACTATCCGATGGACTGAGGCAGGGATTCTCCGCTCACGTGATCTGTGACCAGTAGGACCCTGTCAATCAGGTGAACGACGCCATTAGTGACCTTGATGTCGGCCTGCAGTACCTTGGCATTCTCCACCATCACCGCGCCTAAAAGTTCAATTTATAATTGAATAATAATATCTCCGTGTATTCTGGCCACAAAGTAGCATACCGGTATTCTTCATAAGCCCACAATATTAACCTCTCAATCAAAACAGTGTGATACTAATAATACATGTATACTAAAAACTTCTCGTGGATATTTAAAAGAGCATATATAGAAATTATTAAAAGAAGTAAAAAAACGTCAACAGGGGGAACCAGTGGATATACATCGGGGGAAAAAACCCAAGATAAGTGTCTTTATAGAGAATAATAGTAATAGTTTAAGTAGTTCTATAATCTGACCAAATCAGCAGAGTTACCATTAGTTTTGTGGATGACGACGTCTGTGCCCTGGACGGTTTGGATTTTGTCTCCGTCCATCAGACCGGCGCTGTAATACGTGCCACGGATATAGTGATATTGTAAGAGGTCTGTAAAATGAGATACACGGATGTAGTAATATTGTAGGAGGTCTGTAAAGAGATACGCGGATGTAGTGATATTTGAGGAGGTCTGTAAAGAGAGATACGCAGATGTACATGTAGTAATATTGTAGGAGGTCTGTAAAGAGAGATACGCGGATGTACATGTAGTGATATTGTAGGAAGTCTGTAAAGAGAGATACGCGGATGTAGTGATATTTTACAGCTGTTGTTGGAGGTCTGTAACAAATCAAAAGAGGGATAAGCGGTTCGTGGAACAATTATTATCGAGAGAATTTTACTATATGATAAAATATATCACTAATAATTTATATTACATCAAATACGATATATAGCTATATTACATCATTCATACACGCAGCGGTCTCTATACACTTAGTAGTGGTTACGTCATCAAATTATACATGCGGAGTAAAACATTGACAACGTTCCTTTATGATTTTTGACGATTTGTGAGGGGTATATTGTATCCTAAGGTTCGTTGTACTTACTTCGGGAAGCGGACAGTGTGAGAAACTCTGTGTTCAGAAACCCGGTAGGAAGGGCGTCAAATGCGGCCTCTATTGGAGCAAATACGGTAAAGGGCCCACCTAGAACAACAGTGGTAGTTATTATAATTACGAACTATAACTAATCTATAGGAGAACTGCGTATAATTGTTATGTAATTTTCTGAAAGTTTGTTCCGATATAGAATAATCAAATACTGCAGAGAGATGTTAGCTACAATCATAATTTAGACTATTAGATCACACCTTGAATATCATACTGTAGGTTGGCTCTGACAAAAGAGTAAGTCAGCTGTGTTAAGTTCTGGTTTGATGCGCAGTATTGTAGAATACTGTTCTCCGGAAGCGGAAACATGACATCGTCAAGGAGATGTACCACTCCATTGGATCCAAGATTATCACGTGAGCTTATATTACTTCCAGTTGCTGTCATCACCTGGCGAAATGAAGAGATACATAATTTCTTCATGCGTCTATGTTTAATACATATCGCAGTAAAACCTTGTTCAATAGACAAATTAAAACTTATAAACTTTGTGTTCGAACTGCGCATTCTTTAATTTCAAAGATCAATTTAAAACAGTATCTAAATATTGATAGGTGTGTCATGTTGTAAATTTGGAATTTATACTAAGTGGGTGTAAAAACAAAATTTACAACATGACAACACTTGTCATGTTGTAAATTTTGTATTTATACCCACCCAGTAAATTCAAAATTTGCAACATGACAGAGGTTAAATTCACATAAAACCCTTTGACATATTAAGAGGTAGACTCCTCACCTGACCGTTATGGTAGCGATTGATCCTAATTTTGTAACCATTCTCCCATGATCCAATCTCAATATCGTTACTAAAACTGGACATTAACTGTTTGCCTGCGGCCACGTGGTATTTGATCACTTTGGCAAGAAGGTCTTTATCATGAGAGAGTTTTGTCATGACATCACTGGAGATTTTGGCAAAAGCAGCATCGGTTGGCGCAAACAGTGTAAATGGTCCTAAAATCGCGAAAAATTTTAAATCACAGAGCAAAGAAGATGGATAGTTCATGTATCATTGAGCTATTAATATAGTTCGTCCTTCGTTTATTTCCAATTTTGATAGCATTTACATCTGATGCTAATAAGTTTCACTTTGGCCATGATAGACCCACATTATTGATTCCATTCCTTAAAAAGGAAGGATTCGTGTTTACACGTTAAATTCCTTGTACATTCACTCCCTAAACACTATATATTGATTACATGATACATCATGATACAGAATGACACAGTTTACAATAAAGTAATAGAGCCGGCAGAACTGACCTTGTGAGCTGAGTTGGTGGGAGAGGCCGGCCTTGGCCACCAGGGAGGTGAAGGTGGCGGCGTGTAGATCGTGGGCCACCTGTATCACCGTCCTACCAGACACCACCCCCAGGAGACCGGCCACCACGCCCAGGAGACAGACCACCGTAAAGTACACCCTCATAGTGTGTGATGGCCCCACCACACGTGAGCGCCATCTTTATACCGAGAATCGCGGCCCTTATCTCACGTGGGACTACATGTTGGCATCGCAAGCGAATGTGAATTATGAAAACAAAATGTTTAGTTGTGTAGTGACAATACTATTTTTCGGAAAGTTTAAAAATTCATTGAAACCTTATACAATAATACCAGTTAGGCAGCGGAGCAATGAAACAGAGGATCCTCCATAAACCGGAATTCTTCAGTTAACAATTATTGCCATCTTTATTTTGCACGTGTTAGTAATGGGTAATCTTTTAATGACCCAACAGTCAATTAAACCAAACTGTGATATACTGACGTATATAAATAACTAACAGTCAATTAATGATATAATGATATATATAAATAAAATAAGATGTTCATAGAAAGTAATTGCAATTGAAAAACTAAATGTATAGTCCTGAGTATATTTTGTGAGATATCAATTCTCAACTTATGAATCCGTCTATCATTGATGCAATTACATGGCCTTTTCCCAATGTTGTACAGATTGTGATTCAAAACCGCGGAGTTCAAGGTGACACACAACTCAAACAACAAATTTGAAATCACGTCAAAACTTTTTTCGTAAAAAAGTACATGTATAACACAAGTTTAACAAATCCATTATCTCAATATTAAAATACTACATACATATATTAAACTCATTCAAGTTCGGTGCAGACATTTCTGTGCTAAGGGAGTGAACTGGTACATACGCAAATGACGCGACATGACTATGGTACACACATCTTTACATGGTGTATATAAACATTTTCAGATTTGGAAGTCTAACTGAAATTATATTTAATAAAATTAATTCATATTTATAATCTCACCACCGTTAATTTAGTTTAAGGTGGTATGGAACACCTGTCGATATTAATGTGGATAAAAGTACATTATAATCAAAATACTTTCATCGTTTTAAAATTTTCACATTTTACAATATTTGTCCCAAAAATGTGTTTAAAATTTTTTTTAGAAGGTAAAAAGTATAAAAGCCCCAGCGGGATTCGAACTCATGACTAACAGATTCTTAGTTAACGCCGTACCCTTTGCGCTACGCTTTTGGATAATAATTTTGGGAAAGAAAAAATTACAAAATTAACTTGATTTTATTGCTTATTTCAATAGAAAGTACGTCACAATATGGAGGTGTCCCATACCACATTAACAAAGAAATACAAAGATTATATATTATATCGAAAATAATAAACATCTTTAACATAAAATAGCATGTCTGAGGTATACATATTTTAAAAAGATTTTGCATTTCTTGAAATTATTTTGAATTATTACATAAATGTTAAATTATGTGAAGTTGGGAGATTGTTATAAAACAACCCACACAAAAAAAAAAAAAACCACCAGAAAAAAACTCACCACAAACATTCTAAAAAGATATTTTTTTATTAAAGAAAAATAATTTTTATAACACCCCCCCCCCCCCCCCCCCCCCCCCCCCTAAAAAAAAGCGGAGAATTCAAATTTTAAAAAAAGGATAGTTTTGTGGGTTTTTTTAGAATTTGTGATAAATAGATTTAAAAGTTGTAATAATATATTTCTCTGAGTTATAATTTTGATTGGGAAGCGGTGGGTTTTTTTTTTTTTTATTTTACCAATTACAATATCGACCAGTGTCTGCATGACTATTTATCTAAAAATTAGTGAAATTCCGTCGCCATTTGAGGCACGTATTCGTATCAATTTATAATATTTGCTCAAGGTGCCACTGGTATTAAGCCAATATGCGTACCAATTGGTACGCATATCATAAGATGGCGACAAGCTCTATAGGTTCGGAAGTTTACACTGCTATACTGAGGTACACTAAACGTTCAGTATGAAATTATAAGAGGTAAAATAAATTATTTGAGAATTAAGAATATTTACATTCAGTTGTACAGACTTGGTTGCGTGAGTTTTCTCCAAAATGACGTCATTTTTTTAAATTACTTACGACACTGGGCGTGCGGAGTCTCCTTTAGATTTTATAAATCTGCACTACCCTAGTTATGCTGAATGCAAGATTTAAATCACACAATAACTGAAGAGACTAATAAAATACTATTTTTACTATTACTTTAATAAAAGTCATTAAAATAAATTGCTTAATTATAATATCACAATATTAAAACTCGCTTAACGTTTGGTAAAATATACTTCTGATGCCGTATTTTTCATTCTAAAATTATTACTTGACTTTGTAAAGTTTTTCTGCCACAGAATCATACTATCGGAAACACATATGACGCTGATTTTTAATGGTCAAATGCGGCATCAAGTTTATTTATATCTAGTTACACAGCATATACTGACGACTTAATTTTCTTTGATTTAATATCGGCGATTTTCGATGCTATGTCTGAGGTTTAAAATGATATAGTTTTAAAATTGTTGACTGAAGAGACAATCATTAGGGGTAGCGTTTAGTGTTAGACTATCGGAAACCCATGACGTACGCCGGGAAAGGTTATATTTACATAGGTGTCAGAACCGGGGAGGGGGTTGCCCCCCTTTTTTTGCAAAGTTAGACATAACTATACCTATAATTTTTTTTTTCGCTTGTCAAGATTTCTGGTAATTCTAGCCCCCCCCCCTTTATTTTGCTTCCGACGCCACTGATTTACATGTAAACATGCAGCGCAGATAAGTATCAAGTACAAAAAAAGTTTTCATCATAAACATAGCCATAAATTCCAACAGTTCGATTAGACGAAAATCAATTTATAGAAAACTTAAACGATTTTCAATCTCTTAAATCACAAGAAAGAAGTTGGCGTATATCGATTTTTGAAATTGGCGCCTTGCTTCTTCAACAGGTAACAACAGGAATGTAGAATTATGGGATATGTACGCACATGTCAAGGCCGCCATTGCCATTCGCATAAACTTCGCGGGAAAAGTTTACAAAGTCATGATATCAGCAAAAACAAAGGTAATAGTGTTTGAAAGTACATGTCTCTGAATTCTCCTCACATTTCTGAACGTATTTTGAATGTTAAGATACAAGGGATATTTGTATCGTTTGGCCAAGGTGCGACACAATTTTGATCGTGACCCACATGGCCGAAAGTGGAAAATCAAGAATGTTGGCAACTGACGAGTTTTGTCAACCACTCAGAGTTACTGGTATTACTTATATCTACACTTTTTGAATTGTATATGAAAGTAGTAAAGCATTTTAAATACTTCAGCACTTATCATCATAGGGAGTTTGTTAACTGACATTGTTCTGTAACTGAAATGTCTTTGTACACAGGTAAAATTTTTTATTGTGTACAAAAATGTTAGGGATATTTTTTTTATTTAACATTGAATGTCATGGATTGTGATAAGATATCTGAATGGATTTTGTAGGCACCTGTTGTAACTGATGAATTTACTGGACGATGGGCAATAGATGGTTGGAATTTGTAGATCTGAATTGTAAGTAAAACCATGCTGTTATTATGTATCGTATTAATTCATATATAAACTTGAATCAATGTTGAAAGTTTGATCTTGAATTTTGGCACATTTTATTTTGTTTCACGTGGTCTGTGTTCAGAAATATTGTTTGTGCTGCAATGTGACATAATTAAACTCAGGTTGTAACACTCTATTTGATTTGCTGAATAAATAAGCTTGTACATGTTGTAAGAATGTTGCCTTCATCCCAATATGACTATTGTTAAACATTTGAATTTCATACAATTTGAAGAAGGGAAAATAAAACTTGTTTACTTTTATCATGTTTTTTATGTTTCTCCATACAATTCCAATATAAGAATGCCACAAAACTTTAAAAGCGCTTTTAAATCGTTAAGTCATTTTATGCAAGTTACAAACTTTTCACAATTTTAAATTCATCATGTGGCATGGTGCATAATGTAAGAGTACATGCATGTCCTCCTGTCTTATTTTCCATCTTTATTGCAAACAAAGAAGATTGAATCTTGAAGATTTCTAGTTTGTATCTTAAAAAACAATGTGATAATTGTCTTTTGATTCTCTGTGAAAGTTGCAACTCTGCCCTATTCAGAGCCATCTTAACAAGTGCTTGGACTGGTGGGATGTTACTATCTAGTTTACTCATCAAAACAACCTGTCAAATATTGACTTTCTTTCTTCTAATTCACTAAGAGAAGCTCATTAATCATAGACTGTCAAAATTGGAAAGTTTTTTTTTTTGCCACAATCTGCTCTGTTGTGTTAGATTGACGCTGTTTCAACTGAAATATACATCCTTGGATGAAGTCGGACTAGTGTCATTGCATTCAATGTATTTGTATATAAATAGTGCCTGTTTGGGAGGGTAACGGTTGAAATTGACACCCCCGAAAAAACCATTGTCAACCGACGCGAAGTTTTAGTTCATTTTCTTTGCAGAGGTTGCACATATTAAAATGAAATTTGGTATACAGATTTATCATAAGAATATCTAAATGAAGTTCGGTGTTGGGTTTGATCAAGCAATTTTTGACAGAGTTATGCCCCTTGGACTTAAAAAAATACCATTTATTTGCAGTTTCTGTTCCTTTTGCCGCAGGAGTTGCACATACTGAAATGAAATTTATCAAAGAATATCTAGGTCAAGTTCGATTTTGGGTATGATCGAGCTGCAGCAATTTTTGACAGAGTTATGCTCCTTGGGCTTGAAAAAATTCTAATTATTTGCAGTTTCTGTATATTTTCTTCGCAGAGGTTGCACATACTGAAATGAAATTTGGTATGCAGATTTATAATAAGAATATCTAGGTCAAGTTTGGTTTTGGGTACGATCAAGCAATTTTTAGGGGGGCATAAGTGTTTCACAAACATCTCTTGTTTTTTAAAGCCTTTTTTTGTCAAAGATATCTTAGCCACCATCCGGTGGGATTCATTTTTGAACAAATTTGATGTCAACTTCCTGTTAAATGTCAACTTTGCCTATTTTGTATATTCACATCAATGCGGGGGTATCACTATTCGTTTTACGTATCCACCAAAACAACGTACAATTTTGGAGATTAAGTTGACCTGTCTTTCAAGAATTAGAGTAAAAGAAAACTTCTAGTGCCAGAAAATATTTTTAAAAAAAAGAATAATGTGTCATTTTTAGCTCACCTGAGCTGAAAGCTCAAGTGAGCTTTTCTGATCACATTTTGTCTGTCGTCCGTCTGTCTGTCTGTCTGTCTGTCAGTAAACTTTTCACATTTTCAACATCTTCTCCAGAACCACTGGGCCAATTTCAACCAAACTTGGCACAAAGCACCCTTAGGCAAAGGGGATGCAAAGTTTTGAAAATTAAGGACCATGCCCTTTTTCAAGGGGAGATAATTGGGAATTATTGGAAAATTTTGAGAAATTTTCAAAAATCTTCTTCTCAAGAACCATTTGGCCAGGAAAGCTGAAACTTATGTGGAAACATCCTCAGTTAGTGTAGATTCAAAGTTGTGAAAATCATGACCCCCGGGGGTAGGGTTGGGCCACAATGGGGGGGTCAAATTTTTACATAGGAATATATAGAGTAAATCTTTAAAAATCTTCTTCTCAGAAACTAATCGGCCAGGAAAGCTGAAACTTATGTGAAAGCATCCTCAGCTAGTGTAGAATCAAAGTTGTGAAAATCATGACCCCCGGGGGTAGGGTGGTGCCACAATGGGGGGTCGAATTTTTACGTAGGAATATATAGAGTAAATCTTTAAAATCTCTAAAACTAAGTAGCTAAGGTGAAACTTATGTGGAAGCATCCTCAGGTAAGGACTAGGTAGATTCAAGTTTGTTCAAATCATGATCCCGGGGGGTAGGATGGGGTCACAACGGGGAAGGGGGAGGGAGACAAATTTTGGACATAGGAATATATGGAGAAAAATCTTCTACAAAACCATTTGTCTAGAAAATCTGTAACTTTAGTAAAAAATTAATTTTTTGTTTGCCAGACATGAATTGTGCAATGAATAAAACCTCTTTAACAATACACTTCTTTTATTATTTTCTACAGTATATTTAATGAGAGAAAATATGCAAATATCTTAAAGCTAGATTAAATTTTACTATTGGTGACTTAAGTTTCAAAATGGCGAGTTAAATTCAAAGTAGGTTGCCATTTTGCGACTTTGTCCAAAACTGAAAAGTCTACTTTGAGCCCTGTGAGCGATTGGCTCACAGATATCTTGTCTTTCCTGTGTAAACATTAGGCAGACGCTGTGCAACTGTGTGTTATTTTTACCTA
The DNA here is from genome assembly GCA_016163765.1 of Magallana hongkongensis. NCBI lineage: Eukaryota > Metazoa > Mollusca > Bivalvia > Ostreida > Ostreidae > Magallana > Magallana hongkongensis. Next base: position 27,977,725 of record WFKH01011926.1, read on the forward strand.
ATTTTTCAACAGAAAATTACACTTCCAGTACGTTCAAGACATTTTTGCCACTACAGCCAATACCAACCCAGGAGACTGGTGCTACCTCCTCCACATCAAGTGGATCTGGCGGGACAGTCAGCTGAGGGACAGGAGGGGGAATGTTGAGAGTACTGCCACTGCTGCCCCCACACTGTGGTAGTGCCTGATGACTAGATCACACTACATCAGGAAAAAGTGTCTCCTACCAAAGTAAGTATTTTTCTTAAAGAATATTTTTGGTAAGGATATACTAAGTTTCATTCTGAAAGTAAAGGAGTAGGATAAAGGATGCAAGCGTAAAAGATTGAACTATCCATAGTAAAGGTGAAAAAGCAAATTATGAATTATATTAACTAGTAAGATTCATAAAGGTGGAAAATTACTATATTTTTCACAATTGAAGAGTTTAACAGTTTCAACAGTTAATATTATCAACTTATAACCTTGCATTACCACACATTGCTAACTTGTATTTGAGCTGCTTGGTCTGATTTTTTGGCTGTTACAGTATCAAATAATTCTCCATACATACCAATTATACTAGAAAGTTACA
>WFKH01011926.1:27983298-28004380 GCA_016163765.1 Magallana hongkongensis
TAAGAGAGGCAGGAGGCAATTTTTAAAATTTCTGTGATCATAATTAGCTGCTTCAAATAAAAGAAATAGCCTTCTTGTCTACTACTCGAAAAAAATTAGATGAAACCCTGCATTTCTTGGAAGTATACCTTGATATTTGCTATTGTTTGATTCTTGTGTAGATTTTGTTGCAATAATGAAAATCGGTGCTTTTTGTTTGTGTTGATATTTCTGCTGAGTATAGGTATTTGTGAGCTCTTGATGACCGGTTATTGAACACTCCAATGAAATAAATAGGCCCTTTTGATTGTGTAGAATCTGTGATTACCAGTGTAATTAATCCGGTGATTAAGACATGAGGTACCAAGGCATGCAAACTGCTGAAAGAGATTTACAAGTATTAATCTCTTTGTAAGACCTCTTAACTTGATTACCCTGGTGGCAAAAAGAATAAGACTCGTAGAGAAACGGCCAGTCATTTGTCACGAGGCTGGGTTGATTAGACTGGTGGTTTGTGACCTATCAAGTTTATATTCTCATTACTCAGTCCCCCTTTTGTCCCCATGTTCATCGTCACAGTGATGATGACGTAATGGCCAGTTATTTCTGGTCCTCTGGCCAGGGCCCCCCAAGCCTCCAGTGTTTACCTGTGATCACGGTCCCAGATACCTGGGGTCTGTACAACCCAGGCTATCGACACAGAGGCAGCCTCCAGGAAACATATCACTGCCATTGTGTCTCCCTCCCCACTATCAGCCTGTATCACACTGCACTCTGTTGTGCTTGAGGGGCTTATCTCCCTTGCTTGGGTTGGCTGGCTGGAGTTATCGGACTTTGTATATTTTTTATTGTGATGCCTTTGATTAGGGTAATGTCTTATCAGGGATTAAAGAAAGATCATGTGACCACTAATTCTAGCTCCTTATCTTACTCCAACACTGGCTACCAGTACAAATATTTATTTAATTTCTTTCACTTTTACTGAATAAGACCTTGTTTTGTTTAAAAGTGTTCAAACTGTTCCATTCCATAGTGTACATACCTGTTCCTAATGGCAGGTGCCTGCAAGATCTTGCATGAATCTCACCTTTGCTCCTAGCAGAATTTCCAATTTATGTTAATGTCTTTAAATGCTAATGGAGTTGTGTTCCTTTCTGGTGAGAATGGTGCTTGGTTATGAAGACCAATTTGTTTTATTGCTCTGTCTGCTGTCTATATAAGTGTGTATATACGTTAGGGTGTTTTGACAAATTGATCTGATTTGGTGTTAATTTAAAACAAAGGTAGCAAATATTCCCTCTGAAGACCTTTTGTTAATATGCCAATAAAACTAGGGGTCCGAGATCAATTGGTGTAGGAGAGTGCAGTGTCCCCTAAATACTGGTAGGATTTGAGGCAGGTCTGGCTAGATTATGTTATGGAATTGTTTACTTACAGCTTTATAATACTCTATAATTAAAAACCAATTTGGTGGCTTTTCCCAACAAAGGCATTTTCTTGTTATAGATAGCATTTATATGTTTATCAATGCAATCCAATGTGCATCTACTCATGCCATATCTTCTATTGAAATCAGGTTCTCCTTTTCTTGGTGCTAAGTGTATTGGAAAGATCCGTTGTTGAAAGCAACATCAATTTTATGTGATGAAATTACTAGTAACTTCCCAATTTGCAATATCTATGCTTTTTATGTATCTATCTATCTATCTATCTATCAGTTTCCCTTTTACAATAGTTCCAAATAGTAGATTTCTTTTTTCCTTAGTAGAATGCTTTGACTTTAGTTTTCACAGTATTCACTGAAACTTTTTCATTCCAACTTCTTAAGTATTTTTTACATTTTTTCTATGAATCCAACCCTAAGACCAGTAATAGTTAACAACTGCTTTAATTTGCTGATTGGGGTATTGCTTGCCTGTTTATAATTTATCCAGTAAGAACAGTTAAATTCCTTATGTTTATTTAGAGGGAAAAGAGCCCAATATGAGAAACTTATCTGTGCATCATATTGGTGTTGGTCGACTAAGGGCTAGACTTATCTGTGCATCATATTGGTGTTGGTCGACTAAGGGCTAGAACGATCAGTGTACAGGTCCAACCCCTTGGCGGGCCTCTTAATTCTGGAGAATAAATATAGCAGACTTGCATTTCAGATTGTAGTATGAGTTTTAAGTGGCCGGGTACACCATATAAATATTGACTTTAGTCCTGGTGTATTTGAGTGTGGATATGGAATTTTATTGTGTCCCCCCATTGCACGCACAGACAAAGTGGAATTACTGGACAGAGCATCAGTCTTCAATTAGTTTTAAGTTTTGATTATCAAATACATGGATTTACTCATTGCATTATTTTTCCAGGTAAGATAAATGTGTTTTGTTCAGAAATACTTATTTGTTAATTTGGGGTTTCTGTTATTTATTAAGAAGTTATAAAGTTGATTTTATAGGGAGTTTTACGGATATTTTTATACTTCGGGCAGATTTTAACTGCTTTTAAGAGTTTCTCTTTTGCATGATGTAAAAAGAAAAATCTGGTTTATGCACATGCAGATCAACTATCAATTAATTTTCTTCTTTTGAAAGAAAATTGATAAGTTTGGTAAGTTATATGATTTGCACATTTTCCGTTCAACTAGGTAATTGGTACATTCATTAAGAACATGGTTGTAGAACTGAATTATTGGTGATCTTCAAATGAAACCTGACTACTGTTGGGAAGGTCATGAGTTGGTGGTGTGGGTATTATTGTATGAACATGGAGTTCTGGTATCTACAGATCTAAAACTTTAAATGCTAGCTATAGCAGGTTCTAGTGCCACACAGTGTCACAGACTTTTTCATTGCCTTATATGACATGAACAATGGAATGGACACAAGGTTTCCTTGTAATGATTGTAAATAAGATATTTTGTGTGTTTTGTTTTTCAGTGTTTCTTTTTTCCCTATAGATGTTCATTTGGTAGGGATTTTTTGGCCACTACTTATCATTAGTACATTATCTGTGTAGAACTTGGTTGTCCTGCCATAACAGTACTGGTCAATTGCTGATGGTCCACAGAAGGGGCATTTTGCTGATGTTGGAATTTGCCTCTTCTCTATATAAATGGGACCAACAAGGAATCATGGACATTTATTGTTAGATGGCTCTGAGGGTGTTGTACATACATGTATTGTAGAGCTTTGTAAGGGGACCGAAAAAGAATTGTAGATATTTATTTTTGGATTAATCTGAGGCTGTTGTTGATTATACCATGTGGAGGGCTTCTAATGTCAGGGGTCTCGTATGGGCTGGAACGGCTGCAAAGCAGTGATGGTGGTTTCTGTATTGCACTCGTCCCGGCCGATATCTGGACCTCCCTTCCTTCATCGTCCCTCTCTTTTCTTAAACCCAGTGTTTTAATTAATCAGTGTTGTTGTTGCTGCAACGATGTGCAACTCTCTTGTTTCCTAGGGTTTTGAGTAGGTCTTTGTATTCAATGCAGAAACTTGGGACAAGAACATGTAGAATTGCAGTCTGTGCAGTGTAGGTAATGGTTGATGGGTGAGTAAAGGAGACATTGTCACGACCCTAGTAATACGACCAGAGTTTCTGTTTGCCGGCAGATTACAGACTTGTGTAGCTTCCTTGTTAACCAAGAGATCCACAAGGATTCAATAGGAAACACTTCAATGGCTCCTTTTGATTCTACCCAAATTCCTCGCTCTGAAATATGTCAGATAGGGTCAAGTAGATGAGTGACTGTGTTCTAGAATGTGAAAGAACCTGTGTCCAATACAGGTACCGTATACATGTATATACAGTCTACAACAGCTAACTCTGACTGATGGAATACTGATGTCTTGAGAATGAAAAAAGGTGTTCTTTATAACCTATTGATTTGTCTGAAACTTGTTCTATTATATTTCTGTTTAGTTTGGTCAATGACTTTAAATTTCTATAGAAAAAGTTAGCATCAAAGAATAGCTGTTGTTGAACCAATGGTCAGGTGAGAAGTTGCTGTCTTTGTAAGGTTGGGTCAATGGCATTAAATTTCTACTGAAGAAATTGTCTATCTGTTATATATTGATTAAATTGATTGCATGTTGTTCATTCTTCATATTTAACTAGCATTGGATGATCTCTGTTTCTCAAGCTGCTGTTACTGAGTGTGTCCAGCCTCAGAGATGATGACTGGGGGGTACTGACTGTTTACAAATGTAGGTCACTCAAGGTTTGTGATGGACGGCCTGGTTTGATGTGAGGTGTTACAGGGGATCTCCCTGTTTGATAGGAAATCTATAATGGCTGATAACAAGGCCTAAATCAGGAGAGCTGTAATCCCAGAGACACAGACAACTACAGCATTGCCGCCATGCTCTCCACACCATTACCAGACCACAACGGCCCCAATCCACAGGCCAAAGCTCCTTGTAAAGCCCCAGCTGTCAAACACCGCTTCACTGTAGCTACCCCTGGTCTCTGTTCTTCAACAATCTGGTAATGGCAGAAGAAGTTTGAGAAATTAAACTATATGCCATCAGGTACTTTTGGCTGACAAAAAAAAATCCTGGCCTTCAGCTCAAAATGATTCTACAGAGGTGTAAAAGTTCGAAATGTAATTTTTTAAAAATAAATAAATAAAACAACCACCAAGTGAACATGTACTACATGTAAGACATGTTTTTTAAGATCCTTATCATTATTTACAAAAGGAAAAGTGAATCCCAAACTGAATATGCTTGGACAGTTAATACTAGATATCCACTCAGCAGTAAACATGATGGGATTCATTTCATTGCTGCTTCTAGTAAATTACATATCTGCAAGCATTGAATGTTCATCATTTCTGCAGCAGATCATTTGGTGTTCGACTGCTTCTAGTTTCCAAGGTAGAATATCTTTCAGCCAGTTTTGTCTTTCTCTTCGATGGATATTGCAGCACCATTTCCACCAACTGTGCCTGACAAAGAATTCTTTGTATCATATGTAAATCACAAATGGTGTTTTTAAGGATATCTTTTTTTATGGCAAATTATTTTGGGAGTTTTTGTGTAAATGTATGGTATAAAATCAATTTCTGAAGACTAAATTTAGGGGCTTGCTTTTGATCTAGCTGTCATACATTCCATTGAAATTTCACCACCCTTTTATTGTTGTGATCCTTGAAAGGATTCAATTACATGAAAAGCTTCATTTGTCCCCAGAATAAATTCAGGTCTCTTTCTATGGTGCAGAGGAGCTGGGTTTTTTCCCCCTTAGTATATGTTTTGAATTGTGTTGTCATTGAATAAGGTGCAGTGCTGTGTTCAGTGAGAGTTGACATTTCTTGGTTTATCAGTGTTTTTGGTAGCTTCTTCCTTATTGCTCCGAAGAAATCTAATCTACCAAAAAAGTTCTGATCTACTTTACGTAATAACACTTATAAGGGAACGCTGACCATGATTAGGGTACATTACTGGTAGCAGCAAATGACTGAGTCTTTGTGGATCAACACATAGACAAGTAGAGTCTTGAACTTGCACTTTGAACTTCAGATTTATTTTATTTGTAAAACATTTATCAATGAAAGCAATCAACATCTGTACAGGATTTTTTTTTCCTTCAGTACACTTGTAAATGCATGTCTATCAGAAACAAATTTGAGCTTCATCCACAGAGGTCATTTGTACCTGACCTATAAAACTTTGATTGTACCTGATGAAATGTATCCATTAGGAGCTATATTGAATGTGTGTTGTGCTATGAAGTGATTGACAGATTTTTTTTCTTCTTCAGAAGCTGTGCATTGATAGTTAGCACATCTTGGGAGAGTGCAGCCAGATAATGACTGCAGTAGACACTGCTCATGCAGGGGATGGAGATGAAATCTTCATGGATTTCAAGGTTAGACTATAAAATGTCATGGACATGAAAATGATTAGGTCCAGATGTTGTTAAATTGCTGAAATTTTTTATAAAACAGTTTTATTGATAGTGAGTTTGATGTCCAGTTTGTGGCCCTGATTTACTGGATTGATGCCACTGAAAAGTGCATTGTCATGTTATTGTGTACTGCATTGTAGCTGGGCATAGTTATGTAATACACACTACATATGTGATATAATATCAGAACTGTACCCGGGAGTTCAGACAGTTTAAATCAATATCCAGATATTTAACAAGTGTTTGAGAGGTTCTTTATAGACACCATAGTTGCTCCCTACTGAACTGCTGTAAATATTCTGGGGCCAGCACTGGGCTTGGTGCTTCCCAATCCTGATTACAACCAAGTCATGTGACCGAAATTGTTCCATTCCCCCCCCCCCCCCCCTTCCCAAACGGTATCTGATGTTGGATACCTTAGCTGTTTAAAGCAGTTTCAGGTGAGGCCAGTACTTGACCCCTCTCTGGTCATAAAAACCTAAAGGTGTTTTGTGTCGGGTAGTGGTTATAGGAGCACCTGTTAGAGGAACATCCCAGTGAAAGGCTTGTCAGATCAGGTGCAGTCACTATTTGAGGGGCCTCGTCTGACATTCTGCTCAGTCGGTATGATCTGGCTCTTTCCCTTCACAATGACATGACAATCTGGTAAATATAATGTGATAATTGGCTGCATAATAACCTAATAAAACAGTCATTGAACTACTGCAAACTCCGCATTGTTCCCTGTCTCTCTCGCTCCGCGCGCCTTTTGAATCAATAGCTTTCTTATCATGGGCAGGTTGTTGATATTGTTTATTTAGAATTTAAACGTATTGGAAAAGAAGTGAAAGAATTGCTCAAAAAATCAATATGCAACACAGGAGAAGGAGTTTTGGAGAATTGGGTTGTGTGTTTTGTAGCAGACATGTATGTACCCGATCGAGGTGACCATTGTAGGTCCTCCTCCAGGTCGCAGTGTGTGGAGAGAGAGATAGAGAAGTACAGGACGGGTGGGCGGAGGACTCACTAGGCAGGGGACTCACTAGGCGGAGGACTCACTAGGCAGGGAATCCAAGGAGTACGGCAGAGTATGGTGGGCGGAGGACTCACTAGGCAGGGAATCCAAGGAGTAGGGCAGAGTATGGTATTCAAGAAGTACATACTTGTGTGTAGTGATAGAATGTAGGTAGTGATAAAATGTAGGGACTCCAAATTCCACCATTATATGTGGCATTTTGCTGTGCTTGGGAAGAATATTAGATGAGTTTAGGAATGGTCTTTGAATAGGTATGTATGATTGCTATATTTTTCGTAAGAATTTAATGCAGGTGTCCTTGATTTGTACATGTATTTAATTGCACTTTGAACAATCCTAAAACAGAAATTTTGCATTTTCATAAATACAAATGTTTGTGCATGAATTAATTTTAAATTTAGAATATGATTTTGAAATAATATTCGAAGAAAAAACAAAGGAATTTAAAAAAAAAAATGGCAAGAATTAATTTTGTATTACAAGTGAGCAGTGCCAACAATTGCTATTTGACTAAGCATTTACAAGTCATAACCGAGATCCATTCTTCATATGTTAACAATTCTTCGGTTCGCGCATTGATATCTTAGTTATCTATTGCATGAAGTGAGATCCATTCTTTAAATGTTAACAGTTTTATGTCCGTGCCTTCATATCCCATCAAAGAGTGGTACCCCAATATACAGACGTTGACCTAAAGACTCAACGTCAAAGAGTGGCTATTAACTGAAATCAAGGCACGGACCTAAAAACTGTCCTAAATAAATACATCTGAAATTTCTTGAGGAACCTCAGTACATGCACTACAGTACTGCTTGTACGTCTTCTCTTTGTTTAGATATGCGTCTGTATATCGGGATACCCTGTACCGTAGACTCCCTCTTGATGTGTACAGTGTTTAGATCTGCGCCTGTATAGCGGGATACCCTGTACCGTAGACTTCCTCTTTGATATGTACAGTGTTTAGGTCCACGGCTTAATTTCAGGTATCTAGTAGGGTTACCATCCAGTACATGTAGATCCAGCCTTTGATGTGTACAGTGTTTAGATCCGCGCATGTATGTCGGGGTGCCTGTGGAGTGCCTGTGGTGGCGTGCCTCGTTGTGACCGGGTCTCGTCACGCCTGTTAATCTTGGGGTGATCTGATCTTTGTTTCGCTGCCCTCTCTATATCACCACAGTACAGCAATTCACCGGGGCTTATTGATCTCCTGGAATATTAGGGGGGTACTCACAGGACACGGTGTCATGTGTTGACTGAATTGCAAAGAAAACAAAATTTTTCTCCAAACTACTCAATTTTGTACACTTCTTGAGAGAAAAAAATCATTCGAATAGATGCAAATTTGATGCATACTGTGTTTAATACAATAATTTAATACAATGGATGTAGTATGTGAATTATTAATATGAGATTATTTATAATAATAAAATAATCAAAATGAAAATAAGAAATGTTGTGACGGTATTTTGTACAGTGTATAAATATTGTTGATTTTTGCAGAGAGCTATTATTTTTTTAAAGATAATTTTGATACAAATTAGAAAATAAAAGAATTTTCCTAATCCCGTATACTGTTAGATACCCGACATCCCTTGGCGTTCCCCTCGCTTGTTATACCTGGATTACGACAGACTTCTGTTGACCTTCCTATGATAGAAGCCTAAATATTAGGAAACTCTTCATACCAAAGGAGGGCGAAAGGATCCAACGTCCGAAAAAAAGACATAGAGGGGCCTACCATACCCCCATCCCCCTAAAGGTTGTCCCGTTGGACGGTCGGAGATCAATCACTAGGTACTCAAAGGAACACCATGGAACCACGTGTTTAGCGCAAACACAAACAATACACAGCGAGGAGTGTGTGTGTGATTTAGCGCGTCAATTGCACGGCGATTCAATACATGTGAAAACACCTATGTAGGTAAGTAAGCGGTATGTCGGCCTGTCTCTTCTCCCCGTGGACTCTCGGCCGTAGTCTGGTCATTCCTAGTCAGCGCGGAGACCAGGTATGTGACGATTACAGGTAACCGTGCCACTGGCAGACAGAGGGGTGCAGCCACGGGTAGCGGGACTCCCGGACACACGCGGGGCTCCTCCACCGTGTACACTGTCCCCATGTCAGGTATATAAAGCAGGTCAATGATATTCACGTTGCCGGATTTAACTGTCTCTGTTATTTATGTGAAAGGTAAGTAAGCCCTGTTCTCTGTGTTTGGGCTCTTGTCTTTTCGTGGAAAAGGAGTTATCTTCGTCGAGGCTCTGCTAGACTTCCTTTGTTAGCTTTTTCGTCCTGAAATTTAGGATCTCCAAGACCATTTGATAAGGCGGGAAAATGTATGTCCCATTTAGGCTTATTTAAAACCGTCCTAGATTTTTTACATATTAAGAGTGTTTACTTAACGGATTCATTTCTCCAACGAAACGTAATTGTAGCGAAGTGTACCTGACCAAAAAAAAAAACAACAACAGAATTTTGTGACCCATTATCCGTGAGATCTGGGTCGTGTCCACGGGAACAATGAAAACATCAATATGGCGACTACCACATACACGTGGTCGGTATAAACAACGCAAAAGTGGAGGACTTCAGGGACGCTAAATTTATTTATATAAATATGAAAAAACGTAATGGACGACGTTTCATAAGACGGAATAGGGCGGATCACTACGTATCACGCTTCAATAGCGGAGCTGGATAAAAATTCAAATTTCCTTTCACTTTTATTCATGGCTGCTTTATCGCACCAAAATATATTTTAACGACCGCTTTGATGTTTCTGTATAAAACTTCTCTTCCATCTCTATATTCGACCTTTGGTATTCAGTGGGACGGGATCGAGGGGGAAGCACTGAACACAATAGATTTGAACATTTGTAGTACTGATGTTACAATTAAATTCCATATTCACGGCTGTATAAATAGTTGTCTGATGATTTATGTTTAAAATGCGACATATGCTATGAGTTTTAATGTCATTTGTAATTCCATTTCTAGTTTTACCATGCATGACACGTATTATAGCAGAGAAAGGTCTGCCATTTCATAATCATACATAGAATAAGCGCGAAGCATTTTGTTTCCTGGTCGTGAAGTTTTATTTGCACCCTATGTGCTACCCCAAACATGGCTAAAACCAAACAGAATTACATGTAGCCTTCCCAGTTCTCCGGTTTTGACCCGTGCTAGTGGTTGTCCTTGAGTGCCCAGCATATCCCGACTTGGCTATCCTCGATTTAAATTGACACCCGGTACCCTCCATGGAGCGAAACAAAAGCGATATATACTTGACTAGTTATCTGATCGATCTGCTGGAATTGACTGTATGAATCTTATTTAGTCATGAATCAACAAATAACAACAAAGCTATAGAGATCCGGCAGATGAGTCGGGCACCTGCTTAGGGGTCATTGGGCACCAATACCCACAACCCAGCGGTCTTTGTGACGTACTGGGACAGAGCAATGCTAGCTGCAGCTCTGTGGAAGGGTATGACGTGAACCCGGGGTAGGATTTGGGGAGACCAACATTGTCTTTTTAAGTCCATTAATTGGCATTAAACCTCTGGAAAGATAGAGGAGCGATAAGGAACTAACTTATAATGATACTAGATAGAAGGGATAACGGGGGGGCCCCAATGATACTAGATAGAAGGGATAACGGGGGGGCCCCAATCTGATCCAGGATAAATTGTGTCAGGCGGACAATCGGACGGTCCATCGTTCCGGGGGACAGTCGTATTGAGGGCGCTGATGTGCTCACTCAGCGCTGTGTTCTTGCGCGAAGTTATTGGCGCGTTTTATCTCTATGTATACATCTTAAATGGAATATTAAATCTCCAGCGATCGTCTTATACAATATTTAGTGATGGCGTTGACATTCCACTGAGGTAATACGAGCCGTTTTGTGCATTGATATTTTAAATGTATCTCGTTTATTGCCGAAAAGATTGAACACTTGTACAGGCGTGTTGGAGACGGATCCGAGACTCGCAGAAATCACACGCAGTAGAGCGCGCACCGGCTCCACGCCGCGAGGGAGGACCGTACTGATCCAGAGGCACCGGGGACCAGCCAACCAACCGCTTCACAGTTCCATACCCCGTTGTTTGTTAGTGGAATTTTACAAAACAATTACCGAGTTCATTATGGAAGAAGTTTGTGTTAAAACAGCGAAGAATTCCGTATTGTTCTAGGTATAATGAGAATTTGTGAAGGAAATGAGGTAGCAGTGAGAATGTGGTGTTTGGAGGTGGGGGTCAGTGTCTGATTAGCGGCGGAACCGCTAAATCTGCAGTGTGTGTATTGTATATTGGCGAGTCGAAATATAAATCTAACGGACGCAACAGAAATCTCCGTGACCTTTAAATGCATGCTTAAAATCTGTACATACGTTCATTAAAGAATTTTACCATTTTATTAACTAATACATGCTGTCGGTCTAGAATCGTTGACATCATTAATCCAGTAAGTATTGTTTTTGATAAGTAAGGTAGACGGCAGACACAAACCTTTTCATCTGGTGGAGTTCAATTGACCACTTGTAATCAGATTCGGGGAATTACCCTGAACGTAATACCGTGTGTTAAGATGACGTCCACTCAGAGCCCACAGACGTAACTTAAATCTGAGTCTGTAAAGCAGAACCGGACAGAGCTTATAATCCCGGATTATTTCGGATTATTAGGATCAGGGAAAGCGTCTGAGTTTAAGTTATGACCAATAGTTCATTGTTTTATAAAAAAAAAATCTCTTGCAGATCTGAGCTATAAAAGTAGGACTTTGTTAAAATTCATTCTGTGTCATGTGAGAAACCAGGAATGCACATGTATATATCAGATAGTATGTTTACTTTCAGCGTACTGGAATTGTGTAAGAGGGACTGCGATTCCCGTTCAGAGATATTAAAAAGTCATGCAATGTAGGCTGTGAAAGGTAGCAATCATTTCATGACGTTTACGTGAATTGCACCTGTCCCGGCCTGCACTGGATGTCGATTACGACAGAGACCCGGAAACGTCGATCAGAAACCGGAAGACGAAAAGAGACGAACATGTTCGGCAATGGCGAGCCCCGTCGCATCGAGACGAAAATTTCGTGGATCTCTAACGTAAGGTAAGCCAACAGCCAAGAGGGGACAAAAATAGGCCACGCCTGCTGTCCGATCCTATTTCATTTTGAAATAAAATATTGTTTAAACTAAGAGAGGGAGTCCTGCGGCAGGGAAATGGTAGAAGTATCAATGAGTGGCGAGGTTTGAGGAGGAGGCTGGCACTGATTAATGATGGTGCGGGGGAGTAGATTGTGATTACGTTACGGCGGGGACCAGGGCAATATGGTGTAACACAAATCCAATTGCACAAGTCCCGGCCTGCCCGTGAATTGCACGTCTTCAGGGGACCTCAGAGTCGACTTCACCGGGGGTTGCTGATCCAGAGAGCGTCGATTTGTACAGTTTTCTATGAAATAGTGTGCTGATATATGGAAAAACGTATACATGTATATATACACAACAAGTCGTCTTATTGACGTGTTTTAAGCATTTTTTCTCAAGACAAGAAAGGCTACCATTCCTTGTTTTCTTTTTATGATAATAATGGACTTGCGTTGCAACATGATGCAGGCTTAAGTGCAATTATTGTGTATCAAGGCGATTTTTCTATTAATTTGAAGCTTAGTATATATATCTTTGTTTACCATCAAATACATGTATGTTATTTTCAGTGATGTGATTTCATAAACCTGAAAATCCGACACTTTATAGAGATTGCATTCAGCATTGTTCAATAGCGAATCCAATCTTTGGTTGTAAAGTTTTAAAGTTATCCCAATGCACCTCCTGTACATGTTTAGAGGGTTATTATATGTACATATGATGGTTTGTTAGTGTACAAAAGCTTGTGGGTAACAAAAATTGAAAGAGAACCTGTACTTGGAACCACCAAACTCTGCATGCTTCGCATTTTAAGGTGGTATGGGACACCTCCATATTCTGACGTACTTCCTATCGAAATGGACAATAAAATCAAGTATTATTTTATAAATGATTTCTTTCTCGAAATTGTTACCTAACAGCGTAGCGTTAAAGGTTAGAGCGTTAACTACGAATCTGTAAGTCATGAGTTCGAATCCCACTGTGGCTTCTATTATTTTTACCTTTCCCAAAATTTTTAAAACATAATTTTCGTTGAATTATTGTAAAATTTTAAAATTCTAAACCGGTGAAAATATTTTGATTATAATGTACTTTTATCCACATTAAAATCGACAGGGGTCCCATACCACCTTAATATGCCAATCCCTTGTCTTTTAAATGTTTTCGGTATATCTTTTTTTTTTTTCAGGACATCCGGAATGATTATGTAATTTAAGTACGATTTAACATTATTAAACGAACGACTTCATTTGATTGTCAAAATATATTCTTTATGTATTTAATAAAATGGTGATCGAAAAAATCTTTTCGTGTATATTGCACCGCATTTGAAAACATCTCTATTGCAAAGTTTGGTTTGGGTTTCTTTAAAACAAACGCATAATCCCACATGGTAATGGATATAAGAATCTCGTTTTAGATAATACACAACACCGACCTGGTGGTTTTATTTTAATACTTCACGTGCAGCATGCATTACAATTGAGAGCACTATAAATTAAACAAATATGATTTAAATATTTACGAATACAGAATGCATTAAAAATCGTTTTATTTGTCATGTTAATTTTTTAAAATTTACGATTTCATATTTTTTTAGAATTGCACAAGTCAACTAGTATCATTTAACGTATTTTGCAAGACAAAGAGTAAGCACTGTAAGAAAGAACTGTATTCTAGATCGTATACATAACGTCATTGGTACTATAATTTTAACTGATGTGTGAAGCATTCTATACGATATATATATATATATATATATAAAAACGTATACCAGCAATGTAAAAGAGGGCGATGTGGATACCTACAAATTGGAACAGTTGATTACGTGAAGGAACGTTTATCGAATGTAAAAGGGAAAGATATGTAACAACAAGCATTGTGAATGGTGCACAAATCAATCAATCTGTAATTTGTCGTGAACCTATGTGTATTTATTTTTTCCTTTTTTTGTGTGGGAGGGGTGGGCATAGACATATTAGCTTTATGAGTGTTAGACCACAAATTTTACAGATATATTTTAGGATGGTGTAAAAAATTAATTTGTTTTCAAAACATTTAAGCCATGATGGGGTGGTTATGACCCATGGATGTAACAAGACTAATCAGAAATACAAACACGAGGGATAACTCGCGCACCGTCATGTATATGTGATAAATGTACTATTCAATGACAGATTTTTGTCTAGTTTCTAATGGTCCCAGGAGGAGAGGAACAATGCGGGCGCAATGACTTATTAAACTAGTCTTGACACAGTATTGTCATGTTGTAAATTTTGAATTTACACCCACCCAGTAAATTCAAAATTTACAACATGACAGTATTAAGTATAGTTACTCGTGATAAAGAGTAAGCAGTGTCGGGATGTTTGCAGCTTTTGTGTACTGGCGATGAGCCATACGGTGTCATTATCAAGACTTTGTATCAGTAAATGATAATGAAATACTTGAACATAACGATATGAGTTATATAAACAATAAAATGCTTTCTTTGGTGATTCATGCGGGATATGAAGGTGGCGAAATTACAGAAAAAATATAACCCGCTAACGCGGGTTATGAATTTTTTTTCTGCAATGATCGCTACCTTCATAACCCGCATGAATCTTCAAAGAAAGCATTTTATTGTTTATATAAATTTACATCTTTCTTTAAATAAATTGATTGTAAAAAGTAGGTTAAATTAACTAAATTACTGTTAATGTACATCAGTACGTTAGCTAAAAGAACCAGCCAAATCGTCTCCTATGGGAATTTTGAGTCTGACATCATGATTATTTCGTGCAGTCCGTGATTTTTCTTAGGTCGCTGTAGGTTTCGACCAATCGATAAACGGCGTGGAGATTTCAGTCCTGTCAGTTTCTATAGAGCTATGAACTAACAATAAGTTTCCATAAGAAATAGAGGGAATCATACTCGGTCGATGTAAATATAAAAAATTAAACTTCCATAAATATATCCTATATCTTTCGACTCCTTCAAAAATAAGTATCGTACGGGACTTAGATCATGTTAAATATCATTGTCGTTAATATCTAGAATTTCAAAATTTGGTCATCAAGACATGGACAACTTAACCGATTGGTGTTGCTTTCTCTAGCACGACTAATATATTTATTTGTATACCAACAATGAAGAGAAAAATAACCCCAAATCTTTATATTCTGTAGCGTTACCAAATTAATGTAATTATTAGGGCCTAGCTACCGCCCTAAAATATTGCGCTGACAATGATAGACAAAGGTGTTCGGGAGAAATTATGTGAGACCGTTGGAATTGTTCTTCAGACTAATTTTTTTAAATTATAAATCATGACCTACGCACCGGACATGTCGTTTTTGGTATGGTCTATACAAGAAGAGGTAGTTTTTGATATGGCATATACACGAAGAAGTCGTTTTGGTATGGTCTTAACACGAAGAGAGCTTGCTTTCATTGCATGACGAAACTTTGACATGAATAAAAAGTTGAAAACCATAATGGGCAAACTGTTGAACTTTGCTATGTAAACTTTTTTGCCAAATATACTAGTAGTCGTTGAAGTAAGAAACACAACTCTGCTATTCCTATTCAATTTAGACGCATGCATAAATCGTTGTCTATTTAGGAAAAAGAACAAAACCCCTTCCATTTTGGATTTAGACATAAATGTAATTATATTGTGTGACTGTCTTGTTACTTTTTGAATTTGCTGCATGCTTCATGCAAAATATCAATATGACAATTATAATGGCATCTCTTTCGACCAGCAGTTATGTACATATGAATAATGTATACTGAATTATATAAGAAGTTTATGTATTTAAGTTACACGTAACCAATTATATAAGTATAAATTGTGTTCTGATAAGTAGTATATCCATCTGGAAAAAATCTGCGATATTGCTATATAGGATTTTGAAAAGACTATAGCGGAACATTTTTAAAACCAAAATAACGCCTCCACTAAAGAAATTCTAGCCCTCTAAAATATAAAATAACTGGATCGGGGAAAGGCGTTGTTACGCAAATGTGCAATAACGAGAAAAAGACATTTTGAAGCAACTTTTACAGGCAATGTTTTGTTAAATTTATACTTTTGGTGTTTACTTTGCGTTGGCTATTCCTGATTTATCGAAAATTAAAAACAGTAAATTGTCGCTTTGGTGGATCGCACGAGCTATGAAGTAACTCTATTATTGCAGAAAAAAATACATTTGTATTTTTTCTGCTATGTGCGCTACCTTGATACCCTCATGAACCAGCAAAGATCTAAGTAATTTCATAGTATCAGCGATACCATTAAAACCAGTACTCGCCAAAACAAATATTCTTCATCATTAAAAACAAGTAATATTTTAGGATGTTACACAACTTAGCATGCTAGGTTACATTATATAAATAGTGCCTGTTTGGGAGGGTAACCGTTGAAATTGACACCCCGAGAAAACCATTGTCAACCGACGCGAAGCGGAGGTTGACAATGGTTTTCGAGGGGTATCAATTTCAACGGTTACCCTCCCAAAAAGGCACTATTTATTTTATTATACTGAATGTCTTAATTTTAGAGAAAATTTAACTGCGTTTATGTAGAAATGACGTGAATTTAACGGCGAACCGTACGCGCATAATTTACGCGCAATTAACAATTCGTTCTATCGGCCCGTTGCCAAGCTTGTTGCTAACGCTGAGGGTAAGAGAACGGATTGTCAACTGCGTCTAAACCAATCAGATTTCAGTATTTAACATGAAAGTATAATACATGAATTATACAACGATTCTCTGTCCAAAGATATTTATGCTGCACACTTTTTAAAAGATTATTTAAAATTTATACATACCTCAGGTTTCAAACGAAGTTCATTCAATACTAAGAAAAAATCCAAAGATTTCCCCTTGAAACGCCCCCTCTATAGCTTGTCAGATTTCAATACACAGCTAAAGAATAAAAAGTGTACGGTGATTTTGCATTGCAAGTGACATGAAATTACCCGGGTGATTACGTTAAAAAATTGTCCGAGCTGTTCCGAGTGACTTTTGAATGATAAAAGATGTAAATACTTCCCATTATAATTCTCCGTAAGAAATTGTTTTCGTTTGAATTTATATGGGTGAAAATAGATAAGGTGTCAAATAGGAAATCTTGGATTTTCCCCCTTCCATCGATTTCAATTGTACTTCTTCGACAGGTATGTGTATTTTTTTTGGAAAATTGTGAAAAAGTGGTGGAAACGTAACTTGGGACAAACTATAGTTATGTCTGCAAAATGAAGAATGCACAATCAGTCACCCTATACGAGATCAAATATTCCATCCCGACTTGAACTGAGCCTCCGTCACCCACACCTTACAATGTCACAACATACAATACAGAGGGCATCCATGCTCTTTGACAGAGCACTGAATGGAAGAAGTTATCGCCTTCCTCGACTCTCGGCAGAGTTGACAGCCATGTTTGGCCTCCTCATAGGAATCGGGAGATTTTTGGAAGATAAATATTGAGAACGAGTTAAGCCCCTTGCATCTTACTAGTACTCTAATGGCTACTTATATAATAATGGGTAGGTAAAGTATGTATCGATACATGGGATGCATGGCAATACCAGAATATGAACCTTCGATAAAGAAATATGCACGTGTATCTGATAACCAATTCCTATTCCGATTAAAAATAATTATTTTGTGGTGACTGTGAGGATAAGAATGTAGAGATGATGCCAAAGCGTGATACAATAAATCTACAGGTGAACTGCAGGTAAATCACGTTTGATGGTTATCCTGTATGTCAATTATTCTCCGGGCATCCTTCTCGGAGCAAAGCAATTTGTTTTGCATAATAACAATGCTGACGCCTTACATGTTTCTGAATAATCCATAATTCTTTTTATGCTATTTAAAAATGCTTTTATTAAATTTAATGGCCGTTTCTGCATTCTAACTGGTCTTTAATTATGCAGTACACCTTCAGTACGTTTACATCTCGTAATTAATCGCACGGAGACAGGTTGTTGTTAAGTAAGAGACTATTTTTGACAACTTTTAACATGTTCAGCGTACATTAGAATAAAAGTACCAACATGTTCATGTTTGATAGCTACCTCCGTTACTTGTCCCTTGTCAATCTCTCGGCTATCGGTGCAGAAACTGTTGGCACTTGGACCTTATTCATTTTGTTCATCTTCATAGCTCTTGTTTTTATAAGACAGGAACATCTTTGTCTGTAAAAATTACAAAGTAGACATCCTAAGCGTCTTCCTTCCATCTTTTCTATTTTTTTTTTCATTTTTACAAGTTTGAGCTTATAAAAATCGGTATTAAGTAATAATGATGGATTCCTATGATGGTAACCAACAATCAGTATCAAGACCCACAGCCGATCTCTTCTACTATACTCTGGCCCAAGATATTTATGCGGCACATTTTCTTACATTATTCGATATTTATAAATACCTCAGAGATCAAGCGATGTTCATTCGATAGTATGAAACAATCCCAAGATTTCTCCTTTGAAACGCCCTCTCTAGCTTGTCAGTTAAAATTAAAAAGACTTCGGGGATTTTGCATTGCAAGCGAGATGAAAGTTCCCGGATGATAACGTTGAAAAATTGTGCTAGTTAATCCGAGTGACTTCCGAATGGAGAAAAGATGTCAACATTTCCCATTTTAAATCTCCGTAAGAAATCTGTTTCCGTTCCTGTGAATTTTTTCGAGTGAAATACGATAATGTGTCAATGAAAATTCTTGGATATTTTCCCTTTCATCGATTTCAATTGCACTTCTTTTACAGATATGTGTATTTTTATTAAAAATCGTCCAAATGTGCTGCATAAATATCTTGGGACAGACTATACATAAAACTTCTTCAAACAATCAGTCTAGGGTTTACGTGTAAAATTTATTTATATGTGATTGTAAATAAAATACTTCGTTAATCCTCATCCTCCTCACAACTGACTTGACTTTTCTTCAGAGTTATTTCACTCTACTTGCTTGATTCGGCACAACCTACATCATAGTCTTGACTGCCATTTTTTTTTTCATGGACAGAAGAATGTCGAGCCTCGGCAATGTTGTATGAACACGAAACGCAAAAACTCTACCTGTGTTTAAAGTATTTATGTTTACTGGTGATCATATATACAGTCATGTAAATTCAATTGTTTCACATATACGCACGATTTATCGTATTATAATTTTATTGCACATTATATATTGCAAAACCTGATGTTTAACTTATTATAGGACTATGTACAACTGTTTGTCATATCCCCCCCCCCGAATACACGTATTTTACATTTAATTAAACTCTGCATTCCCTCAGCATCTCCAGGTCGTTGTAGAGTCATGTCGGAGAAGTGTACCAGGTAATAATTACAGGTGTGATTATGTAACATGAGCGAGGTTAATTGATTATGTCCTGTCGTCGTGAGTAGAATGCCTAACAGTTTTATGACTTTTATCACGAAATCCTGAATTCCTGATCATCCATTAAACTGTTTTTGGTTTTTGTACTGTTTTGTATGCAAAATAAGTGAGAACTGTTTATTGAGTTATTATGATAGATCTTGCATGCTTCTACAAATTATTATACTAAACCAGAACATGCTCTACAGCAGACACGTGTCCTTCAACATTTTAAATTTTAAAACACTTTTTTGTATGTTTTTCTGCGTTTCAGTGCTCCTGAAATTTATGGTGATGTAATTGCTCTATTGTTACAAAACAAAGGATATACTGACTTTGTTGGAAAAAAAATCATTGGTAAACCGCCGTTTCCTTCAAGAGCGAGACCCGACCATGTTCTATATAGAAAATG
The DNA here is from genome assembly GCA_016163765.1 of Magallana hongkongensis. NCBI lineage: Eukaryota > Metazoa > Mollusca > Bivalvia > Ostreida > Ostreidae > Magallana > Magallana hongkongensis. The sequence goes on from WFKH01011926.1 coordinate 28,003,144, forward strand.
ATTTTGGGTAAACAAATTCGCGATTTACTTTAGTTTGTTTTTAGAATTTATTGTATTAAAAATGAAGATTCATTTTACACAATCTAGAAGACAGTATAACTATAAAAATTAAATTTGACAATTTTATTCTTTTTTTTTAAAAATATTTAGATCAATGTTGCTTTATTGTAAATAATGAACGTGAAGGATAAATTGTAGGCATTCATGGCATGATCACGTGACACCTTCATCAAAATATAACATGCATCCAATTTTGCTTAAAGAGATGAAATACACGCAAGATCTATAAGAGGATACTACAAAAACATTGATACAAGCGTTAAAATTTTATGTTGTTCTGAACAAAAAGTATGTCTAAAATATGTGGAGATCTCTTTATTTTATAACATTAAAATCCATTCACAGACCGGGATAAAATGGTGTCAGCCTTAAAACACTCTGTGTACAAATGCATATGACAGCTGTAAAATATTAAATGGTCCTAAATTCGGTTTGAATTAATTATATATATATATATATATATATATATATATATATATATATATATATCTCTGCAACATTTGCTTAACTGATATTAGCCCTACCATATCAAAGTGTTTGCATAGAAGAAACGAAAAGAAAAAAAACAACAACAACAAAAACCCAACAAATCGTTTAGTTAATTAATATATAATATTGCGTTTAACTACTTTTACTAAACAAAATTAAAGCGTCAATTTCATTCATAGCATAGAAATTCTATTATTATTTTCTGTTGTTTTCTTTCTAATTTTAGATTGAACATCTTGGAAAATTGTGAAGTCGTACGTAAATCAGATCACTAGCAAATTATCTCCATTGCGCTGCATTGCATGTTCAAATGAGATATGTGAAAATTTTTAGATTAAGCGCTTCTTCTAAGTAAATGTAACGTTTTGATTGAGAATAATAATACCTTTCCTCATTTTATATACATGTAACATTCTATTAGTGTTGTTACTTTTACAAATTGACCATTGTTTCAAGGAAGACTGTAATAAGAAGTGATCAAAATCAGGAGGACAGTTAATTATGGAGAATTATAGAATAATGAATTCTACAACGATTGAAATAGATTGTATCATGAAAGGATCCGGTGACAGCTGACTATGTTGATGGCTATCAGACTTCTGTTTAAAAAATCTAAATTAATTAATGAGATGCAATAAATCAAAGGACCCGGCACATTGATGACCGAGTGTGAACAGTATCAGTCTGT
>WFKH01011926.1:28018627-28034557 GCA_016163765.1 Magallana hongkongensis
CTCCATTTCTACCATTCAAAGAAAACACTGAACAACCAAAGACAACCTCTAGTTCAACCACAACGCCCAAAGCGGAAAAGGAAAATGTAGGTTTGTTAAACATGGACTTTAAACCTAAATCACTGTTAAATCAGTTACCAATGTCTTCGAATAAGGACAAAAGCATGCATAACAAAATATATACTGCTTCAACTAACACAGTTTCGTCTACAACACAGATACAAGAGGAAACCCCTATAAATGATGTTTCGGCATTAGCATTCAAAGAACTATTTGAACCAGATACATTTAAAGATTTGCAGAACAAGATAACAAAGAACGTTCATTCAACATCAACGACCCAGGAAATACCATCAACATCTGTAACAAAAAGTACAGCAGATTCTGCTACTAATAATAAACTGGAATCTACGCAAGCAAGTTCTACATCACAATTGCATGCGGAAATGCATAAAAATAATAATAATAAACAAAGTTATGATTTGCTAGAAAAAGAGTTACATGATAAAATGGTTGAATATAAAACAAACGCAGGGTCGTCTGTACCAGTTTACTTGGACACAATCCATGCTGATATGTATAAAATTAAATCTTTAGATGAAAAAAGGAAATCAGAGTTACCTTCTCGAATAACGACAGCTCCTGCGAAGGAAAAGAAACTCGGAGGATTACTTCCTTTATTGGAGCCAATAACGTCTGAGAAGAAGAAGAAATCAGGATTTCTCCTCCCTATGCCTGAAATGCCAGCCAAAAGTTCTGTAGACTATCGTTCAAGGTCGAAATCTTCAATGACAACTGCAAGAGCAACTGTTACACAGGCTCCTTTTACGTCACCTTCATCGACTTCTACACAAACAACACGAACTAGTACAGCTCCTTTTGAGTCATCTTTAATGGAAAAGATGCGCGAGATACAGGAATTACAATTGCAAAAGCTTCAAAGAGAAATCGAAAATCTTAAAATGAAACTTCTAGAAATACATCAACATACAATAACCTCAAGAGTTCCGATAACAAAACCTCGCACAACACCAATTCCAACAACAACAACAACAACAACGCAGATGCCAACAACTACAACAATCAAACCAACCACACAAAAGCCTACAACAACCACCAAACAGATGCCAACAACTGTAAAAACGACAACACAAGAGCCAACAACAACGATAAAACCGACAACTACAACACAGTCAACAACTACAACAGAAAAGACAACAACAACAACAACAAAACCAACAACAACTACAGAGGAGCCAACAACTACAACAGAACAGCCAACAACAACCACAACAAAACCAACAACTACAGAGCCAACAACCACTACCACTGAAATACCAACAACCACTTCAACATACATGACAACCACAACAGTTCCAACTACAACGACAGAATCAATAGCTGTGCTTATGAGAAATTTTCTTAAAATATTCCGTCCAATGTTGTACCGTGAACTTCACATGAGTCCACAACAGCGTGTAACAGAACCTGCTATCATCCCAATGACGATGGTCAAAAGAACAACACGATCTCCTACTACTACAGCGTGGACAACTCAGCGACCCACGACTCCGTATCCCACAACAACTGAGGCTCCTACCACTACATACTCTCCTACAACAACAACAACGACATATTCTCCAACAACACCTACTACTACAACAACTACGACCACGCCCGAACCAACTACAACGAAAACAACTCTCTCAGAAAAACTCATCTTAAAGCAACTGTTGATGGAACACCATCCAGACGTATACAACCGTCTCTACATGACACAAACACAAGGCTTGGCTAAGTTTGAGACAACAAAAACAACCTCTTATCCAACCACAGATCCTCTAACCACTGGCATGGACCCTTACATGGAACTCATGGGAATGGCTGACTTAACTTCGTCACCATCAGTATTTTCATCAGCAGCGACGTCGATGAGGACAACAAAACAAACAACTACAAAAGCACCACCGACAACAACAACATCAAAAACAACAACGACAACAACACCCCAACCAACAACAACAACAACTGTTTACACTACACCATCTACTACTACAACAGCCACCACATCGAGACAAGTCACCAACACAAACAAAGAGACTACCGTCCCCCAAACTGACAAAGAAATTAGTTTCTATGAGTTCTTGGAGAAAGCAAAACTTGCAAACATACCAATTCCATCCAAAATCCGCGAAGAACTTCAAAATGTTTTTGAAAAGAGCACTACAAAATCAACTACCACTAGATTCACTACTAGAACACCGGATGGGCAGCCTATCCCAGTTGATCCCATGCTTCTTGTAGATTTCGATACACCTAAAAAACCGAGTCCTGTAAGGCGGTGGAAACCACCAGCACCAATCGAGATATTCAAGGTTCAATCCACGCAAGGTATGTTAAACTTTTAGTTTCTTTGATAAGGGGAAACATACACATACACTTTAGTTAGTCATATTTCTATTTCATGAAATCCGATATCTTAAGTATAATAATGCTTTAATTGGTTTTTTTTCTTCATTTTTTCAGCATTTACAACACCACGTCAAACTACAACTACCACTCGGAAATCCACCACTGTCACGCCTGCCCCAACTACAACGAAGACACCGATTACCGAAATTCTTAAGAAATACAGAGAGATGTACGAACAAGGAGTGGACAAGCAAAAGATTGTCCAGGCCATCTTCCAAAACATCGATATTGATACACTTATGGAAAACAAGGCTTTATTCAACGATATTCTTTCTCCTAAACCTTCACCGCGTCAGGCAAACTACAGTCCGTCAACAACGCTTGGGTATCGGTTTGATACTGAGCATAACTACGGACCAGGCTCTATGAACTATGATTCTCACAACTACGGGCCAAGTGCTGTACATAATCAGAACAACAACATGATCCAATACTCGGAGCGGCAGTCTAACAGGGACGGGTCCCCAGGCCTCAGTGCGTACGACAACAGAGTGATGGGAATTCCCGTCGTACCCTTCGATAGCAAGACCACAAATCAACCATTCCGATTTGCTCCAAGCTTCAGAATAGATGTTCAAGAACCCGTCGGCTGGCCCTCACAAGTAAACGATGTGCAAATGCGAGAGTATATAAACAATGGCGATGTATCGGCAAACAATGTTGACAAGAGCGGGTATGGACCTTTCGAAACTATCCGGGGATCGTTCGACTCAATCGCAGCGGGAAATCCAAATTCAGGATTTGTTTCAAACAATAACGAAGGCTATCATCCCAACACACGTCCGCCTGTGTTACAGCTGGAGAATACGGTGGCTACCAGACATAGCGGTCTGAGTGGACACAACCACGGCCCTCTCGTCGTGGGTCCCAGCGGTTCTCTGATGGACCTGGGCATGGTCAACAAGTTACATAACGCCGAGAGGCCGGGCGGCGGGGCTGTCATCATGTCCAAGTCTCTTGGGGCAAACATGGTCCTCCACGCTCAGGACACCATCGGAGGAGGGATGGAGAGCGGCACCCTCTCACAAAATCCTCACGATCTGGGTCCTCAAGATTTCACGATGAAACGCCACTCGGGGTCACTGTCCAACGCCGCGGGGCATACAGGTGGCAGTCATCTGTCGGCGCCCGGCGCTTCACTTTCCGGGGAACGATTCAGACTAAGAAGAAGCACGCGCAACCATTACCCTGACCCCCACCGAAGGAGGGAGTACATGCTGGAGGAACAGTACATCGTGACCGAGGGCGGCAAGCTGACTTGTGCCGCCGGCGAGGAGCTCCAGTGTGTCGGCATTGGTGAATTTAAAGACGTGGCGGGAATAAACTGGTTCTGTCTGAGTATGTGTGAAGGAGACAGGTGCCCGCGTAGTAAGTGTCAATGTGGCTGTAGGGATCAAAGTACTGACACATGGCGGCCCCTATCGGTCAAGTGATTGATGATGTAATCCACGCATGCTTGGGTCGGGGCGATTCAAGTGTATTGTTTATATGACTTCGTTGTTTGTTCTGTTATGTGTTACTTTGAAAATAAATATACCTATTTTTGTTTAATGTCGTCTGCCTTAAAGCTTGAAACCCCCTTGATTCATATGTACCTATAAATTCATAATTTGATTTTCTTGTTCAAATCGTTTGAAATCTTTTTTTAATATACACGACATCCCGATAAAATATTTAGAATTTATTTTGAAACAAAACACACCTGATGTTAATGTCAAATTAAAACAACACTGAGAAATAATACCGAGGTCACACAGATTGTCCCACACACGTATTTTTATAAACACTTCCCGCTTATTCTGATGCTTTATGATACGGTCAGGCATGACCTAATGAAATTAAAAAAGACATTAACATACTATAAATATGACGGAAACAAGTGAGGAATGAAGTAGCTTCTGTCAAATTAAGCACACCTCGGGCAGTTCATTATCTTTCATTATTCCGCTTCAAACATTTTGTATAGACTGTCCCTAGATATTTATGCAGCATATTTGGACGAGTTTTAATGAAAATATACATACTTGTGAAAAAAGTGCAATTGAAATCGATGAAAGGGAAAATCGATGAAAGGGAAAATACCCATTGACAAATTATCATTTTTAACTCGGAAAAATTCACAGGAACGAAAACAGATTTCTTATGGAGATTTATAATGGGAAATGTTGACATCTTTTCTCCATTCGGAAGTCACTCGAAATACCTCGCACAATTTTTCAACGTTATCATTCAGGATACTTTCATGTCTGTTGCAATGCAAAATCCCCGTAGACGTTTTATTTTGAGCCGTATATTGAAACCTGACAAGCTTATGTCTTCGTAATGGAATACAGTTAATGATGATATTAAGAGTCAAATAATGGCGGTTTAACCGTGGGTGAAGCCTTGAAAATCGTTAACAAACCGTAAAGTAAAGGTTTTCGAAAAATAAATCTCAAGAAAAAGACATAGATTGTTTATAATTTTTGTGGTTGTTGTGAAAAGGAAGTCGAAACAATGAACACTATTGTTTTACTCAATACACCGAATGCAAATTAGACCATCATTTCATAAAGTCAACAGATAACCAGCAAACTTTGAATAATGTTTCTGAATACATTTAGCTGTTTATTTTTCTAATATGAATTTTCAAATTAGATAAAGTAAATATTGATAATGTTTTGGTTGAGACATTTGAAAATAAACAAAATATTAAACATGTTTCGGAGTATCCCTGAACGCTTTAATGATAAAGATTTATTTTAAATATTATCTTAACTGATTATTGATATGAACACGATACTATCTGAAAAGCTAGAACTAATCTTTTTTTTCAAAAATAATTGATAATCTTAATTCCAGTGAGAATACTCTCATCTTATTACTACAAAATGTATAAATTAAAATCAGCAAATGAATGAATTAAAAAATAGACTGCAATGATTTGTAATAGTTTTTTTCACAATAAAAAGAATACGATTTTAACAAGTGCCTTATTTATAATTAAATATTATTAACATTAAGTTTTGGAAGTGGGAGATTTTTTATCTGTTTCATCTCATAATAAATTTTCGGGGTTCTCGTTCATTTAATATTTTACTGTGGCTTGAAATGTGATTGATTTATTGAATACAAAACAACAATATACAGAAATTATATACGATATTCAAAATAAAACATTAACACAAGTGAATATCACAAGAAAAAATTTGGCGCAAGCGTTTGTTTCTCTAAACAAAAATAAATTTAATGAAAAAGAAAGAGTTTTTGCTCATTCATAATGTATAGTTACAGTTGTGTACATCAGGACCATGCCTATCTCATTATACGTGTATAAAATAATAAAGGATTCTTCAGCTAAATTTTTTGAATTTTTTTTTTCGAAAATTAGAATAAATCAAATATCAAAACACAAAAATATACCTCTTTTGTTAATTAATTACAAATTTTCCTCTTAGTTAGATGATTCCAAATACGAACATGATTATAACATCCTCAATATGTAACGCAAAAATATTCGTTTTAGTTGAATTCTTTTTGTTTTTGAAAATGATTAAAATACAAAGAAACACAATCCCGTTTATTTCACTAACTACATTTATTTTTTAATTTTTTTTTAGATATAATAATAGTTTTTTTAAGAATTGGTCTCGTTCAACCACACGCTCTCTCCAAGCATGGACAAAGCATCTGGCTGAACTAGACTTTCGTGATTAGCTCCGCAGAAACGCACATCTACTTTTGAGTAATTTCATGTCATGATCATGATATGGCCGGTAATGATGTGCCAAAGAAAATAACTGTTTTTCTTCACTATGTAGAGCAAAGTCAAAGCAGATGAATAGAAAATACACATTTTCAATCAATCATACATAGTAATAGCCATGCACGTAAATGGAATAAATTAGAATTCACGTTATCGTTGCTCAGTGTGTTCTATCTTTACCGTGCAATAATTTCGTTAGTACAAGTACAAATGTAGTAGTTCAACTATAAAACAAATTTATCTATACTTAAATGAATCTACTATGCGATTCATTTAACTGATTTTAATCAAGTTGTGAACTGTGATTCAAACAATGAAGAAATGACTGATTAAACCTTGGGAAACTTATCAATAAATACAATAGTTTTGGGGGAAATGCAAAACATTACCCAGATATTAAACATGTATGTTCAATATCTGGGTAATGTTTTGCAATACCACAAAATTTTAGGTTCACAACTCATAAACTGAATGATCGCAAATGAATGATTTCTTTTTTGATAACTTGAACTGAATTTGAATGATTTCTGTTTTGCCTGTTTGACATATGGGAAAAGAAATATCTCGGACTTTCCGGAAGTCAGATAGACTTGGTATCGATTACAAAAGGCTGTGTTATTCATTGCTGACCGGTGGAACATTTAATGTAGGAATTCACTGCAGTGTCAAATACATGTACATCGTACATATCGAAATCTGGGTGTTATTTGAAGAAAACAATGACCACTATATTGCTGTTTATTTTTTCGTTGATTCATTTTTGTGTAATCTATTTATTATAAATAACCCAAAATAGGTTTTGCTGAAGGCTACGGAAGATAACTTTTGTAAGGCATGATGAATTTTTCTCATTCTTAGATAATAGCATAAAAATTATAATTATGAATTTGTGAAAACGTAAGACGCCAACGAATTATTATAGAAAATAATTATGGCATATTAGTATATCGACGAACGAAGGTTTAGTGTACTTAAAGTGTGTTCTAAAAGTAATGTGTACAAGAGAGAGAGAGAGAGAGAGAGAGAGAGAGAGAGAGAGAGAGAGAGAGAATGAATTAGCGCGTCATTAGTGCAGAAAGACCAACAGTAGGGAGATGGGATGAATGTCTCATGCTTATGCAATCGAATGGAGATTGCTTTTAGCTCACTTGAGCCGATTGCTCAATTGAACTTTTTTATCTAATTTTTTTCCTGCCTCAGAAGACGTCGTTATACGCCGCGGTAACTTTTGACATATTCATCTCGTCAGCAATTTCAACCGAAAACATGTTCAACTTTCAGCAACGGATTTTTCTAAAAGTTTCAGCACCTTGGAAGTGAAGATAAGCTTTCCAAAAAAAATGTTACTGAAAAAAAGAGTGAACAGCTAGTTTTTTACCGAGTAAAAAATTGAGATGAAATTAGAAACGCTATTATTGATAGAAGAACATTTTTATATACATGTAGTAAGTGTTTTTACTTTTGTTCAAACTTTGATCTCAATGTTATCAGTGGCGTCGGAAGCAAATTGAAAGTGGGGATCTAGACTTATCAGAAATCTGGACAAACCAAAAAAAAAAAAAAAAGGATTTTGGTTATGGTTATGTCCAACTTTGCCAAAAAAGTGAGGGGCTAAGGCCCCCCCCCCCCCCCACGGTTACAACGCCTATGGTAATAATAAGACTACAAAAATTACATTTAGCATAGGAACAGGCATATGCAGGGGGAAATGTAAACAATTTTCATTTTAATAAATAATTTCCTAAACTTTATGATAAACTATATAAAGTATAGGTTGTTCAAGCTGTGATCCAGGTTTGTATTACTCGGGGGAGTGAGTTGGCCCATATACATATTTTTTTTCTGTAGGTCCATATACCGATTGGAATCCTTTTAAGCCATTGTTATAAAACAAGCCTCATTTGGAAGAGTATGTCAAGAGGAAATTCGGTAATTTTAATTCTATATAATAAAATAATAAAATAGGGATATGAAAAAAGGGGAAAACAAAAAGAAGAAAATATAGAATAAAACTTTTGTTATTGATACATAAGTAGCTTTGGTTGGCGCAAGATATTTATTAAGGATAACTCCTGACACACTTAAGGTACATGTACACGTCGACCTAAATCCAGGTAAAACAATGCGAGATAAGTTACACCTGACTGCGCCTCAGTATGCAAGGTAGTCAGGCGTAAACCATATCGCAATTCACAAATCCTAAAATTATACAAGTTTACAACGTCATATCATACTTGGAGATTGCTTGCATTTTTAAATTTCCTAAGGGCATTTTCTAATATAATATAAATTCAAATTTTGCTACGTAATGCAATGTTATGTAACGTTAGAATGAATATGTCAGATAAATTTCGACATACATTCAGATTAGCTGATAAGCTTTCATGTATATTCCCTTCCAAACGTGTGTGTGTGTGTGTGTGTGTGTGTGTGTGTGTGTGTGTAGGATAAAAATCTAACCCTTTGATGATTTTTTTTTAATAAACATTGTCATAATGTAAACAACAGACCTAATGCAATGTGTTGTCACATTTAATATGGTGTAAATGCCAATTAAAAGTCTTACATGTCCATTAAAATTCTTGAACTTTATGTGTTACGTGCTTTTGTGTCTACAAAATTTATTAAACTTGTACACTGTGAACTTGACGGTTGTCATGGAAAATTAAATACACACAATCAGTATAAATCATTGTCGAGAACTTCCCGTTTGAAATAAACATCTCTTCTTTATAACTATAATATTCTTCATTACAAGTTTAACTAATGCCCAACAATGTAAATACTTACATGGGTGGAATTGTGTTTATATTAACAACCTCCCTACTCGACTTTACATAATCACCGGGAATTTACAACGTCTTAAAATGAGAAACAAAACCAACCTATCATATCATTTCTCGTCGTGTTAATTACATTTTAATGAAATAATTTAAAAGGGTTGGTTACAAGACAAACATTTACATTTTGTACATTAGGCTTGAGGTACTGGTGTGTTTCCGGCCGTTTATAGATGACAGATGCCGACTTTTAAATGTTGATCGACGGAAGGTAGAGTGCACGAAATAACAGAAAACAGTAAACTCTTTAACTTTGAGTATTACCGTCTAATATAAACCTATTACTATAAAATCACTGTACTCTGAGGGTGCAAAAAGAAGTATTCGTTTTTATCTCTCCGTCATTTTGTCCGACATAATTGAAGTTGATCTCCATACATAAATTGTTGTATAACTTTGTAGACAGTAAATACACTAGTACCAGAGTTATGGCCCTTTGGCTTGGTGACAAAGTTTTTGTACATACTTGATCACATAACGTTACTGTTTAGGTACGTGGGTGGCAATGCTGACCCTCAGGTCAAGTGTAGGTATTGTATTACAAATTGACATATAACTGACTTTAATAAAAGATTTGACTATTTTGCGAATCACTTATCTAAAGATGGTGTTTGCTACTGCTTTGTAACTCATGTGACAGTCCGATTACACATGGTGGCAAACCACGGTCTATGCAGAATGCCCATCTATCCACGGGTAGGGGAGAGGACTGAGGCGAGGCTGGCTATAGTACTGTACTGATTTCTGATGCAGTGCTTCTTTTCATTTCTTTCCCCGGATATACAACTTTTTACCTGTTTTGCTTGGTGCCAAGAGATTTACACCATTTGAACCCATCTTGTGAGTGGAAGCGATTCTCTATGCGGTAAAACAATCAAATAGTCACTTATTACAAAGCATCTTTTTCAATTATAACTTTAAAGATTTATAAATTATAGTACTTCTTACATGAAAACCAATCACCTTTTCACATCCGTTTATAGTTTTATGTAATTATGGGGAATTATAAAATGATGTATTCACATTAATATTGTAATGTAACCACACAAAGAACTTGTTATTCTTGCAGTTTTGATTGTTTCATAATCTGCATTTAAAACGAATGAATAACTGACATAGAAATGTTCTACCTGAAAAGCAGAGAAAATGTGTAAACGCCTCAAGTTTTTGCTAAAGTAATTTCTTCAGTCATTAGCAGAATTTTTAATAGAAAAAAAATTGTTTTCAAGAAGATAAACACATTTTTTCCCTAAGTAAATTATGATTTTGGTTGCATGACATTGAAACTAAAATGCAAACTTGACATAGAAATTATGCAATGTTGCGGTCTTCCGAGGAGATAAGTTTATTCGGAAATGGGATAGTGAAATCAACAACTCCAGTAGAGGTATCGCTTACATAATTTTTAAACAAAATTTGCATGTGAAAAATAGTCAAATGTATAACCGAGAAAATTCAGATATATTATTGTGAAATTCAGAACAAGCAATCACCGTCACTCAAAAGAGGTGGGTCGATAGAACAGTTTTCTATGGTATAAAATAGTTTATTATTGGTGTAACAATTTATCAAATTTTTGTGTATGAGTACATATTACTTGTTATAATTTAATGTACTATCTTTATTTCTTACAGAAATTTTAGCAATTAATATTATGTTCAGCCAAGTACTCTAACGTTCTGTAATTTGTTCAAAAATATCAATTTTGTATTTCTTAAAAATATGAAACTGTTCTCCACAAAAAATAATAAACTATATATACCTCTGATTTTTTTTAGATTGTTTGTAAATAAGTATATATTATATAACTTGTACCTCTTGTACCATTTACATGGTTTTCAGTGAATAAATGAATTGATCTGAAGTAATCACTTTGAATAATATTATGGTTGGTGACTTTTGATAAGGATTATCATTTTCAGCTGATGATGACCTACATGTAGTTATAAGAAATAGAAGGATTAGACACAGGCGCAGCCAATCAGCACTCACTATCTACATGCACTTATGTCTCCACGTAACAGCAGATTCGGTTAAGTTACATGTAAAAAAGGTTAACTGTACATGTAAAATCTACATTAATATTCATTGGACCAGTTGATGTACATATGGTTATTGAACTTATTTAATATTCATTTATGTAAGATTTGTTCATTCATTTATATGTACCAATATCCAAGACCATAAACTGAGAAAAGACTTAAGGTATATAAATTTTAGACTTAGAATATTTTGATTGAATTTTAACAAAACTGTTTGAATAGGTGCAAGTTTGTATAATTTACAGATGCAAATTCTTTTAATAGAAAATTAATCTGGTTTTCAAAATAAGTATTCCATTTGCAAAGTTATACTTATTTGAAAAATTGACTTATGTCTGTTCTCAGCCTATGGTTTTTGGACCAGATCTACATGTAACCAACATCAGAAAAATCAGAAAAGGTACGGGTATGTAAGAAACACATATCTATTAATAAATGCATGCAAACTAGCTGGAGATATAATCAATATTTTTATACAACCTTTTCCTCCCCTTATTGCGGTCGCATTGTACAGGAGGATATCCAAATAGTACATTATACTCTCCATGAAAAAAACCCCTCTTTTTATTCGTCATAGAATTTCATTATACCTATAGTTAATAAATAAATTCATTTTTGTTGTTTTTATGATAGAGTGTTTATGTACATGTGAGTATTATAGAAAGATAAATAATTATAAATGTCGTTGGTCTCTGATGGCTCTTGACACAAAATAAAAGAATAAATATTTATTCGCCTTTTAGTGGTTTAATCCCGTTTTATTTATGCTCTTGCAGCATAATTTTGATTTCAATGACATTAATGTTGAAGAAATTTTGAATAATCTTCCGTTAATAAATTGGGGCTATTATTAGTTATAATAATGACTGCCTACCAAACGACTATTTCTGACCACAAGTTTATAAGTCAAGTTAAATTCATTAAAAAGCAATGCCTATAGTATAGTTACTGTACATAAAGCGCGTCAAAATGATATACATACAATGGATAAAACAAAAAAAAGTAAATTTTGTTAACTTAAAAAAATGAGGAAAATACGTGTACCGTATTGATTCAGATATCCACAGTTTTATTTTAATGATCAGAAGATGCTTTAGTGGAGGGGGAGGGAGCAGAAAATTGCAGGGTCTGATTACGATCAATCCTTGCATAGAAAAAAAGCGATTTCTTTAATTGCGAAAAATAACTTTTTCTTGAGAAAGAAAAAAAAATCAGCGTTATGTGTTTATTTTGTCATATCTTAAATTTACTGGGTGGTTATAAATGCAAGATGACAACTTGAAAAGATGGATATATATACTTCTGAGTTTTGATTTTACTGGGTAGGAGTTAATGGAAAATTTGCGAATATGATCATGTTAGCAGTGATACGTAAACGCTCTTCACACGTGAACAAATCAGGTACTCTCAGTGAATTTTGTTCAACTTGTACATCTTATTGAAACATTTATATAATTAGAGATTTATAGGGAAAAAAGATTGTGATTTGATATCTTTAAATGAACAATTTGGTTATATATATATTATTTTTTGAAAAACTTTTTTAAAATGTCCACCTTTTCTTCAACCGTCGGAGGAAGAAAACACGGATCTAGATGTCACGTGGCAGTGAAGAGATATGAAAGGATACTGGTTTATTTGCAACAGCCGACTCAACAATCTACATATCGTTAAAGTTTAATAACGCAAACGGCTCCAATTATAAATAAGGTTAATAGGTTATATTGAAGCAATTAACCGAAACGAAGAAGATCTTTAGACTTCAGTTAAATTGCAGTGCGGACATAAAAACTAAGAACATTTACTACGACTTTACTCAGTTAAAATGAATGGCCATGTATCATCATAATTGGTAAATAAAAATCAAAACAAGAGAGAAAGAAAGAGGTGGAATATTTAAAATTGAAAAATAATTTCATTAAGGCAGTTCACCGTTAACGAAAACTATTGAAGTGACGTTTATTACCAAAAAGGAACGTCTTCAGTTGTTTTGACGACAGGAAAAGCGTATAATAAATGAATTCCATGGTATTAATTTTGGTAGATGTTCATATCAAAATCTGAGAAAATTAACATTGGTAAACATTATCATTTTCGGACATTCGATAAGACGCCAGAAAGGCAAAGACACGTACGCTATTTTGACAAAATTTGATGAAAAAGATTTGACAATAAGGAAACTGGTCGCTGATATTAAACTCAGTGAGGTAAACTATTCCTTATAATTATTTATGTTTAGGTTTAATTTATTTCCTGTTCTGTCACTACAACCTCCAAACTCGACATGCATCATAGCACGTGTTGGAGAGAAAAAGTGTACTTGTTTTAAATAATCCACGGTGAAAAAAATTATATGTACAAATGAAAATGGTACTATAGGTAAAATTAAGATGATTTATGTCATCTGTTTAATTTTCTGTAGAAATTATTCGAGAATATTCAGCAAAGTACGCAGTTCTTCAGTAGTTTATTCCTACAACAAACAACAGATTAAGATATAAACCGCAAAGACTCAGTTAACCCACACTCATCATATAAAGTTTGCTTATATTTGTCAAAATGTTATCTAAATAATTGCAGCATCTTTTACATATGAAATGAAGGTTAAATATTCATTCTCTCACGTTTTAACAATTTAATGCAAAATAATGCACATGTATTTTGTAAACTGACTTCTGGTACCTGATATCGATATTCTTTGATGGATATAGAGAAATAATTTCTCACGTTCTCCAAAAAATAAGAGACGCGCTAATAAAGAGGCCTCGTACCAAAGGAGAGTTTTTGCCAAAAACAGTGAGGTCTCTATCCAGTATCTTTGCCGTACACCAAACATTTGATTAAAATTGACTTGTCGAAGTTGACGGTAGCTTACGTTTGATAGAATTGACACTTTCATGCCAAATACACTGTTCTTTAATTCACAATCAATAGTGATAAACCAAGGTTGTTGAAATACTTTGCTAATTTTTTCCCCTTTAAACTGAATGCATCTTTTTCAGATCGACTTTTAAAAACTCTGACAATGGTCATGAAGATTTATGGAGAAATATGAATGATGAAATCAACACCTTCCTAATGGATTTAGGATAAAAAATAACTAACAGCTACGAAACAACAAATCAACCATATATGACCCTCATAATTCAGGGGGAAAAACCCTGCGGTTTTTGATAGAAATAAATCCTACATGTATTTATAAAGCAAGCATAATGTCACCCAGGTCATTGTTGAGTCTGAATTCAAGTTCATTTAAAATAAATCTGATGATTTGTTAAATTTATAATTATATATTTTTTTGCCCTTCAAGAATTATCGATGATGTTTTTGTTTTCAGATTTCGCTGTGTATTTTAGATGAGGACCACATGTATAGCGTCTTTAAATGTTTTAGTCATGAACTGAGAATTTCCTTTTTATAATTCACAGAAACCAAAAAAAAAAAGGTAAACAAACTGGTAGGGGTTCAAGAAAATTTGATATGTATTCATGCATTAGGGTAACGAACCTGAAAAGTAAATTACAAACATTCATACAAATAGAAAATACAGAAAAATGTACCAATGCAATAGAATATACTTCACAGTTGTATGAACGTTTATAACTTTTTAATGTAAAGTCTTATCAAAATATACGTGAACACATGTATTAGTACATGTATCCGAATGAGATTTTCTTGTGTCAGTGATTGTACAGTGTCAGGCCAAGTGACAGACTGTCCCTTGCAGTGTCCATGAATGAGTCACCCGGTCCAAACCGCACAATTGTATGCAGAAATTACGTAACATAGATATTTGATTTTTGTAATGGATGGACATAATAACTTTGCTTACAAAATTATATCGCCGAACATCTACAGCCTGACTGACCGCGTCCAACTCAATTAATTTTTCACGTTCTCATGAATAACAAATGACCTGTTCTGATTGGCTCCCATCACACTTTCGTGAAAGAAAAAACACCAATTGCACTTACGCATGCGCCAACAAACAGCTGTCTGTAATCATCTTTGTTTTTACACTTTACAAAGGGTTTAATTTTTAGTTTTTGGATCGTAAAAAATGACTACGTTTTAAAAATACTGTAAACCAACTTTATTCGGAGCGATTTTATTTCGCGATTTACTCGGACAATACTTATTTGCGACAAAAGACTCATCCCCAGTCTTGTTGTAATGACAACCAAACGTCAAGAACTGGTTTACGGTGAAGAATATTCGCGAAAATTTCTCGCGCGCGAATAAAAGTTGGTTTACAGTAAACCGGAAAAGTTGGCCCTCGAGCAGTAAGAGTGTATGAGACTGGCCGTGGGTTTCCGATAATGACATATTTTCAGTTTCAAGCGGCTACAGTATTAATTGCATTCCTGTCATTCTGAGGCTTGTGCAATAAATTTTCATTAGCAGAACACATTAATACATTCTGAAATCTATTTAATACATTATGAACATTAGGCATATCATCAGAATATTATTGCAATATATTTCATTTCGTAATCTTACATTTTAGCAATCACTTATGCAAAAGGTTGTTGCCGTGGTTCAATTCAAGAATTTAAAAGCTTTAAAAAAACTCAAGGAATTAAAAACTAAATGAATGATCTTCATGCAGGTAAATATTTTTTTCCGGCAACGAATTTTATATGAGATGAAAGCTAATAATCCTCTTTTCAAAAACATTTCTATTATAGTATATCATTGTCTTAATTCAACAGAAATTTTACGAAAACAACGTTCATATCATTGTTATATATTATAAATTCAATTTTTATGAATTTTCAACACAAACACACACACACACACACACACACACACACACACACACACACACACA
>WFKH01011926.1:28042691-28054959 GCA_016163765.1 Magallana hongkongensis
AGAGAGAGAGAGAGAGAGAGAGAGAGAGAGAGAGAGAGAGAGAGAGTATTGTTTATTTGGCATCTGCAAATAAGGTATAGTGCAAAGTTAACTTTATGTGGTAATGAATAAATTCGTGAACCAAAAGAACAGCGGACAAATGCAATCTATTTATTTTTAAAACCGGCTTGTCATTTAGCTACTCTTGTGGTTTTGTGCTTTATTCCAAAGGAACACGATTAGCAAATTTATTAATTAATGTGTCACATTTAACAAATTAAAAACATGAAAGTTGTCCAAAAGTTAATTTGTACCGAATTAGAATGCACAGGATTTTTAAATTATGAAATAAAATTTCGCAGATTTCCTCCATCGTTTTAAGCAAGACAGGAATTTTAAAGGGGCACCTGTAGTTGGCGTCTGATTTAAATTCAAATTTCCCTGACACCTGTCTTCGCCCTCTATGTAGTCCATTCATCTTCGTTAAAGGAAAGCCTTATAAATCTACTGTAATCAAAGAAGACACCGGACAAATACATGCAGCGCAGAATCCAGGGCACTAAAAAACCGCGCAACATTGTATAAAAACAGGCAAAAAAAACTCCAATGTGTGATACTGTATGAAAGAACAATGTGGCATGGTACATGATTTATAACAGAACTTTTGTTGAAGTTTTTAGATGTAGTTGCATCTTATTCCAACACCAGCAAGAAATAAAACATTCCCGGTGATTCAACTTTTCTTATTATTGTTAATCGGTTTACTTTAAGTACTTAACACATAATTTCATTTCAGACATTCAAGCAAATTGACCTAAATGCATGCTCGATTGGTTGTCGATATATTCAATCTTGTCAGAAATGTGTTTCATAAAGGTGTCATGGCGGCGATGATAATGGCAAACTATCTGACAATCCCAGTGATTTAAGATTCTATATTTCCTGTTCAAAGATCAAAGATCAAGCATGCCAATTATTGATTCCAACTGATTTTTATTAATAAATAACCACACGTCGTATATCTTTTAAAAACAGATGATAGATGGCAAACTCAGCTGATTTTGATGTAAAACATCACTCACTGATAGCTCATTGATATTTCTGTCTGACAGCAGCATGGACTGATTATCAACTGTAGATGAGATAGCTTATGCAATAAGTGGAAGCAAAACATCAGCTGAAATATGCATGGTCTATCTTTAAATGCTCCTTTTTTAATCTATTAAAATGACTAGAAATCCCTACACGATCAAAAGTTGAGAAATTCCTGAAAGGAGGTAGATTCGTCTTTGTAATGATTTTAACATCAATTGATTTTTTCTTTTCTTTTGTAGACAAAAGATACCAAATGTGGATATTGTTCAAAGATCCCATCACAAGTCACAAGCAAACCATTGATTTCATACTTACCCGGGGCCTTAATAGAAATCAAATCTTTCGTGAATTCAACAGCTGGCGGGATTTTACGAGTGTCGCTGTGTTCTCGATCAGACTCTTTTCGTTCTGAAGAGGAGGACTGTCGTCATGATATGCCGCTTGTTGAATTGAATTCCAATTCTCACGACATCCTGTTAAATCCATCAAAGAAAGTGTCGACGTCATTTCTACTTCCGGAGGAATTTGTCTGTACACACTGTGTGTTACAATGGAGATTCACAGAAGGTGATTATCATACATGTTAAATGTATATATATACATTATTAAAATACATAGATGTTAAAGCCCCCCCCCCCCCCCATTCAAATACCTACACATTGCATTGTTGGGACGATCTTAAAACAAAATCAGCCCCAATAAAAAGTATAACAGTATACCGTTTAGTGCATTGAAAAGTGATTTAACAGTAAAGGATTACGGGGTTTCAGATAAACAGTTATATAATATTTACACGGCGTAGTTTTGCTTTATTGAAAAACCTCAAGCACAATTTTCTTCGTCTTCACCGTATGACACTGTTGGTTTCTATTTATGATAAAAGCACTTTTTTCTACGGCATCACATTTTGTTTTGAAATTGCTCACATTGTGGTTTGGGTGACAAAGACCGGTAGTGTAAGAATAGTACAGATTTGTTTAAAATAGCCTTTACTTGCACTCTGTATATACCAATTAGGACTAATAAGTGCTGTTTGCATGCGAATTGCATCATAGACACATTATAAATATTGCCCAAAGATTGAATTATTGCATTGGGGCAAGATATCAAATTAACACATAACGTCGGAGTCATAATTAAAATTTCGGAGCAGTAATGTTGAAATCGGGGAAAAAATACCATATTATCGCAGTGTTGACAGAGGTTGCTGTATATTACGAAGGGCTAAGCTAGTCTGAATGTGGCGTCTAGGCATTTGATGAGGAATACTTGCACAACGTGATCCGTGGCGCACGTTGTCCAGACAGGCACACAGCGCAACACAAAAACGAAAAGAATGTTACTCATTATTTATAATTAATTAATGGATTCTGAAAATTGGATGTAAAGACCTTAAATGCATATACTGGTAACCAATAGTTGTTGATTATTTGGCATTTCTCAGTGTATATAAAATGACATGATCTTTTCGTCAACACACAACCACTGATCACGTATGATGTGTCATGCCAGGGAGCAATAAGACGTACAGTATCCTATAAAAGACAGCATTAAATGACAAAAAGAACCAAAGAGCCTTGTTTGATATGGTCAGGATAGGAAGACAGTAAAAAATCGTAAACAACGATACAGCGTTTAACATGAAAATCCACAACTGTCAAACTTTAATATATATATACTGGCTGAACTTGAAGAATTAACATTAATTGAAGCAAATCGTTTTTCCTTTTGAAAATAATCAAACCACACCTTCATTTGCTCTTTATGAACAAATTAAGGCATTATATCTAGAACTTAGAATTTAATCTGACCAAATTCCTCTTATAATCTATGCTAGCAAGTAAGACATGCATATCATTCATAACATGTATCTCTTCATACACATTTCGATAATTAATTCATTTACGCAGTAACATGTACATGTGCCATCCCGCAAGTGCTTGCTTTCTAGCTATATGCAATGACTTTTTGTGCTTTTAAAATTACATATAAGAATTGCGTATTTTAATTTTCAATATATGTTTAAACGTTGTTCTTCTAACTAATCACACGTCATAAGTTAACATACACAACTTCGGAAGATTCTTTGATACAGTCTCACAAAAAACACTCTATTTTTAGTTAATCCAAGCTGCAATGGCTGCCTACAGACGACAATTAATTGCGCCGACATCTCGATTACTGATGGCGTACCTTACACTAATCATGTCCGGAAGAAGCGACAGGCAGGCAGAGTAGACCCGCGGTTCATTGTCCACAACGGAATCTCTGATACCTGGAACGGAGCTACTCAGTCCCACTGGTCACAGCAAAGACGTGGACAGAGCTGGTCCATCCCGCCACGACAGACCGGCGTCATCCAACCAAAAAAGCAACTCACCCCAGCACACATGCCGAGAACGCACTTACAAAACACACAGCGTAATCCAAACGTGCACAAAATTCAACAAAATCAGGCAAGAAATGTTCATGTGCAAGGACACCAGCAGATGTCTCCCAACCAAAACGCCTCCCCAACCGGAAGCCAGAACTTCTTTGATCCTATCGCACAGTTTAGCAAAAAACAAACGTCGATGGCATCCCAATTTCGAAGAGGTTTTCAGCAACCTGGTTTACCTAATGGTTTACTTGTGAAAAATCGTCAGTTACATCAAAATCAGCATAAACAAGCGGTAAATTCAAACTTGCATCCAAATGCACCCACCGTCAATTCATTTCAAGGTGAAACAAATAAATTGAACCAAATTCAACAGATGTTTAGAACTGGACGTGGCGGCGTTCCACAAACTCGTGAATTCGTTGCAAACGGAATCAAACGAGTGCAGACTGTTCGGATTCCGATAGAGAGAGAACGAATATTCAATCCAAATATAATAGATCCCCAGTATCTTGTTGTCAACGAGAATGAGCCTGCCCAGTCCAATCAACCATTGATTCAACAAATGCCAAACGTTGAGCAAGCAACTGCAAAACCTGCAACAACAGCAAAACCTAAAGCTAAAACAAGCCAACCAACAGCAGCCCCGATGCCACCTGCGACAACCGTTAAACCGAAGAAAATGGGTTTGTTGATGCCATTTCGTACTGAAAAGCCTCCACAAGTTCCAATGTCCACAACCGTTAAACCAACAACCACTTCACCGCAGCCAACGACAACTATAAAAACAACCACAACAGTAGCACCCGCTACCACAGGAAGAGTAGCACAAACGTCAAAGGCAACGAATATAGAAGCGACATCTAAACCTTCTGATATTGGTAGGAGTACTTCAAAACCCAAAACCCATCTAGATTTTCTGATGCAGCTGTACGAACAGAATCGAAAACAGGGAATTGAGGATCCAGAATTGTTAGCTGCAATACAAAGAGAACAAGAAATGATGTCCCAAAATCCAAGCTCCGAAACTGTGACTCAGAGCAATATAAATCCTTCACAAACAAATGCTTTTACGCCTTTTACGCAGGAGATGTCAACCGCTTCAAATATTGATCAGTATCCACAAACAACAGGCTCACAACCTATAAATGAGATTCCCGAGTATATACATTCACTGCATGATCATCACCATCATCACCCCCATATGGAGGGATTAGAGCCATTTTCAGCCCCAGCCGGTGGATTATTAGGCGGTGAACCAAATCCAAATCACCTACATAGTGATAACCATTACCAATTTAAAAATGCTTTTGCAATACCAAAGTATGAAGAAACGCCGAGCGCAATTCTTGATGTTGGAAATATCAACGTACCAAAAGTTATTGAACAAAGATTAAGGGCCTACTTGACAACTAAAACGCCAAAGATAGAAAATATATTGTATGAAAAGCCAAATGAAGTAATCAGTAATGCATATTCTGCAACTGCGCTTCCAAAAACAACATTCCAAGCCTTACTCGAAACGGAATCCATGAAAAGAAATATAATTGATAACAGCAGAAAAATATATCAAGCATTGCATACGGTTTACAATACCGAGAGAAGTCCAAATTTTATCCCTATTAATCACGGCACTGAAACAGAAAACATTTTAATTGGAGATTCAAATTCACAAGTTACAGAAAATATGAAAGATTCTAAAAAATCTCCGGTTTTTCCAAATACTGGTATCTTTATTGTTCCTCCAGATTCCAAAGTGGACACTCCACCTGATTTTATGGGGACGCCTCCAGCATGGGATGCAGATACGCTTCCACCACAGTATCTGAATAACCAACCAGTGTCCATCTATACCGCAGCCCCTATACCTAAAGGGGAAATTTATACTATGAAACCTTCCGATGCTAGTGCATTTGTCCAAATGATTGAGGATCAATTTTCAATTCAGGAAAATCCGTTATCCTCTAAAAATATCATTACAGATCGCATGCCCTCGAAAGATATGCCAGTCAATAAGCAAGCTGCTGACGTGACCCCGGATATAACGACTGCCAGAAATATGGAAGCTTTGTTTGGAAATAAAATAATGGCAGACACAGATGCCTTTGTCAATGAAAAGGATAACACCGAATTCATTCATGACACCAGTCCAACAACTGACAATAAGATAAGTCTTTCAAAGCAAACAACATTAGCTCTACCCTCTGTTAGAATAGAGAGTGAGACAGGATCTCCTTCAACAAAATCTATAACAACTTCGTCTAATCAGCCCTCTAATAACGTTGACAGTGCCATACCTTTTGAAGAAACGACAAATGTCCAATCGAATCTTCAAATGAACGTTTTGTCGAAAAATGTATTGAAAGACAATTCTGTTCAAAAATCAAAAGTTCGTGCTTTGCTTCCGGATATTCAAAGAGATGAGAAGACTGAACAAACTCAGAAAACCAACCAATTTACCAGGTTTACCACAAAATCGACATCAAGGACGACCGTGTCAACAGTCAAAACTACACAAACCTCTACAGTAACTTCTACAACTCCGAAAGTAATTACTGAACCCAAACCAGTCAAAATATTAGAGCAGTTTGAATATGAGACAGAGAAGCCTGTTAGATACGATGATGTAAAAACAACTTCAACAGTAACTTCTACAACTCCGAAAGTAATTACTGAACCCAAACCAGTCAAAATATTAGAACAGTTTGAATACGAGACAGAGAAGCCTGCTAGATACGACGATATAAAAACAACTTCTGCTCCGTTTTCAGAGACCTTTCCACCTCTTCCCCCTAAAATTAATATTAATATGAGAGGTAGTAAACCGACAAAAGTAGAAAATGATTTAAGTGATGCATCTATTGATCAAAGGCCTAAGAAGTTAAGTGGATCTGTAGAGGAGATTGCTCCTTCTACCACACAGTCAGAACAAACCTCAAAAACAACAATACCTAGCATTTCGACAAGTACTTTAGCTGCAAACACACCAACAACGCCTGCAGCAACTCTTGGGTTCTTAGAATTTCTAAGAATGGAAATAATGAAACGAATGAAGGATAGAAAGACAACTTTAGGGAAGGATTTTACGCCTAGTTTACTAAACACAGCTTCACCCACTTCTGCCCCAACGACAAGATTATCAACGACAACTCCAACCCCAACAACAACCACAACTCTACCAACAACAACGCCGCTGAACCTGGCATATATAGAATTGTTTGACCCTAAAAGGTACAAGAAAATAATGGAAAAGATTTCAACAACAACAAAAGCACCACTAACTACAACAACAACAACGACAACAACAACACAACCTTCAACAACTGAGGGATCTACTAAATCATTGTTTACTGCACCAACATCGGTCAATTTTTCATCAAAGAAAAAAGAACTTAGGATGAAAACCACATCATCATTGACGACAAGAACTACAACAAATAAACCTACTACTACAACAACAACAACCACTCCAACAACTCAGCCTTCAACCACTACAACCACAATAAAACCAACTACTACCACATTATCCATGGCTTACCTTGAACTATTCGATAGAACTCGTTACAACAAACTCCGTCCGAAAACGACTGCAAAACCACTAACAACATCAACAACAACAACAACAACAACTGAGATACCTTCAACAACATTGGCTCCTGAAACTACTACAGAACCAATAGTGAAAAATGAAATACCTGAAACTTCAATGAAAAAAATTAAACTCGCTTCACATACTACGCAAGCTCTACCTACCAAAGCTAAACCGACAATAACTACACAGACTTCAACATCACCTACCACAACGACGACAATTCCTACGACAACTACCCTAGAAACAACAACAACAACTCAGCCTACCACAACTCCAACCCCAACTACAACTCCGACAACTACAACTCCAACAACGACAACAACAACAAAAGCTCCAACAACAACAACAACAACTGCACCCACTACAACAACGTTATCGCTGGCTTATCTGGAGATTTTTGATCCAGATTTATACAAGCAACTACGACCTAAACCAAAAACAACCACAACAGAAGAGCCAACAACCTCAACAACGATAACAACGACTGATAAACCTACCCAATCGTCTACTGATTATTCTACTAAGGATCAGTACGAAACAGAAAAAACAGGTGCTTACCGTGAAAACAAGAGAGTGATTGCAACAAATGAATTAAAGACAAAACCAATCACTTCCACATCAACGTCTACCTCTACTACCACAACAACAGCAACAACGACAACGTCTACAACCACAGAACCAACAACAACTACAACCACAGAGCCGTCAACAACCACACTATCGATGGCGTTTCTGGAATTGTTTAATCCAACATTGTATAATAAACTTCGTCCAAAACCGAAGACAACGACCACAACGACCACAACAACTAATGCACCACCACCATCAACAACAATAACATCTACACCAAAACCAGCAACAACAATTACAACAAGACAACCATCGACTACAACAATGGCTCCAACTACGACGACAACTGAACCAACAACTACGTCTACAACAACGGAACCAACAACAACTACCACTCCCGAACCGACCACTACCACACCAATGACCACCACTACCACCAGACCTACTACTACTACTGCTAGTCTCGCATTTTTAGAATTATTCAATCCTAAACTTTACTATAAACTTCGACCAACTACCACAGAATCACCAACGACAACCACAAGAACTGCAACAACAACAACACTTCGAACAACAACGGAGGCAATAACAACCACTACTACTTCACAACCGACAACAACCACTGACAAACCGACAACATCCACTACATATCCAACAACTTCCAGTATAAAGCCCAAAACTACAACTTTTAAGTTAACAGCAACTCCTACAACTAAAAAGCCTACAACTACTACTTTTAAATCAACAACAACTCCAACAACTAAGAAGACTATGACTGCTAGTTTTGAATTAACAGAAACTCCTACGACTAAAAATCCATTAACAACGACAACAACAAATCCAACATCAACGACTGCAAAGTTGACCTCAAGTATAAAAGCAAGCACATCCAAGGACGAACCATTAACTCCATTTGTTACTGAAGAAACACCTGTAACTACACAGGAGACAACGTCAACAATGGTGTCAGTTACAGAACAGGTCACACCAAAAACAACTGAAAAGGTGACCACTAAGATAGTTAAGCAACAAACATTAGACGTCAGCCCTTCATCCAAATCAACAACGGAATCTACAACTACACAGGCTACTGTCCAAACAACGATTAAGGAAACTGGAACTATGCATGAGAAGGATCGAAACATTCAAGTAATTAAACCTGAATCATCAAACTCCGCACATGGTTATCTAATTGTTAATGACAACGTTCAAAAAGATCCATCAGCATATAGAAAAATGAATCGTGAGGTAAAGGAAGGCTCCAGTGACAACTTTTATGCCAACAGTCTTTTAGAAAACAGTTTAAATGAAAAGTCTGTTGATAAAAATTTAGCCAAAAATATTGAATCATTCATTGATAATGCCAAAAAATCAAACATTGATATTCCTGGACCAGTGGCAAATCAGTTGAAAAATTTATTTACCCAGCAAAGTAACTCAACAGGTAATTCAAACAAGGAACCATCAACCAAAACAGACACATTGACTTTGTACAAAGTACAGGGCAAACGTCAACCAAACTCCACCGCCGACAATAGTTCTGTTATCACTAAACAAACGATCAAACTCACAACAACTTTGCCTGATGCAGGACGAGAAACTACTATTTCAGAAGATAAATCTATGACTTCACATATTACAGCTGATCACACTACCAATTATCCAACCACAGTACCAAGCAACACAAAGAAAAGTACTCCTACAACTAAAACATATACTATTAAAGCTTTGGAAGATAGTACCGGTGCAACAAATGGAAAAGACAATTTAATCAAAATCAAAATCAACGATCAAATATACTACTTAGACTGGCAGAAGTTACAATCTCTTGGCTTAATGTCGAAGACTAACATGCAGTTCGATTTTAGTACATCCAAATCTCCTCCCCAGTCAGGCACAACTTTATCACGTACGACAAGAGATGTTCAGTCTGTGACAAGTTCGTCATATCTTTCTACATCAATGGTGACTCAGCCGACTACGACATCAGCCCCAGTTTCATCAACGACAATAGCTGAGGTACGCGATGAATCAGCCACTTCTTTATTGAATCAAAGGCAGGATTATGAACCGGAGCAACAAGCACTCACAACTCTACTGCAACTAGCTAAAAAATACAATGTTGTTATTCCAACAGACCTGTCAAAACAATTTAACAAAATATTAGACGATAGCAGAAAAAAACGAATTACTAACCAGCCATCAGAATCTCAGTCTACTGTCCCAACAACTGAAAAAGAGGTCAAAACTTCAAACAATGTAGAAAAGAGTACAACCCCAATGCCAAGTGAAGAAATGGAACATCAAACAGCTAGTCCATCTCGGCTTGTCGAGCTCAAAGTTGGATCTGAAAAATATTACGTTGACTGGGATCAATTTCAATCCATGGGTTTTATCAAAAAAAGAGACCAGAAGATGAATATGATTGACGTTAGTACAGCAAGTACTTCTGAGACAACGACGGTTCCCTCGTCAACTGCATCAGATAAAAGTCTCAAACTAGATGGAAAATATGTACCTATAGTTACAACCATAAACCTGACAACAGTAAAAAATATCAATACAACACCACCGTCTTATTCTATACTAAAAGAAAACTTCTTTGGAAATTCTAACTCTAATACCACTCTCCTGCCTCCCAATGCTACACAGGTTATGTCAGAATTCCAACAAACTGGTTTAAATTCAGCCAATACAAAAGATAAAGACTTAATTTCTGCCATAGATTTAATAAAGAATAATTTAAAACTACTTGAGGAAAGGTTGTACGGAAGTTCAAACTCGAACACTCAACGAATAACCTCTGCAATCGGAGATACTTTGCGTCAAAAAATAACAAAGAAAACTTCATTGAAGAATGAAGGGGATAAACCAAACATTACTTTTCTAAAAGGAGATAGATTTCGAGCGTTTTCGCAAACTCCTATTGAAAAGAAACTGACAACTGCACGAGACACGGTGATTCCAACAGGAAATGAGGAACTCTACAAATTATATGCAATAGACCCTCCTGTTTTATCAGATAGCATAAGCAAGGACACCATTTATCAACATCAAACTGACAAAGACTTACTATCGCCTGATGTCGAAAGTCTCTTTAATACTAATCGTGAGAAAACATTTGAGTCACTGTGGAACATGAACGAAAAATTTGTAACCAGTAGGAATAAAAGAACGACATTTGAGCCATACTCATACGTATTTTCGGTAAATTTGCCATCTTCCTTTGAAAGACAAACAAGAAAGCCTAGTTCGTATCTATTTCAGTCAAACCCTTATTATGAACCAAGGCGATATAATGACAACAAACCAACTCTAATGGGCATAGGTGAATATAGACAAAGCAGTGACAGTGTTATGCCTATTCAACTATTTCCGGGTATTGATAATTCTGGGAAAAGTGCAACAATGTTCAACTCTATAGAGGATAAACAAAGGAATGCTGTGAAATTGTTTTCCAAAAATCAAAGGGTAAATACAGCTAAAACAAAAGAAGATATGTTTTTTCAAGATTCCCTTGCTGATACCCAACAAGACCTTCATCTGTCTGTCCATGATGTAAAACTTGGAACTGCTGGAATGTATCCACAGATGCATAAACGAAAGGGGCCACTTAAGCATAGTTTACGAGACTCATCTATGCATAAGTCAATAAAAAAGACAACAGCCGAAACGACAATATCACCATCGTATCTGAGTAATGAAGATAATTTCCACAAAATTATAAAAGTTACTCAAATACAAAATAACCGACAAAGCTCAGGACCAAGTGACGCTGGGGTTTATCAAGCAGGGAAAAGTCGACTATCGACAAGAAAAAGCAAAGAAACGTGGACATTTAACGATAAAGCACTAATTACTGAACAAACAAAAGCTCCACAGCAAATCGAAACATCCCAAACTCAACAGTCCTCAACGGCAATCAAAACAACTCAAAAAACAATAATTTCAAAAGCATCTTCACAAAAAAAAGCAACACCAAAATCAACAGAAAATCTCGCAACTCAGGAGCCAACAACTATGACAGAACAATCTACAACTACAACACAACCACCAACTACAACAGAAAGACTAACAACAACTACAACACAGTCAACAACAGAACAGCCAACAACAACTACAACACAGCCAACAACAACTCAACCAACAACAACAACGACAGAACAACTAACAACAACCACAAAAAAGCCAACTAAAAAACAGCAAAAAACAACCACAGCAAAACCAACGACTACAACAAAAACACGAACAACAACCACGACACGGCCAACAACAACAACAACAGAACAACCAACAACAACTACAGCACAGCCAACAACTACACAACCAACAACAATTACGACAGAACAGCTAACAACAACTACGACAGAACAGCTTACAACGACTACAACACAGCCAACAACTACAACAAAAAAAACAACAACAGCTAAAAAACAATCAAAAACAACAACAAAGCCATCAACTACAACAGAAAAACCAACAACAACGACACGAACAACAACTACAACACAGCCAACAACTACGACAGAACAACTAATAACAACTACGATTATATCATCAACTATGACAGAACAGCTAACAAAAACCACAACACAACCAACAACTACAACAGAACAGCTAACAACAACCACAACACAGCCAACAACAACGACAGA
>WFKH01011926.1:28101952-28112107 GCA_016163765.1 Magallana hongkongensis
ATATTAAAAGGTATTTGTTTTTAGAAACAAATAGGAATTTAACTTAATGTTAGATGTTATGTATTTGTGTAGGAAAGATCAAGACAAGAACAAATTGCAAAGAAGGCAGAGGAAGAGAAATTGGAGAGAGAGAAAGTAGAGAGAGAGAAGGCTGAGAGGGCCAGGAGAGAGGCTGAGGAGAAACTGCGTCGACTTAACTGTAAGTATAGCTCTATTTGGAAATAGAAATTGTGTTCACTTAAATGTCAGTATAAGTGGAAACTATGTCCACCTTGACTATTAAGGTTTCAGACAAAGTACCCGTCAATATTTTTGTAAAACTGAGAGTTGCTGTACTTGAAGGCATATGAGTGTTGCTAAAATTCATGAAATGATTTTTAATGATTATCTTCAGTTAGAGGGATGTCTCTTGTTGAAATTGATATGCAATATGTAGGCCCCTAATGTTAAGTACATGTACATGAGAATCAGAAGTAAATTGTGAAACTTATGGCTATGACTGTTGTGTTGACTTTACACAGTGAAAGTGCAAGTTACAGACGGGAGGTAAAATAACACGAAAACTATACACTGGTAAGTTTCTGACATGTGATGGTGCAACATGTACATGATACGGAAGGTCAACCCTTTGCAGGGAATTAGCTGGGGGAGGTCTAAAAAGCTGAAAAATCATGAAAAATGGGCGAAATACTGTATGAAAGGGTCGAAATCTCAGAAAAACCACCATGTAGAAAATTTTACACGTTCTGACTAGTAATTTTCCTCAGAAATTGGTGATTGGCCTTGTAGGTAGTGAATTAAAGGTATTTGTGCTGAATGGGAACTGAGGAAATTCTAGTTACAGAGTTCCGAAGACACACATCCCATGGCTACAGTGAATTGTATCAAAAAAACTGTCCCCTGCCACCTAAGTATGCAAGTACCTCAAAACATCAACTTAGGTACTGATATACATGTGCAATTGTTCAATGCAGAAATACATGTAGCTCAAAAGAGAAACTATCAGGACTTGAGTGTAAGTATAGATATAAGTGGGCTTCAGAGAGAAATCAGAGCAGTCTGAAGATCACTCATCTGTGTTCACTGTGGTATGTTACAGTATATTTCTGATTCTCTATATATAGGATGGTCTCTCTGTGACATTAAATATATAGACATTGTAAGTTACATGGTATGTTACAGTATCGGAGTCCCAGCCCTCCAAACCGAGAACCATCCCCTCCCCTAACCTGCCCAATGGCTGGGAGAAGAGACTGGACCCCAACACACGTCGGTACTACTACATCAACCACAACAAGGGCACCACCCAGTGGGAGCCACCTGTCACTCAAACAGGTCAGTCACAGGGGGAAATCCCTCTCAAATGGTTTATCTTTGTTATGAATAATTCAATCAACAATGCTCATAGATTGTATCAGTAATTCGATTCGAGCTTTTGATTGAGAAATGAATGTACATGTAGATATTTTGAGAAAATTTTGCACAATTCATGTATCAATACATGTAGATATGTTTGTCATATTTTTTTTCCTATACTAATATGTTTGTGTCTTTCGCCTAGAAAAATACCAGAGTATATCAAGCTTGTAGAATTGAGCGATATTTTGAGTATTATCAAAATTGTTCAAGTCTTTTTTCAGTATCTAGAAATATCTAGAAAGATATTTTTCTGAAGATCATGTTAAAAGAACATGTATTTTATTGCTTATCAATTTTGAGGGACTTGAAAGTGTAATTGAAGATACTCTATGTTTGGGATTATATATTTAATCAATAGGTCTCCCACCTGGACAGCTGTCTGTTACCAAACTGAAGGAGGAACCAGCAACACCAAAGAGAGGCTTGTCACGCTCCAATTCCTCCCCAAACATCGCCAAGATGTTATTTGATGAAGAGCAGGCCCCAAAAACTCGCCCTGTCGTCGACAGAGGGGCAAAACCTCAGCCACGGTAAATACAGAAATAGATACATATACCATATATACTCGCCTATAAGTATACATGCATAAGTACAGCAGAGACAAAATATCATACACCTATTTACTGGCTAAGGTATCTCACTCCTCATGTTTTGATTTCATTGCGCAGATGATCATTATATTTAAAATGAATATGATTTTATTTATTCGATCATCACAGAAAGATTATTATTTCATAATTACACAACATTCATAAAAAAAATCCATTTGAGTTCAAGAAACAAACAAGTTTTTGGGGGAACTATTTTTTCGTGCGGAAGGGTTTTTAGACGAAATTGACAGAAACGAGCAATTTTATGAATTTTCAATATACATTTCTTTTTATTATACTTTATTCATTATTCACATTTTTAACATTTGATAGGTTTGTAACATATTCTATAGGTTCTGTGTGACATGTACAAAATTAAATCTTGAGAGAGTGATAGACGATTAGCATAAAATCAGGCAAATATATAGAAAATGTCTGAATTTTTTTAAGCCAAATTTTGCAAGAATTTTACCTTTGAAGCCCTATATCTAAAATTTGACATCACTGACCCCCATGTTTCATTATGTCAAAATGATACTGAATACATGTATAGGCAAACTAGATTAATCTTATAAAATTCTTGATATTCAAAAGTTTTTATTTCAAATTAAATTGTAACTATTATAGAAATTGTCTATTTTAAGTGCAAATAGGTCACCAAAAAATTTATGCAGCTTCATACAATTTTTTCTTTGTAATCCCTCTATTCAGTGTGACCATTGTGCATAATTAAAAACAATATTTGATACCTTTCTATGAGACAGCAAATTTTCCCCAAAGAGCAGTAGTGTAGGTGGGTCCCTTGACTTACAAGAATGGGGCTCATACAGGATAGGGTTTGATTAACTGATACACAAATTTAAACTTATGTTAATTGTTTCCAGAGTTGACCAGCCCCAACCAAAGCCCAGGAAAGCAGTACACAGGGAGCTGAATCCTGTCTATGGAAATGTGGTGAGTCCCAGACCATGGGTGGGTGGGTGGGGGGGGACCACTCCGATATATAGATACTGATATCATGCAATTATTCACTACAAAAGTTACCCACTACAGTGTCTTACTTGCAACCAAGCAGATTTTCCACTTTCTCATAAAAAACACAAAAATATTGTTTAAAATGATTCAGAGCATATATCTTTCTTTGAGCAACAAAATCATGTTTCAGATATGATGCCTTAATGATCCATAAAATAAAATTTTGGTGAAGCATTCTGCCTTAAATATCCAACTTGTGTACAAGATGTTTTCTATGTATGTCAGAGTGGTCAGACTAACAAGTAAATGTATAATGCAGGTTTGTCAATATTTTTCACTGAGGTCTGATTTGTGATCCTGACAGGTTTTGGTCTTCTTTCTAGGGCCGGGCGCTCACAGGTCTCCGTAACCTTGGTAACACGTGCTACATGAATTCCACCATTCAGTGCTTGAACAACACCTCCCCACTGGCCACCTACTTCCTGACCGACATGTACCTGTATGACATCAACAGGTAAAATCTGACATAATAATGTACCTGAGTGTATGACATCAACAGGTAAATGTCTGCAATATGTACCTATATGACATCAGCAGGTAAAAGTCTGCAGTATGTACAGTAAAACTCAGTTATATCAAAGTCCTAGGGACCAATGGATTTACTTCGTTATATCCGTAATTCGTTATATTCGTATAACGAATTCGTAATAATAACTCTAGCGAATTCACTTTATACATGTTGTCTTTCACCAGACTACAATTTTTGCTAATTGAGGCTTAGAATGAAAATACATTCTTTTGATACTTTTAATAATCGGGTTGTAAATTGAAGAATTTATGTGAAAATAAATTCTTTCAAACTATTACGTTAAATGGTAGTGCAAATGTTTTAAACTGTAAAGAAATTTGTTATAAAAGTGTTAAATTTTGTCATTATTCACCTCTACGGGACTCAAAATCAGTTCGCTATATCCGTAATTACATTATATCCGAATTCATTATAACCGTTAAATTTTGCAAAGATTTGTTAAGAATTTTACCGGGGACTCAAGAAAACTTCGCTATATCTGAGATTTCGCTATATCCGTGTTCGTACTAAATGAGTTTTACTGTACCTGTATGACACCAACAGGTAAAAGTCTGCAGTATGTACCTATATGACAACAGGTAAAAGTCTGCAGTTTGTACCTGTTTGACATCAACAGGTAAAAGTCTGCAATATGTACCTATATGACATCAACAGGTAAAATAGCAATATGTACCTGTATGCCATTAGTACTTATTAGGTTTGTTACTGACTGTCTACAGTCAGGGTTGGTCAATCTCATAGATGGCGAGGCGAAGCCGAGCCGTCTATGAGATTGATCAACCTCATATATTTCTGTAGTCAGTCAGTAACAAACCTAATAAATGTTTTGTTTTACCTAGGACTATCAAGTGACACATTTATTCACAAAAAGCGATGATCTCTGCAAACCCATGTATACAAGTTGCCTAACATCTCGTCCAATTTAACTCATTTAAACTCTTCAAAATTATCAATCTCACCTTTCAAATACTCTTTGAAAATCTTTGCTTCACTAATGTTGACTTAGAATGTTTTGTTGCTATTCAATTTTAAACGTTTTCTATCTTTCCTCTGCAGAGATTTGAGCAAATCTCGACGCTGCTATTAGGTTCTGCTCCAGACACAACAATATGACGTCAATATTCAAAGGGCAACTACTCTAATTTTAAAGAATTTTAAAGGGCAACTACTCCAAATATTTTAAGAACTTACGGCATGCGTTTTTCTGTATTAAATATTATGAAATGTTGAAGTGAGTAGCCGAAGCGTCGGCCAGTGACGGCCATATTGCCGAATATTAATTCTCACCGAAAAAACATAGAGATATATGAGGCAGTCACGTGCTATGTTTAAACCAATGAAAGAAGACATTTCAGTCTGGGGGAAAACAACAATAGGTAAAAGTCTGTGACATGTTGTCACAATAGCAGTCAGTGGTCAATGAAAGGATTAAACCTTTGTAGAGTCCTCAGAATGTTACAGCAAGGTACACTATTAAAAAAACAGCGGATTGATAACTAAAATCAAAGTGTTGTACTGTGTTTCATTGATGGATGTTTTATACAGAGAGAGTCAGCTTGGTTACTATGGTGAGATAGCGGATGACTTCTCGGTCATTATCAGGGCCCTGTGGTCAGGACAGTATAAGTGTATCACCCCCAGGGACTTCAAGGTATGCACCCCCCTCCCCACACTGTGGAGTTATCATTCTTGATGAATAAGATCATTTAAAAGATACAGTGATCTCATGATTTTCTCAGCCTGTCATTCACTGAAAATTTACGGAATGTGATGTGGTTTCATCATAAGTTAAATGTTGATATGATGATGGTTGTTTTACAGTATGTGGTGGGGAAACACAACCCTGATTTCGCGGGGACCACTCAACAAGACAGCCACGATTTCCTGACCTTCCTGATGGACGGGCTTCACGAGGGGCTGAACAGGGTCAGTGTTATAACTCACCCCTAGTCTCTGCATTTGCAGTAACCATTTGTCTTATCTATGTACATGTATATTTGAATTCAGGCATGATATATTTCTACCTCTCTGTGTTTCAGAATATTATTGCATGTTTTTTTTTTAAATTTAAAATACCATTTAAACGTTCACAGATCAAATGGGACCCCCTGGAAAATTAAGACACATTAGATTTATGTAGTACATGTATTTAAAGTTACCAAAAGTTTTTCTTGAACCTCCCAGCAAAAAACAAGGATTTTTTGATCCACCCCCAGTAAATATTGTTCCATTCATCTCTTCTTTCCACAGTAACAGACTTGCATTTCACTTTATCTTGGGGTTTGATCAATACTGATTTTCGTGTCTCAAGCTGAGAATGATTCTCACTAAGGATCATTCAATTTCTAAGGTTTTTATCCAAGACACATGAAAAGATATTTAAGGAATAAGGAATCATTCTTTGAATATTATGAGGTGATAATTTCGGTTGGGGCGTGATCAAATCCAATAAAGCCCGAAAAGCTTTATGATAGATTTTATTTAATTTATTTAATTTATTTAATTGTTTATATAATTTTCAGCAGTTGTACGATTAAAATTAGTATATTAAGTATGCAAACCCCGCTTACGCCCCAACAATACATCTTTAAATTTATTGGACTGTACATTACAAAATCGTTTCGTAGTGTTATCACATACAAAGACACTGGAAAATGTAAATATTCGGTGTTCAAGCTCATTTTGAATTTGATGAGATGTAAAGATCGACACATTTTATTGTACAGGTAAAGAAGCGACCAGAGATCCCTGAGCAGGACAATGACAAGATGGGGGACAGCCAGGCGGCCGAGTTGGCATGGAAACACCACCAGTTATGTAATGAGTCCATCATCGTCGAACTGTTCCAGGTTTGTTCCAATCATTCTTTCACAGAAAACACCTTTTCACTAAAAAGGTACATGTATATCTGTTAACAATAAATGATATATACTTTGATATTCATTGAAGTCAGAAAGCCTTTTCCTTATAAAAGTAGAAAAAAAGAAGCAGATTATGGTTTGGTTGGATAATTTCTTTACCGGTATACATGTAATAAAAAAAGAACAAACAAAAGAAAATCTATTTGCCTGGCTAACACTTGTTACAAATGTATTATACAATGTATTGAACTATGTGCTTTTGTATATACATGTAATAAAAGATTGATGTGGGTGTGTTTTGTCTACAGGGACAGTTGAAGTCCACCTTGATGTGTCTACACTGTCAGAAGATGTCGGTCAACTTCCAGGCATTCATGTTTCTTACTCTACCCATACCCCCCTCATCCAAATGTAGTCTAGGGGTAAGGGTGTTTTTACTTGCTTATTAAATTGTCTTAGTGGAGCACATGGCTCAGTGGTCATAGGCATTAGGCCAGTAACCCAAAGGTCACTGCTGTGGTCACTTAATGTTGTGTGTTGTGTCCTTAGACAAGGTACTTTATCTACATATACATTGCCTCAGTCCACCCATCTGAAATTTGGCACTGGCATTTGCTGGGAGTTAACCTGCAATGCACTGGTCTCCCATCCAGGGAGAGTCAATGACCTTCATCAGCTTTGCACCAGGGAAACCGGAATAAGCACCGGTCTTATGTGCCTTCATGGCTGGGAGAAGGATTTAAGTTATTAAATTGTCTTATTGTTCATGTTGAAAATATTGCTTTTATACATTTCTTAATCAATTTACAAAATTATGTAAGAAATGGGGTGTACAGAATATATTACAATGAATTACAGCTTACCTGTCACATGTAGGTCCTACTTAATTCATAAAACTTCCAAAGGTTAATAAGCATACCTTTTATGTGCTTTTTTTTTGTAATTTGTCTGGATTGTTTTTAAAGGATAAAGGAAAAAGTTCTCATTATATTAAAGGTAGTATATAAAGAGGTTTTGAGCTATAAGCATAGGGTAAATGAAGTTGGTACTGGTAGTCTCAATTTCGACCCCCCCCCCCCCAAAAAAAAATAAAAATTAAAAAAATTCTCTCTATTATAAAGATGTATACTGGTAAATGGTCTGATCCATTGATATGACATAATTTGTTTTGTGTCATTTTATTTTCAGGAGTGTCTTAAGTTA
The DNA here is from genome assembly GCA_016163765.1 of Magallana hongkongensis. Classification (NCBI taxonomy): domain Eukaryota; kingdom Metazoa; phylum Mollusca; class Bivalvia; order Ostreida; family Ostreidae; genus Magallana; species Magallana hongkongensis. The sequence continues at coordinate 28,109,590 of WFKH01011926.1, forward strand.
TTCCTGAAGGAGGAGAAGTTGACAGGAAGCAGTAGATGGCGCTGTCCTCGTTGTAAGGTGGATCGTGATGCAGTCAAGAAAATAGACATCTGGAGACTTCCCAGAATTCTCCTGATAGGACTTAACAGGTCAGTGCCAGAATTGCATCACTTAGATGTACAGTTCTTATTCTGAACATGTTTATTTTGCACATAAATTGTCTGAATTAATAGAGCAACAGGATAATTAAATCACCATGCAATTAAGATAAAAGATTTTGTCATTCCAAATATTGGTCCCAGTTTGAATTTGCCATAGAGGTAATTATCTGGATTATTGGTGTAAGGATTACTGTAGCTCCCTGTACCAGAGTGACACATGTCTATTGTCTATACTGTAAACACTGCACATTATCTACTGACATTAACTACTACACAAACAGTCAAAATCAAATTCTTTGCCATAATATTACACTATATGTTGTCATGTTCAAAATATGTTTAAACAAAATATCATTGAAATTTGTATTTATTTTCTAAAATTTTAAAGATAAGTCAGCATGGCTCAAGCTCAAGTATAGTAATAAAAGATAGTATAGAATGTCAGAAAAATATCTACAGTGTCCATGTTATTCACGCCAAGTATACAAACTACAAAACATTGACCTTGACCCTTAATACCAGCAGCGCAGTATTTTGTGATGTATATGTACATGTGCATGCATTGCAGGTTTGTGTACAAGGGACAGTGGAGAGAGAAGATCAACAGCTATGTGGATTTTCCAACCCGGAACCTGGATCTCAATCCCTACCTGGAGGGTCCAAAGTCCATCAAGTCCTCCTACAGACTCTATGCCACTTCTGTAAGTTTTCAGACGGAGAGTGTTTTTTTGTTGTTTTATTTTTTTGGGGGGGTGGGGGTATTTGGTGTTACATTTTGGCAACTGATAGATTATTTTTCGTATGTTTATGCAAAATTATTCTTATCTCAAACTGTCAAGTGTCTGGGGAGTTTCATGTGGTACAATATTATAGAAAATTATGTATGGTAATTTTGCAATGATGTAAATGTTAATGATTTGCAAAAATCTATTTGAAATGTGTTTCATATTTTCATAAATATAAATTGATATTTTGAAAAGAACATGTCATTGAAGGTAGTAAGCCATAGGTTTATGTTCTGATAACATTTTTATAGCATTTAGATGTATAAATCAACTGCCGGTAATATTGGTTTGTAACATGTTATTATGCATTCAAACTCTGTTCCTCTATTTGATTTCAGAACCACTCAGGAACTTTGGATGGGGGGCATTGTAAGTAGTTTTTTATGTTGTTTCATGTATCTTCATTAACTGGGTTCATGATGTACATATATAAGTGTCATATTAAATGTTAAACTATATTTTGTCAAATTTTATGTAAGTTGTAACAAAATACCTGTAAATACCCAGTTACAAGAGAAAATGCAGTACATTGTAAATGTCATTGCTTTTTTGTGTACATTTGATATACATGTATTACCAAAACTATTCAGGTATACATTAGTCAGTAGTCAAGTATAGAATGCTGTTGGGGTTTTTTCAGACACAGCTTACTGTCGTAACCCATGCACAGAGAAATGGTTCAAGTACGATGACGACCATGTGTCCGAGATTAAAGAGTCTGATGTCAGGGTCAGTATTTACCTGATTTATTTTAAAATTTTCATCCTTTATCAGGTATTCGGAGTAAGAATTTCTTAAGATGTAACCATTTTGTTTTATTAAATGAATATAAAACAATTATTTATGATTGAAGAAATTTGGTAATACACACACATGTAGGAAAATATCTTCTGTTTAGCTCACCGAGACGAAGTCGGGGGAGCTTATGCTATACCCTCGGCATCGGCGTCGGCGTCCGGACCTGGTTAAAGTTTTTGTTGCAGGTCCTGTATCTAACTTATTACTTGTCCTATCTTCACCAAACTTGCATGAATGATGCATCTGGACCTACTAATGGACTTGAGAGACTTGGATGCTGAATCTGGGCCATGAATTTCAGATGCTGGAGGAGGTTAAGGTGTTTGGAGCAGGTTAAAGTTTTTGTTGCAGGTGCCCTTTGATAGCCATTTCTAAGTTACTACTGGTCCAAACTTCACCAAACTTGCATAGATGGTGTGTCTTATGATACTGATGCACCTGACAGGCTTGAATGCTGAATCTGAGCCATAGGTTTCGGATGCTGGATGAGGTTAAGGTTTTAGAGCTGGTTAAAGTTTTTGGAGCAGGTGCCCTCTGATGATTATATCTTACTTACTACTGGTCCTAACTTCACCAAACTTGCATGGATGGTGTGTCTTATGATACTTTTGCACCTGACAGGCTTGAATGCTGAATCTGAGCCAAAGGTTTCGGATGCTAGATGAAGTTAGGTTTTTCGAGCAGGTTAAAGTTTTTGTTGCAGGTGCGCTTTGATAGCCATTTCTAAGTTACTACTGGTCCCAACTTCACCAAACTTGCAAGGATGGTGCGTCTTATGATACTGATGCACCTGAC
>WFKH01011926.1:28112117-28123623 GCA_016163765.1 Magallana hongkongensis
AACTTGCAAGGATGGTGCGTCTTATGATACTGATGCACCTGACAGGCTTGAATGCTGAATCTGAGCCATAGGTTTCGGATGCTGGATGAGGTTTAGTTTTTTTGGAACAGGTCACATGTTTAATACATGTAGGTAATAGCACTATTTCAAACTTGCATATATGATCTAACTATAATATAAATGAATGGCAGAGGTAGCTTCAGATGCAGAGCCTGATCTCCATTATCGAGGATGCTAAAAAATATATTAGTTATTTCTGGTCCTAACTTCACCAAACTTGCAAGGATGGTGCGACTTACGATACTGATGCACCTGACAGGCATGAATGCTGAATCTGAGCCATAGGTTTCGGATGCTGGATGAGGTTAAGGTTTTAAGAGCTGGTTAAAGTTTTTAGAGCAGGTGCCCTCTGATGATTATATCTTAGTTATTACTGGTCCTTACATCACCAAACTTGCAGGGATGATGCATCTCATGATACTGATGCATCTGACAGGCTTGAATGCTGAATCTGAGCCACAGGTTTCGGATGCTGGATGAGGTTTAGTTTTTTGGAACAGGTTACATGTTTTATAGATAATAGCTTGCTTAATTGATTTAACTATAATATAAATGAATTGCAGAGGTAGCTTCAGATGCAGAGCCTGATCTCCATTATCAAGGATGCTAAAAATTCTCCTACCTCACTCAAACCTGCTTGATAGATGTGTTTGTTGTTAAATGATATAACATGATTCCTATGATATAGTATTCTATGATATGATACACTATTGTTTTATACGATACAATGTAATATAATACATTATATTGTAAAAAGTTATATGATATGATATGATATTGTATCAATTTTTTTGTACATTATTATATGATATTGTATTATGATATTGTTATGTATAGTATTGTATATTATTATACAATATTGTAGAATATGATATTGTATAATATATTATTTTATCGAATGATATTGTTTCATATTATATTGCAAATATATGATATTGTATCATATGATACGATATTGAATATTATAATTATATCATATCGTATTATACAATATTGTATAATATGATATTGGTTTATATAATATATTGTTATATAATACATGAAATTGTATTATATGATATTATAAGATATTTAATATGATATTGTATAATATGATATTGTATCATATGATATGATATTGTATAAAATGATATTGTATAATATTGTAATATATAATATCGTACTGAATCAGATGATATTATATCATATGATATGATACAATGTTTTATCAAATTATATTGTATCATATGATACAATATTGTGTATCAAATATGATACAATATCATACAATACAAAATTATACTATATTATACAATATAATATCATATGTTTCAATATTGTGATGTATTATGTGATATGATATAGTATCAAATAATGCTATATTGTATTTATATTAGGTATTATGATATTGTATTATGTGATTAAATACAATTATGTATAACACGATACAATGTCATATTATATGTTACAAAATCATATTGCATCAATATTTATTACAGTATTATATTGTATTTAATGATATATATTGTAAGTATCATTGGATGCAATATCATATTTTATATTATTGTATTGATAAACATTGTATCTTATAATAATGTATGAAATGAACATATGATTATCATACAATTTTTTTACATTTGATATACGATATTGTGTCAAAACAGTATCCATGAATATCCAAGATCATTAACTATGATTTTCATATAATATGATAAAGGTGGTTTTATAAAGGTGATGCCTCATAAAGTTGATGCCTCGTCTCGGTGAGCTTTGTAATCTGTGATTACCTATGTTTTTTATTTGCCATGGACTAATATTCATTATGATCTGTCATTACCTTGAAAATTACTAGATTATAAATCTAGTGAACAATAATTGTTATGTTATTTTTAATTGATTGGATGCAATAACTGGGGGAATTTGTCACTGATTTCATGGAACTATTTTACTAAAACTACCATAAAGAAATGTGGGATTATTTTTATATTAAATGGGTTTAACAACAGTTTGATTATTTCATTTGCTTGCATGTAATAAAATGTGGAATGTTTTAATGGACTTGTATACATGTAATGACAGTGTTATATATTTCAGAGTAATGTAATTACATTTTATTACAGTCCTCCTTGGCTTATGTCCTGTATTACACATCGGTGGAGATGCTACCACCCAATTTCAGACAACATTTCTGAGCCACCACCGAGAAAAGAAACTGTCATCAAATCAGAATCATCTTCATAGAGTGAAAGTCGGTTGAAACAATTACCATATCATCAAATCGTTTAAAGTTGGCCAAATCTTTTAAATATTATATCAGATTGATTTCTTTGGCGTTTTCACACGTGACCGGTTATATGTACGGTATTTTGTCTGACTGAATCATGTTACAAGATACATGTACATGTACATGTTCAGTAGTTTCAGCTGGTGGATTTTTTCATCAGTTTACTTTTTGTGCAATCATTCCATCCCACCAGATGGTAGGAACCTAACAAGTACATGTATATCAAGAAAAAGTTTCCAACCAGAGATATTCAGGATTGACCTCAATCATCAATCACCAAAGTGGATTTAATCTGGAGTGGGAAGCCAATTCAGACTTGAACAAACTGGATAAAGAAGCAACCCCACCCCCGGATTTGTCCATATAATAATTAATCTAGTCAGACCAAGTGGTTGACTTTGTACCATGTACTTAAATACAAAACGACCTTAAGTTCTTTGAAGAAGAGCAAATTTTTTTATACAGTTATATTAATTATTATAACAAACATATCATATGTGGGTTCTGGGTCTTTCTTAAAGTAACAATGAAATGTGCATGTTTCCATGTTGACTTCAATTGCCTATTTTATTTATTATTATTATTTTTTTTTTTGAGTTAATGAGTAAAAGCTTTTTGACATCGAGATGTTTTGCATACATTTCTGAGGTTTATTGCTTATCAGTCATCCATAGTCATAGTGAACAACTTTTAAATGTCTTTTAATGCATGTACCATGTAAACAGGATCATTCATCAAGTTCAATGTAATACTGTATGCAGGGAAATATTTGCCCCTTTCGCCCTCATTGTCAGTGGGCGAATTTAAGACTGGGCGAATTCCAATGTCTCAAATTACATGTATATCTCTTTTAACACAAATGTATCTGGGCGAATTCAAGACTGGGCCATTTGCAAGTAATGAAGGGCGAAAATAACACGGGGCGAAAATAACCCTGTATACAGTATACAAAGCATGAAAGACTTGAGTTATAATGAACCAGGAGATGATGTAAGTTGTACGTCTAGTTTTGACTGTACAACTGAGTCATTTATTGATCAGTAGCTGATCAATCAGAATACAGCACTGTATGTCTGTAGCCCCTCTTTCCATAGTATTCAATCACCTGGCATTGGTTGAATAGATAGATCACAGGATTTGAGACTAAGAACTCATAATCCACACTCTCAACAACATGGTGGATACATTTAATTTGTGGAGTTAAACTTTCATCATTATTGATATGTACAAGTGTACATTTAATCTTTTGCATTTTTTATTGTTAATTCCCATTTTGTTAAAGTTGAACTGTCCAATCTTGTGCTTGATTTATGATCATTTAATTTGTATTCAGGTTCACAATGTATACACAGAATTCTATTTTATTTCTTGACTTATACATGTATTATATCTGTGATTCATTATTATTTAAGGCTGTGAGCATTTGACATTGACAACTTTTAAAGACGATTGAATTTGGAAGTTATGCGTGCACATACTGTACCTGTAAAATGCAAATTGACAGTCGTGCATTTATGTGTTAATAACATACATGTAGTAATTTGACAGTCATCAGTTTAACTTGACATTCAAGTGTAAATTTGTATATAACTCTGTAAAATGTACACATATGAATGTACTTTTACTTATTTAGACTATACATACACATAAATGTACATAATAATACTAATTAAGACCATTTATTCCTGATAATGATTTTATTAATTGATCAACAAAGCCTGTATATACAGAAATATAAGTTTCTATGTACATTGTATTATAATGTTAACTCTGCTCATTTATCGAGTGTGCTATATTAATGATGGTTTTTTTTTTTACTCACATTATTTGTTATTTTATCAGAAGTTACATTTTTTTGATTGTTGTAAAGAAGAAGGATGAGATAATAAAACTTCATTCTGCACTGTACAATTTTATTACTGTCTTCGTGTAGGTAACATTTTAATTTGTGCGTCATTAATTTTTTGACTGAATTTGAACATTACTGAAAATTTCTCAGATTCAAATTTAAATTTAACAAAAGAAAATTCTATATTTATTGCTCTTTTTCATACTTGCAAGAATTGGATCTCCTTTCTGTTAACATACAGATCAACAACAATGATCAATTATATACCACATATTCACTCATTGTAGGAAACCCACGGCCAGTCACGCATATGTATACTGATTGTGGGCCAACTCATTGAATTTCTTCTCGTTATATGAGTAATTCATGCTCTATTCCTATTGGCTCCTTCACACTTTCACTTTTATCAAGGAAATCTAATCAATCCCATTTATGCTTATGCATGTATTTATCAACAATGGCATGTTTTCATAACATGGTCGTAATTTTCATACAGTACCTCAAAAAAGTATTGAGTTTCACTTCCTCTTTGGCGAATTGAGAATAAATTCATGAGACAAGAAAATTTCATTGACCCTCACCGTCAGTAAGCATAATACATGTATGTGTGACTGGCCTTAATTTTCTAATGATTGTACATGTACATGTACTTACTTTCTCTGTATAATTTTATAATTTAGCCTAGGAGAGATTTAAAGATCATGTAAACTGTATCTTTGCAGAAAAATTTACATAATCCTCGCCAGCCAGTAATGTATTTTATCTACAATGTTTGCTACCTTCATAACTGCATGAACCAGCCTTTTATTTCCACCAAAGAAGATTATATGTTTACGTAAAAAATATATTAATTGACAATCCAGAGTGTCCAAGGACCATGTCATCAAAAATACCAGTTCAAGTACATGTACTAGTACCCCAAAAAATCAATTATACAAAACAGTTTAATGGGTGAAAATTTTAATGAATTTCAACTATTCAAACTTGGGTACATGTTTTAAAGTCTTCATGTCACCAAATCGTCCTTGGCAGTGAGTGAACCTTTCTTCTTTTGTAATGAGTACACACTTACTCACTGCTAGTCCTCAGCACAGAGTCTTGGACAGTGATAGAGAGCTTGGCAATTCAACGACTATTGTCTGACAACTATCCAACAACTTGGTAAAATTTTACACTTATGTCAAACAGAGTCCTGATGTTGATGGAGAGCTTTGTAATTGAACATTTTGTGTACAAGTGCCCCCATCTTGTCATCGGACGGCCACAGAACACAGGGTTAGTCTTCCAGGGAGTTAACTTCTATGGAGTTAATCAGCAACACCACCTGCTGGGATTTTTGCACTAAAAACAAAACAATTACATGAGTATAAATTTCATGTTGATGGAATATTATAAAGAGCATTATCTCAACCACAAAGCACACAATGACATCAAAGCATGAATGTGACAGTCACTGATAGTCACTCTGTCACCGAGAACAATTCTATGATTGAATACAGCATAAAACATTGAATACAACATAACAATTCAACCAATGCAATTGTGATATGAGGTACCATTTACTATAAAACTTTTCAAAATTAACTTTTGTAGTTTACTTATAGCCAAGCCATACTACATACTTGGTTTAGTGTATATAGAAATTGTTTACATAATTATATGCATTCAGCTGACAAGGTTTTTATGCATACAGCAAACAAAATGTATAACAACAGTATCTTTCGATTAGTATTTTTCGATTTAGTTTTAGACAGGTTTCTTTTGGCCCTGCTTACTTACGTCTGAGTTTTCTGACTGTGTTGACTTACTTCTGAGATTTCTGTGTTAACTTACTTCTGAGTTTTGACTGTGTTTACTTACGTCAGAGTTTTCTGACTGTGTTTACTGTGGAATCATTTAAATTTGTGGGGGCCAATTTTTGTGTATTGTGGGTTTTTTGCTTATTCGTGGGGATGTAATTTTGTTGATGCGCCAGTTTTCAGTTTCAGTAAGAGAACTAACTCTTTCAAAATTTGTTTTCGTTGAGGATGTAAATTCGTGAGGGAGGGCTACCCATGAATACCACCAAAATTGAGCCACCATGAATTCTAATGATTCCACAGTACTTACTTCTGAGTTTTCTGGCTGTGTTTACTTACTTCGGAGTTTTCTTACACGCCTTCTCCGGACCATCAGGAAAGATAGCACCATGGGGGACAGGGTCTTCTCTATCACTGTTGCCTCAATGTTTACCACCGAGCGACTGAAAACAAGGCATATCTCAATAGGTTAAAGACTCAATTGCTGGTGTTCAAGTCATGAGTTCAAAATCTTTCTGTCAGGCCACCTCATAAATATGCTTGTTTGCTCAACCAAAGGATGAAAAACTACCTGATCCAAATTATTTTTATAAACAATTTGAGCATGTTTTTTTTTTCTGAAATCTAGTTGTTTAGAAATCTGTTTTCTATTTGAGTTTTATGCAACTTTGGAGTAAAAAAGTATTTCCCTACCTATCAATCAAAAGTTGAAACAACAAATCAAGAGAGAGATTTTTTAATAAGGTGGCCCATTAATGGTGTGTGTATTCATGTCACCTCAGCATCAGCACTCACCTCAGCAGTGGTCTCCCCACCAGGGTAAAATCTTTGCTGCCCACTAGAAGCACCTACAACCAGAATGATGAGAACATTAAATAAAATAGGAACACATTTAATTGTCACATCAAATTAAACATTATTTACTGAAAATAAATCGTATCTAATGTGTCAGTAAGACTCCAACCCTACCTTCTCCAGCCTGATCCTGGTGCCCACCGTGGGGTAAGACGAAGTCTCAACAACAATGATGTCATTGACCGTGACCTTGCGCTGAAATCCGGCCACATGAACCACAGCAAACAGTCTGCCCAGGTCCTCCGAGTGTATCTGGGTGTTCACCGCCTCTACTATGTCTGAACAGGTAAAAACAATTAAATGATTCATATGTAGAAACCAATATTTATTTCATTTTATTCATAAATTTTAACAAATAACTGTAGGGAAAATTTGAATGAAGAATGTTTATTAAATACCCGTTGACTTGTTGACATCTGTTGATTGGGACACAGAGACATCTAAGACGCTCTCTGATCTAAAACATAGGGTGTTTAATTTGGTGAAATGTTATACAATATATTTTTTTGTGCATGTATTATTTGACTTAACCAGGAGAAAACAGGAGTAATCATTGCGCAGTGTGTCTGCAGACATGCACTCATTTCTGATACTTCCAAGTAATAGAATATTTGACTGAGCAATGACTCGAGAAGAATGAAAAAGAATATTTAATGGGTAAATAACAAATGTTTAGTAAGAGGCAATTTTCCTACAAGATAAATAGCAAATTCTGTAGAAAAACAATTTTGTAATGTATGTATTGTCAGACTTACTTGTTGACCTGACAGACAGACTGTAGATGGAAGTATCTCTGTACGCTATACGACACTGGGGGTCTGGAAAATGCATGTCTCCCACAACCCACGGATCTAATGCTACCTACAACAACATTTTCATGGGTTTAAAGTTGAACATATTGGTATTAATCTCTAAAACGCTGAAATGAAGATATGAGTAATATCAATGTACTGCGGTCTTGAATATTTTTCAGGACCAAATGTCTGAAATATACATTTCAACAATATTGAATATTCATCGCTTTGAGAAAATTCGGAGGGAGACCCTGCACATTTTCCCCCACATATTTTTTTTCTTCTAACACTTTTAAAATCCATTATAGGACTTGCAAGATTATTGTACTACCTGGCGACTTGCTTATAGATGAACAACATTGGCCAACATGTTTAAATAAAGTCTCGCATCTTCTCCAAAAATTGACATTCATTTCGATGTTTTTCAATGTGGTTTGTAAACTGGTTCTAATATGTTTTACTGGTGGTCGTCTCCTTGGAACTGTAGTTGTTGGACCGGGGACGGGTTCATTTTTACCGGAACAAGACATTCATAAATTATGCAAAACCCTTAGCTTAAAAACGATAAGAAATTGTTTTTTGTAAATGGGCTGAGATGAAAGAAGTCAAGTAATATACATTGCACTTAACGAGGCCGAGTCTAATTATTTCTACCCTAGATTTTTAATGAAATTTCTTACATGTAGTTCAATTATTTTTAGATCGAAAAAAATATATTTTACCTCCCCGATTTCCTAGGGGGTCGTCTCGAAATTTATTAATTTTACTATGGGATCCTATGGGAATTTGTTGAAAAAGCGCTAAATTTTCACATTTTCCCCATATTAAGATATCTTTTGCATTTTTGCCCTATGGTATTTTTTTTTTATTTCAAATATATGAAAACGATTGTAAAAAGTTACCAAATAATGAAATTTTAAAAAATGTTTACCTCGTGGTTTGGTCCGGGGATAATATAAAAACGACCCCCCCCCCCAAAAAAAAAAAAATGGCATATTGCGGTATATATAGGCTTATAAAAATTAATTTTTAACGATTTACCACTTTAAAAATGCTAATACAGTGTATGTTTCTCTTAATGCTCTGTAATTGTTATAGATAATTTAAAATTCTCTGAATTTTAAAACTTAAATGTAACACTAGTTCTAGTTACAGAGTCAACTAAAAATTGAGAAAATTTGACGACTACTATTCGTATACCGATCAAAGAGGTTTCTCAGATTTGTCCGCATAATTATGTATACATCCTCATGCACAGCGTCAGGAGTCCGCAGTCCACTCGTGGACTGGGGACTCCCACGGCCACTCGTGGACCTGGGACTCCTGACGTTGTGAGGATGAGTTATGTAGTAAAAAATAAAGAAAATTCTTATATCATCATGACAAATTTCTATTAAAAGTGAAAACATTTCTCTGCATACTGATTTTATTTTGCTTTTCAAAAATCTACTTGAAATGAACGCTTGAAATGAATCTTTTTCAAATTATCATACTATACGTTAATTTTGATAAATTATTGAAGTAATACTATAAAGTTTTGATACGCCTTTTGGTCCAACTAGCATTGTATGTTATCGTTAAAGGATACGAGAGCAGGAATGTTTATGTTAAATTCCTCACACGAGTTGTCGGTCATGATCAGTGGCGCTGTATGCACAAAACCAAAGCGCTTCTCCCTAGAAGTAAACATTCTAAGGCCACACCAATTTGATTTCTTGGTCTTCGGATTCAAAGCAAAAAAATATTGGGGCGAGCGGGCGATTTACTAATTTTAAAATTAAAAAACTGAAATTTGAAAATTTTGGGGCGACATAAAAAATGTTTAGGCGAGCGATTACATTTTATTTTAAAATGTCATTTTTCCTTTGCAATACATGTAAAAAGCAGTGAAAAATTGGTGACCGTATTCGCATTATTGTATCAGACCCCTCCTGATCGCTGATCTATCCACACATGCTGGCATTATTTACTTGTAAAACTTGCTTATAATCTACCGGGAAATGTTTGGTATGATCAATGTTAAAAAGGGCAATCATGACAAAAAAAAAAATAAAATAACCAAAAATGGAGCGGGAAACGGAGCTCAAATTTCCAGGTGCGGGATTTATTTTTTAATATTATTTTTTGGAAAGCCCTTAGTCACATGCGCGCGGATCCGGCGACCAAGAAATCAAATTGGTGTGGCCTAATGTTTTAATTTAAATTTTGTTCATCATTTTCTCTAAACATTCATACAAAGAGGACGAAAACGCGTATAATAAGTCATAGGTATTGTACAGGTGGAAGACACGCATGGATATTTGACCGTTAATACATCTTCCTACATGTGTACTTGGTCATTGCCATTTGGTGTGTCAAAATGATGTCATCGACAGTGGATCTATCCAGTACATGTATGATTAATTTTTACAACTTCAAATGGATGTAAATATTACAACTTTCATTCTCGAGGACTCCTTTGATTCAGATTTGTATAATCTTTGAATTTTGTATTTCAAATTCCATTATGAAATTCCGATTTCAGTACTACCTGTACACCAATAAGACCCTTACTTTGACATTAATTACTGGCATTTAAATCACATCGTAGAATCACATAATTGCAGTATGACATTCACTGACATGCTCTACTTTCCAAAGTGAAAATAAGTTTTTGAAAACGATCGAGGAAAGAGAAAATCAACAGTACCATGTTTGTTAAAAGGGCTCAGGATGGTAATGGCCATTTTTAGACTATAATTATCTCCTTGAGTCAAAAAGCTTTGTATTAAGATACATGAAAATATTCAAATTTCAAACCAAAAATATATGATTTTTTTTACTTAATAGTATAGAGAATTTGTTGAACATCCTGGCAGCCTCGTGTAAATAAGACTAGATAATGATTGGTTTTGTAACAGTATTCCATTGTGTTGGATGGAAAGTTTATTGTTGCACAAACACCACTCAATTTGAAGCAAAGGACTGTCTCTGTTTGAAAAAAAGAGAAAAACAAAGAATTGTTTGATTGCGTTTATTGAATTATAAACCGACACTAGTCTAACAGTACATGCACACTCAGTATACACATCGAAAGTAGCATCGGTATTGTCACAAGTTCTAATCAGGTTACATAGATATAGAGTTTTTCACAGTTATTTACATTTAAAAAAAAAATTAGAAATATTTCTCAAGTTTTTTTTAAATTTCAACAGTCCAGTCTATAAAATGGATCCTGGTCTAGTAGCGTTTGGGGTAGTACTTTTTGTTCCATGGTTTGTAAGATTTTTTGTATGACTTTCCGTATCGATATTTCTTGTACCCGGTGTAAAGTTTCTTTCCGTATTTTGTTCCCTTTTTGCCATTTTTCTTACCATCATTACCGTCTTTCTTGCCCATTCCGTTGTCTTTTTTATCCTTGCCGTCTCCTTCTCCGTTTTTTCCATTACCTTTGCCATTTTTGTCGTCCTTTTCACGGCTCTCCACGCTTTTCCCGTTACTTTCCCGGCTCTCGCTGCTCTTCTTACCACTGTCTTGGCTGACGGATCCATTGTCATCGCTTCTACCCCCTGTCTTTCCACCCGGCTTGTAACCGCCTTTCCCTCCCTTTTTGCCATATCGATATTTACGTCCATAGTATTTCCCTACTGATCTCTTTGGTCTATATCCTTTTTTAGAATAGCTGCTTGCTGGATAACCAGGTTTTTTGTATGACCGTCCTGTGTACTTTTTTCCTACGCTTTTCCCGCCACTTTCCCTGCTTTCTCGACTCTTTTTGTCATCTTCTCGACTCACGGACCCACTATCGCTTCTGCCGCCTTTTTTACCATAAGGGTATTTACGTCTGTAATAGGTTCCTACTGATCTTTTTCCTCTGTATTTTTTCCCATATTCCCGACTTTCTTCA
>WFKH01011926.1:28134948-28147116 GCA_016163765.1 Magallana hongkongensis
ATACATTGTAGGACGACGTTTACATCAGCTATAGTCACTGATACATTATAAGATGACGTTTACATCAGCTAGTCACTGATATATGTAGGAGGACGTTTACATCAGCTATAGTCACTGATACATTGTAGGACGACGTTGACATCAGCTTTAGTCACTGACACATTATAGGATGACGTTTACATTAGCCATAGACACTGATACATCGTTGGATGAAGTGTTCATCAGCCATAGTCACTGATACATCGTAGATTGACGTTTACATCAGCTAAAGTCACTGATACATTGTAGGACGACGTTTACATCAGCCATAGTCACTGATACATTGTAGGACGACGTTTACATCAGCTATAGTCACTGTTACATTGTAGGACGACGTTTACATCAGCTATAGTCACTGATACATTGTAGGACGACGTTTACATCAGTTATAGTCACTGATGCATTGTAGGACGACGTTAACATCAGCTATAGTCACTGATACATTGTAGGATTACGTTTACATCAGCTTTAGTCACAGATACACTGTAGACTGATGTTAACATCAGCCATAGACATTGATACATTGTAGGATGACGTTTTCATCCGCTATAGTTACTGATACATTGTGGTAACTGCGAACTTATACACTCTGATTATAACTCAAAATCTTCTAATGATTTAAAGGGATGTTTCCAACTGCCTATCCAATGGTATCAAAACAACACAAACAAGTGATAGTATATGATGGACTATTTTATTGTATCGCTTCTTTATACAGGTTAGCTATTATGATTTCTAACTAAGTGACTAATGAATCAGGCTAGATCATGATCAATCTGACTAATTGCGTCAGTTGTAAGAATAAATCTGACTATAAACTAAGTCAGAAAAAGAATTTAACTAAGGAGAAACAAGATCATTTCTCTTCCAATGTAAATATCAACATGGATTCATTCTAATTAAAGGAGTATACAAATATGTAAGAATATATATGAGATATGAAGAAAACAAAATAAAAAAAGTGTCAAAATTCTGTTCTACTCAAAAGTAAAAAGTGTCAGTGTGGATTTGCTGAGACATCCCGGGTGTCAATTGTCAGAGGCACGAGGTGATGTCGTCACCGCTTCATCCACTGAGATTGTTAGGTCCTCCAATGAGACATTACGTCACAATTATGCAAGAGCTTCACGAGTAATTAAAACAACAAAAAAATTGTTATTAAATCGATTGCACCAATAATATTTTTAAAAACTGCAATGTTCACCTGAGATTAAAAAAAAACATACCTTAAACTTTATTAAGTACTTCATTTTACGTGCCGTTCATGCAAATGCTATACACAACCAAGAAATGAAATCGAGTCTCTCTCAGGTGAACGTACAGTGCATGACTAGATATAAATTATTTGTAATACATAAACATATTGCACATTCTTGGATCTGTTTTTAAACCATTCAAATAAACACAAAACTCGCCATTGTGACCATTAAAAACGACACATCACGTGTACGACTTAACATAATTGAAACGAGTTGTACCCAAAATAACTCTACTGACAACTATTTCTACATCCATCGTTTGTAGTACAATCATTATGTAAATAACAATCAAAACAAAACGTAATTCATGTTGTTTAAGTATAAGTTGTAAGCTAAGAAAGATTGCGGATATACTATCTAAACTACCTATGTACAAAATGGCTTAATGATACTGAAAACAAATATAAATAAATAAATAAATAAATAAATACGACTTTTACCGTTAATAAGTAACAAACTCTCTGTCCATTGATAAAACAGGGGCCATTCAACAAAATGATTAACATCCAAGCTTGATCGTGTACACGTGTGGCTAAAATTAGTAACAAGATATCTTTTTATAAAGAAATGATCAACAAAGTGAACTTTGATCCCTGCCCGGTGTGAAAACGAGGCTGACCAGGGCACAACATGATACAATGACAGGATTGGATGAAATAAAAATGATCAGGAATGCATTTTGTTCAAATTATATACAAATACAATGCCCATACTTCCGCCATATAAAACAACCAAAATTCACCGAAATCAAAAAAGAATTGTCACTTACTTATAAAAACAAATTTACATTGATGTCAAAATAAAACAACATTTAATTTGTCACTAGGATTACACCAAAAAATTAGAAGAACCAATTGCTGTTTCTATGACAAGTCTAAGATACAATAAAAACCTGACAACAGCTAGGGTGTCCATGGCAACCATACACAACATCCAATGAGCGGCCGCCTCTTGCTTATATGAAGTGATACGTACATAATATATAGTATGATAATATATAAATATTTGATTTGAAAATACTCTCTTGTAAAAATTACACCTTTAACACATAAAACATCATTAAAATGCTGTCGAAATTACATTCAATGGCATCTGGTGGAGTTACTAGTACTTGTTCTTAGACAAAAAAAAAAAATCATGGAATGTTTACCAGCGAACATGAGGAACCATCAAAAAGGGCTGGTTGTTTTATATGGGGCAAATATTTACATCGTGTCAAATATAATAAATATATAACATGTAATATATATATCATAAACATTTCAATGTAACTAAATCTAATATTTTTATAATAAAATATAATAAATAAGCAAGGTGGGAAAAATGTTATAATTATACGTCCTCGTAATAATCAATATCTCTACACCGTGTCGCTAAAGTCTCCTCTCGCACTGTCATCTGTGAACCATGCTAGCTCTCTCTGAACAACATCCAGTATATTACAAAGTCGGTGGGAAAACGTTCTCTTTATATAAGAAAATAAAAATTTTGAATGAGTTTCTATTTACAGTCGAGTCGTGAGTAGGAGTAATCTCCCTTTGATACCCTGTATCGGTCGTCAGAGTTGTGTCCCTTTGTTTCTGGTGGTCTATTAACAACTCTGCATCTCTCTGGCTTCTGAAAAGAAAAGAAGGCGTTAGAATAGCTTAACAAGCAAAGCACTGCAATAGAACAATACGACAGCTCGTGAAACTACATTAACAATAAACTGCTCGAAAAGGCTTAACCACACATTGGTCGGTGATTTTCTGGGCGAAATTCCTGCATTTATAATTAAATGTACATCTTCAACTAAATTACATTTTTCAAAAGAGAAATATTGCAAGAAAAAACTTATTTGCCAAACTGCGCTCTAACACTCAGATCATTGAAGTTCTCTTTAGCGCTCTTTGGGGGATAATTCACTGTGAGATAGGAATAGAGTAAGAATTTCTTCTCCCGAGATCATCGTATTATGTATATGTACACGGTGACAGTGTTATATGTGAATTCAGAAATTGATTCTAATCCTAACGTTGTTTTATATATGCAATGTTCATATCAAACTTTGCCGCGTGATCATATTATAAAACTCTTACACATGGCAAAATATTTAATATGTCGGCGTCGAGTATGGTGTTAGCCAGTTTTCATTTCAATACATGTTATCTTGTATGATCAAGCTGCCGGGGTTGATAACAGATATATCGCGCTTTTATGAAGGTACATGTAATATTTTTAAAAGAATGACACGCTCTTTTTTTTTTGATAATAAAAAGTTCCGTTGCTTGTGAAAACCCCCATGGATATTGTGTTCATCATAGATATCCATATGCAAAATATTAAAAATACGTTGTTTATTACATGTGTAGTTCCATACGAGATTGTGTTGTAAATAACATCCACACAGAATTGTGTTGTATTACAAATTCATACGAGATAAACTTTTGAATATATACATCTATATATGATATTGTGTTTAATATTACATTCATATAAGATTGTGTTTTGACAACATCATCAACCACACCTCAAATAGAGAATAATTCAAACAACCGAACAAAACTGAGTACACGAATCAAAGAACTGAATTCACAGAAACATTGCTTGCACTCTACAAAACCCGGTAGGTGAAATATAACTGTTATTGCATGGAAAAGTCGTTAGTTTTTTCTGTTATTTCTATATAGGCGAATTATGCAGTGATTTTGAAAGGGTTTGAGGTATGTTTGATAGTTGAATACATGTTTATCTCAACACGTATTCCAAAAGTAAAATAATACTCATATCAAAGTACATTGTAAGTTAATATTTATTCTACACTAGAGTTGTGTGCATATTTTCCCCTGGTATTTGATATATGGTTTCTTTGTACGTCAAATGGGCCGTATTTACACCCCATGTATAATGTTACTTCATCGATCGTTGTTCAGAGTCCATTGTAATCAAAACAAAACCCCAGAATTATGATTAGTAGTGAATGAGCATGCTGAAATCTGGGTCATTCTAGTCTGATTAGCCGTAATGTTGAATTAGTAGGTAAGAAAGATAATACTGAAGTGGGGATTCGGTTTTGCTTAGATTTGTATAAGTAGTTGACCGACAACATTGTTCAAATTAGTTTTTTTTTAATTCCTTTTCAGTTGGTGCGACTGTAACAAAATCTTGTTTTGATTTTAAAATTCCACAGCAACGAAAGCCCCGCATCACGATTCCAAAGTTAGATGCAAGAAAAATGTGTACTTTCAACACAACATACAGTAATTACATGTAGCTATGTAAGCAATGAAACACAAAAGTAAAAACCATAATGATTGTCAATAAAAATCGTGAAAAATGAAAGACGTGTGACAATTGATATAATAATATTATGACGTCACGAACAATATCTCAAAAAAACGGAAGTAGAGTAAAAACCTGAAGCCACACAATAACTTCACCATGTTACTACACCAGTCAAATATTCTACACACGGTACAAAGGACTACACCGGCCACCCACACTTACGAATCAGAGTTATCTCTCTTTGTTTGAAACAAGCAGGAGAGTTGTTGTTTCCTGAGCTACAGTACAAAAAGGTCAAGTTGATAGCACAGCCACAATTTGTTTCTTTTTTTTTTTCCTTTATCTTTTCGTTTAACCCCTTTTTACCCCAACCTAGACTACTAATTTTGCACATGAATCTTATTTCAAGCTAAATATTTACTTTTAAAACACTTATCGTCTTTAAGTTTTACACATTAACAACTCATAATTAACAACTCATAATGATTGTGTTGCGTTTGTGATTTGAATTTCAATAAGCCATATTGATAATCAGAAATATAAAATTGAGAAGCTTATATTTGTAGATTTAACAAGAATAGAAATACATTGTAAGTATCACTAGGACAGACAAGAAAGACCCAACAAAAATTATCTCAAAATGTTTTGCCCCAAGATAACATAGAACAGATGATGTATTGGTTTTGTCTCTGTACTTACCTATGGGAGCGGGTGGTCAGGCTTTAGTATGGCCGATTCTGGTCTTTCGGGCGCTTCAGCTGAACTTTGAGGCGCTTCATCCCGATCTGGAACCCGTTCATGGCCTGGATGGCCGCCTGGGCGCTCGTCGGGTTGTCAAAGCTGACGAATCCTGCAGGTTATAGCATCAGAGTGACAGCAACAAAACATTAAAAGCCTGAACCGTGATATCTAAGTCCTTCTGAATAAGATCTTATTAAAGTACTAGCAGTAGAATTTTGATGAATATTTTTGTTATGATATAATTAATCTGTAATATGCGCGAATACAGAATTTTTTTTCCAGTGGGTCCGAGGGATAATTTTGTTTTCCAGGAGGAAGAGTGTCCAAGGCCTATTTTTTTTTTAATTTTACTATTTGAATCTATTATGTTTGAATTTTCCAGGGAATGAAGAAGGTCAGGACCCCCCCCCCCCCCCACCCCGACATCTCCCTCTCTATATCTGCGCATAGTATACAATACAGAGCTTCTCAACCTACCGAAGCACTTGCTCTGATTGGTCGCCCTGTCTACGTAAACCTTGGCACTTATAACTGTTCCGAACGGCATGAACATCTGTGCCAGCTCGGCGTCCCCGAACTCCTGGGGTAGGTGATAGATGAAGAGGTTACAGCCCTCTGGGCCTGTAAATACAACTGAAGATACACCCCCTGGTCATCATTCTGTTCACCACAAGCAGGTCCACAACAACAACAATCAAAACAACGGACGACCCTTGGTTCCCGCCAAAGATTTTGATTGGTTGATTTTGTCATGTGACTTCTTAATGGGATTCGAACAGCCACTTTATATATATTTTTTTATTCTTTACAGATTATTATTTGAATAAAGTTGCTGTGCATTAAAAAGGTATCTTTAAATATTGTGTTTAATAAAATGAACAATCGTGATTAGTACAGAAACCTCCGGGTCTCCATCAATGTTAGACTCGGTATTGGAATTAACACAAGATACAATATCAGTGTTAATAGATATATAGCAGATGGAAAACTTTAAATACAGGTAGGCAGAGGAAAGAGTGATATAGAGAGATGATTAAATAAGTATCAGTGGTTTGATTTAATGTTTTTACCTTTGGGGAATTCTAGCGTACCTTCTTTCTGAGCCGGTAAAATGGCGGCGTGTTGAGCAAGCGCTTGCTGTACTCCAAATGCCGGGTAGGCTAAATAACGAAACGAAAACACTAGTCAGATATCTTACAAAATATTACGGAAAACAGTCATGAACACTAAGAAAATTTCGAGCGTAAAATTTGACACAAGATACATTTTTCTTGTCCGTTGATTAAATAAATATAATTATATCTTAGTGAATGTTAACTTTATGATCAGGGGTTACTTTTTTTTATATCTTATTAAAACAGTCACATTTCAATTAAAACGTGGCCATTATTTTTTCAGAACTTACCAATCCCAGCATATGGCTGCATGCTAGCGTATGCCTGTAAAGGGTCCCCGTTAGTTACAGCTTGCGCTAAATCAAAAATGAAGAAAAAATATCAATTAAACATCAGTTAAATGGCTAAATATTACTGTTATATTTCATTTACTTCTTTTACATCAAAAACAGTGTTTAGCCATGCTTAAACTTAGATTTCACCGTTAATTAGTAGTTACTGAATGTACTTCACAATGGTCCGTATATATACCTGTATATCTGTCTTACCTAGCTCTACCACCTGGCACTCCCCGGGATAATGAGGGATTCCGTTTGCGTACATTTCCGGCGTCTGTCCGTTATGTTGGGGGATCTGAAACCCCGCCAAGGCCGTGGGAGACAGGACGCTGGGTGGAGCTCCGTTGATGGCTGTAGTACCTAAAAAACCAGTCAGTATCAAACTCCTTAAACTCAAAGTTAAAATGTAAACTTCTGATGATTTTATCTTAAGCTTTGTTTTTTCATTATAGAATTTGTTTTCGATGACATAGATTTTCATTAATAAAATTCATGTAAATTCAATAATAAAAATAATTTAAAATAAATTCTGCTTTTAATGACGTAGATTTGAGCGTACCGTTGGCTAATGTGGCGGTTGTAGGCGTCAGTGCACCTGTTGTGATGCCGTTGGGCGTGGCTAGGGCACCGACCTGTGGAATGTGAGCCAGTGTGGTGACAGGGCTGGTCAGGTACGTCCCTTGAGTCGCCGCAGCCGCCATTAAAGCAGCCTGTTGCTGTTTAAAGTAATACAAAATTTAAAAATGTTCCTTTTACATTTAAAGTTGGATTTGAAATATTTAAAATTTAGAGCGTAAATTGAGGTAACGTCAATGTTGTAATTGCTCTATCGATAATATATATGTATTTTAACAAAGTACCTGGGCATAAGCACCATATGCGCCAATCTGAGAGATAGCAAATGGATTAAGGAGTCCAAGTGGACCTGCCATTTGCTGCATTCTACGCAGTTGTCGTTCTTTTTCTGTGTCTGCGAATTTTACCACCAGGCTAGAAGATGCACCCTAAAAGAAGATTAAGTCATGTTAAAGACGTTTCAGAGCTGATCTAATTAACTGGTTCAAATGTTCTATTTGGTCTGACAAGCAGAAGAGAAGCATTACCGGCATAGTTTGACTTCCATGTAGGGCATTAATGGCCGACTGGGCCTCGTTGTGACCAGAGAATTTAACAAATGCACAGCCTGAAAAAGAACAAGGGAACAAAATTATTATGTACCATACTAGAAACCATATCTAATGCAATTTGGTTAAAGGCATGTCTTTGCAAAAATAGAGAATGCAAATTTAAATTTGACAAGAATTCGCTTCGAACCTTTGCTGTTTCCATTTTGGTCCCTTAATATCGTGCATTCTTCTATATTTCCGAAAGGCTGGAACAATTGCCTGACGTCATCTTCTGTTTGTTGCTTGTTGAGCATGCCCACAAAAAGCTTCCGGTCTTCTGTAAGAAACAAAACAAAACAATTTGTTCAATTACACTCCTTCATTACTTTCAAGATTCAGCAAAAAAAAGTTTATATCCAAGAAGTGCACCGATCTAAGAGATAATTGCACCAAGAGTATAGCGGTGGTCGTTTTTCAAGTCAAGGGCTGATCTTTCAATGTTATTGTTTAGTTTATCTGTTTGGCTACGACTCAAAACTTTTAACAAACGACGACGAGGTTTCAGTTTTAACCCAGAGCGGAATCTTTCAGATTGACACGTGTCTAGATGAATCATTCCGCTTGGCACAACACAACACATTGTTAGTCTTAAAATTGAAGAGAAAGAAAACGAGAGACAGGGAAAAGATGGAAAAAGTTAAATAATTGTTGAAAAAAAATTCTATCTAGTTTACATTTAACATGCCTGGTGGGGAATGGGAGGCAGCCTTTTCGTAATTGTTGATAATTAAACACTAATGAAAGAGCTTAAAAAGAAAAGAAGAATGTTGAAGTGAAGTGGGTCTGACGGAAGGCATTTAGAACTTTTTACATGGAAAGAAGCCGACAGATTGGAAGCAGTCACGTTAGAGACAATTGATGATCTAAACTCAGGAACCCGGTGAGCCCCGGAATCCATATAGAAACCCTGACGACGCAACTCCAGCCATTATTACACAGATAATTTAGATTCACTTTTACCATCACTTCCAATTATAACTAAATTGTCGAGATAAGACCGGAATTTTTTCATTAAGCTTCCCCTCAATAATTAATAGAGAACGGTCTATGGGAGTTTTTAATTTCAGCTGAGAGAACGAGCATGTGTTTCAAGGGGTTTCTATTGCAGGCGAAAACCTTGAAAGACGAGGGAAACATCTAAAAGCTCTGGAAAAAAGAATCAATAGGGCGATTCTGTCAGAGGACGCGATCGATAAATCCTGATACAATCCGATTGAGTTCTATCCTTTTATTTCAATCAGAGAAAAAAATCAGCATCCTGAAAAAAATCCAAAATGGCGACTTGGATCGATTGCACACCTGTACAAATCCGTGCTTGTATACAGGTAAAAAAAATCGATTGTAACGGGTAGTGATGACGATAGTTCTGTTTAATAATGCCGAACAACCACACGGCTGAAACATAACTCCTTTTGGCTATTCTCGGAATCGCTATGGTAATCTTGTTCTCTGGAAACGGTAAAAATATTCCTAACTTGTAATCTCTCTTATATACAGGTTGATGTTACAGCAACCGCATTGAGATCGGAATCGTCAACTTTCCAACAACCATATGTAAATATAGAAATGATTAAATCCCTCGACAGTATCTAGAGAATCCATAAACCAAGAACACACAGAGAATGAAACAAGAGGCGGACTACTGTATCCAGGTTCCTTTCATGTAGACACACTGACAGCCCTATTCTTTGGGAACAATTGTCATTCAACAAAGATACTACCAATTAATTTATGTTTTAACAAGCAAAAGAATATATCAACAAGTACATTTTAAAAAAGAATACCTCTTAAACCAATTCACGTTCTTTTGAAGAAGACAAAAGTTATGACCCATTAATCAATAGAAGTGATAGATAACTGTAGCCCGAATTTCCTCACACAGTTACCTGACATGATGAGGTTTCAGATGTCCATCCTTACGTTATATTAGCATCAGTCCGTCATGTCAAGCACAACACACAAAGTATCGACCCCAGCTATTCCACTGACTCACGCAGTCTACAATGGAATGGTCCGGGCGCTGCGCACATTTATCAATTTCCTACAAGAGAAGATGGAACCGACCCTCGGTAGATTCCAAGGGATCGATATTTTCTCTCTGTGTCTCCGCGGTCTGTAGAAAATTGCCAGGCAGAGCGAGCTCCAAATCAGGGGATTGGAATCGGGTTCCGGGAGATGTGTCTTTGACAGGATATGACGTCACTGACAGGCTTTTACAGCCTTTGGGAGAAGTCGTTCGAAGGCAAGAGTGAGAGAGCCTGGTAAACGCTTCCCAATCTAGAAACGTCGGTCGATTTCTATGCCATTAGAGCCATTATGGTGCTGGTTTCCCTTCAATAAATAATACTCTACTCATTTTCATATTTTTGTGGACCTAGTCACTTACGCCACACTTCGATCGTCTGCTGTGAACTTGACGTTTCTAATTATACGGTCGAAAATCCATAGAAAACCTTGGGAGGCCAAATCTAAATCAAGGGATTTAAGTTTCTGTTTTATTTTAATGATCAATGTTCTCGAAAAATAAAATACCTAATAAGGAAACCATATAAACAATATAAAGGAACCAAGGGATGGTGGAGCGAGATCAATAAATGTCTATTTTGTCCAGCAGAAATTGGTACCTTTGCTCGTATTGGTCACCATGGTACATGCTTTAAACGCCTAAATTACATATAAATGTATAAGTATGAATGCATTTTTTTGGCCGCGTTGTCTTTAACGTGAACAAATTTATTTGATCTTCATTTTTACTGCCTTCGCCAAATAAAGAAGACTTTTAATCAAACCCATTTGATACAATTTTCAATGTACCGTTGTGTGACTAGGGATGTGTGGAACAATATGCTTTCCACTTCGGATTATAGGGAGGCATAATAAGCAACACAGGATATATAACAAATAATTCATTACCGTAGATCATTCTCAAATGGTATTGTACATAATTCGCTTAGATCGTATTCGTAATTATTAAACATCCTACTGCTTTTATTTTAACAGCTTTTTTTCATCTTATCATCGCTCTATTCTTGGCCCTTTGTTCATCAGACATTAAATTAGAATCCAGGTTGGTAGTGGAAAGAGGAAGGGGAAATGTGTTATGCTTGAATGCGACAAACGTAATCAACTTTAATAATTAATAGACAGGCGAGGGTATGTTTCACCAAATAAAGGCACTTCTCCGTTTGGCTGCCCCGATAAGCAGATGGCGACCTAGTCGATTGGAGTCCATTCTCTCCAATAGAGGGCCCAGAAATTCCTGTTCAGGCCAAACATCGGGTAGATTGAATTATCCCGTAAACAGATGGGAGCCATAACCTCATAGAAGAAAGATTTACCCTCCATCAAATGTCTGGATCACTTAGAATCCCTTCCATAACGAGACTCTGTCACATGGGAAATTGCAATCTGATTGTTTGGGGCTATACTGCTCCCAGGAACAGCAGAGAAGCATATTGGAAAAAAAAATCTTTTTGCAATGTTTCATTGACTTTGTTTCTCCGGCAAACCTTCACAATTTTATAATACACGATTATATCAACAATACCCCCAACAATTTTATTTTTATAATTTAAGAACCTTGTTGTGACCGAATCCAAAAATATCCGGTTTGGTGTCTTTAGGTAGTATGTGGTCAGAAGATACTGGGATTTGTCAGACACAAGACGATGATACTAAAGTCAGACAGGGTTCGTGCTGTTGTATGTACTTTACCAGTACATGACATTTGTTTTAGGGACACCCATTATGTTATTGTTGAAATAAGGAGAAAAACAAACATATCAATAAATAATTCTAATATGGTTTTGACGTGTAGTACGTAGAGACAAAGTCTGAAAACAATGAGATCGCCTCCAGACAACGCCCCCTACCGGTGGAAACGGGGAATCTACAGCTGCATGGAAAATTTTAAGCATCTCTTGTTAGGAATGCCGGTAAAATTTGTCTTAATGCCCGGTGAAACAGGCGTCTCTCTCTCTCTCTCTCTCTATCTAAGAACAGCGAAAAATTATATACATGTATATACATGTAATTATATTCCTGTTAACAAAGTAAAAAAAATTGGTTAAATGTTGAAATGAACATCCTGATGCGACTTAGCACTTCTTATCTTTTGATCATTAACAACTGTTTACTCTAGAAACAAGCTCAAGGATCTCAGGAATCTTAACACACAGGTCTGTATCGGTAATATTCGTGTTCCCTAATAAATCTGTTTCAGTTTGTGGGTCAAGTTTTGTTTTAA
>WFKH01011926.1:28147516-28166826 GCA_016163765.1 Magallana hongkongensis
TTTAAGTTCATATTGGTTGGTCTGCATAAGCATATTAGGCCTGGGAGGAAGAAGGTACCGGTAAACTCAGTAACTGATTGGGTAGGGTTTAAAAGAGGCTGAGTGGTCAACAAATTACCCATTAGAACTATCTTAGATTTGATATGATATTTTAAGGTCAGACGACACGTTCGTCAATTTTATACAACCTTTTCCAGGAATTGATATTGATTTACTATTCTACTTTGGCAAGCTTTCTTGCAAATATTATTTTTGAAACCCATTTGGGTGAAAAACTGGATTATTTTTATTGGAACTCTTTATTATGAGGAGATACAAAAAAGATGCTCGAGGAACGTGTCGTCTGACCTTAAGCCGTAAACTATTGTTTGCTAAAAAGAAATCCCATATGTTTTAGTTTTAAAATTTGAATAAATTATTTATCTTTTATACAGAGCTCTTTTTCTAAAAAAAAATGGCCACGACCATCTAGCCCTCATTTTTTTTTATCCCTTTTCGCGCTCCTCTTTCTTGAAAGGTGTTTCGACCGTTGTTTGTTTTCAACACTACGAAAATCACGAATTGCCGAGGAACTTGTAATACTATATAAAAACAATATTGTTTCGACTAACAAGTTGCAAATCAGTTAATCGTTCTCTAAATATCTGCCAGATCCAGTTTGTTATGGTCTGGTCCGCGGCAGGCGAGACTGTAAACAAGGCTTGCCTTCTGCATGTAGATAAATAGATAACACAGGGGGCTATCTAATCCTCTTTACAAACGATTACGTTGCTTTGAGTTTAGGTGTTAAGATGAGTAGTAATTTAGAATTATAAATATTATCATTGGGCATTAAAAATAAAATTAGGTTTTTATTCCGTCTCGGTTGCTTTTTTGCGCGTTTTATAATGAATCTTGACTCGAATTTAATTTCAAATTCAATTTTATGAACATGATTAACAGAGGAAAAACATGTCGTATTCCCAAGAATATCAATTTTATTAAATAAGAATTTGTGATCAACGTTTAAAAGGCAGAAGCCGTTTATTATTGTAAGGTATGTAATTGCACTCAATGCAAAATGAAATAGTTTGTCACGGGCGTCAATGGCATGAACTTTAGGTCTTAAATTTAACAAAAGTGTTGTTAGCTGCTTAAAAAACTCAATTACTAATACCATGCAGACCGAGGGAATGTTCAAATCCCGCTCAAAAAGTCGCACAGCTGTTCAGACGGGATGTGTTGTACACCCCTGTTTTGGAGCACAGGCGCGTGCCGGGTGTCACGGGTCAGCGAGCAGACGACAAAGAGACAGATGTCGGGCAGACGATCGCTCTACTCTTTTATCAAAAAATAAAAAGTTTACTCATTTCAATGAAAATATTTACATTTCATTTTTTTTTCCTAAACAAAAAAAAAAAGAAAAGATAACGCCCATCGATTATTCATAACTTTTGAATGCATTCAAATCCGATTATGGACAAAAAGGTTTGCATATCCGGTTTATTATCAATTTTTATGAAGTTGGAACATAATTTTTAAACTTGTAAATATAATCTCCAACACTTTTCAGACCTAACCTGTTTCTGGCTCATGTTAATAAGATGTACAATATAGAAAAAAGAATGTGTGGGGTGAAAGTATTTACTAAACAATAGCTTTTCCATTTTCATTTGTTTGATGTTTAACGTCGTTCTGACGCCTAATTTTATCGCACTTGGATGGATGAACGAAGCTGTATATCAAATGGACATTGAGTGTCGCTACTTAGTTTATTGTTCGTCTGCCACGCGACTCCATTTTCACGGCACGTGGCAGGAGTGTTAGTATCTACTTTCAAGTATATCTCTACAAAGGTCTCCATTTTGAAGCTTCCATTAAAACACAAAGAGCCGACACCTCGCTTGACTTGAGATGACATCTGCTGAATACAGACAGCTACCTTCTGGCCTCTGTTCGTTGCCGGGGTCCCCCCACACACCAAAGGTAAACCGGAACAGCCTCGGGCGCCCTTACGCCTCATCGCCTCGTCCAGCACCTGTCTGGCGGGGTCTCAGGGGATACCCAATCTATTTACCCCTGTTTATTCTCTTCATAATCATGCCCGATTTCCCTATTATCTCAAATTGCTTTTCATTATCGCGGACTTCACATTTTTCTCCCCTACTGATATTAATATAGCCGTGAATGAAAGAGTAAGTAGTAGAAAATGTCTATGTACAAGACTATGTCATACTCAGCAGCAGTATGATTTGAAATTTAGGGTTTCTTCGCCTGTTTGAAGGGTGTGTAATGAAATGATAGTAAAAACGCGCTCAAATCTCGTAAAATTCCTTGACCTCCTGACCCAAGTGGCAGTCAGTAGCAGAAGATAAACTGGAATCCGGTGAAAATGAAATTTTGATTGCGTGCACATGGCAGCGCCAATCCAATATGAAACAAGACGGCTGCACTCTTTCCGTTTTCTTATGAATTAACAAAGCACATTCCTTCAAGTTTACCCATCCTAATCCGTTCAAAGTTTTGGAACCCCGATTATATTTACATATCTCCTTGTATTTGGGCGAATGAGCTTGTTTAAACATGGAATTCCCGTCGGCTGCTCATCAGCATCCTCCGCGTTCCTTTAAAATTTGTGTTTATCATCTTCCTTCGACGTAAGTTTGAAGAAATATGTAACGAGATACGTCTGTGTACTTTCACCTAATCCGCATGCATGTGAAGTAAGATAAGATTTCATAGAGATAGACATAACATTGATGTGCAATTTATTCTTTGCTCAAGTTAAATTGTTCTCTCTCTCTCTCTCTCTCATTCTCTCTCTCTCATAAGAAGAAAATATTTTTTTTTTAAAAGCTATTACAAAAAAATTCAGTTTCAGAGGAAAGGTTTTTAATCGACATGCATGTTGAAGGGGGTTAGAACCAGAACGTGATAAAGTAATGTTTCAAGAGAAATTCCATTACGTGCACATTGGACAGAATCTGCGATGAATATTTGATGCGCTGCCGATACAGAATCCAATCGATATCAACAGGGCAGCGACATTGTCACCAGATCTACAGAATGTCTTACAGAATCTGAAACCAAGTCGTCTGTTCTCCGCCAATCGTTTAATTATCATATTTATGAACAAATTTTTCATTTTGGAATGAATAGGAGAAAAAGGCTCTCTACATGCATTCAAGTGTAAATACATATGCACTGAAGTGCATGCAAATCTCATTGCTCAGAGCCGCACCATTTATCTCGTGGCAATGAGTTTTGGTGAAAATATGTGGGGAGAAACTTCTAGCATTTTTTGTTAATAACTACTACACTTGTTTGGAAAGAAAATATTTCTTGAAGCGTTTCGGCAATAAATCTTATGTATAAACGCTCCTCTTGGACTGTCATTACTCAAATCTCTTTCCACAGAGTTAAGTAAATTTGTTAATCGGAGCAAACGCTTATTAGAAAAATTAAAACATAAACTCATGCAAAATTTATGTTGACACCCCAACTTAAATCTTAATATCAGTGCCATTCACAAAACATAAATTTTTAACCGTTAAAAAGAAAATAAAGTTATCTCAAAATATTTTTGTGTTAAATTAAAATAAAGATAAGTAATGAAAGACACATACCTCCAGCAACCATTTTGATGAAGTTTTTAAACCACACAACACAATAATTTATAACTGTATAAAGCTTTGTATATCACAACAATATTACAACACCAACATACAACAGGGGAATGACACGGTCCCGTGACCCGCGCGAGATTTATACCGCCGCCTTAGAGATCTTCAATCTTTCTCTCAAAGACCCGCTATGCCAAACGATTAAACCTGCTTTGTTTACCATTATCCGCAGTCCCAGACAAAGAAGCTGCACACCCCTACCTCATGGGATCGTCCACTTTACGGAAGCTGGAAGCTATTAAGCCTCTATGGGGATTTCAGAAGCCAAAGGCAAGTTATTGGAATTATTGATTTGTAAATGGATGTGATTTAAAATTGAATAAACGAAGAAAACAGAATGAAGAAATCTCGCCTATGAAACTTGAACAAGGAATTAGTTCTGAAGCCCAGTTTCATACATTTATTTCCCTTCATAAAATTATTGATATATCAGTAATTGTTGAAAAAAATCTCATTTAATAATAAATTAAAATCGAATATTGCTAAAGACTGTCAATTTTATCTGTTATAGTGAGTTTTTCTTCATATGGTATTGATATGTGGTTTTACAATTCTTCTCACGGACGCCTGTCGGAGTTAATTAAAGTTATCATACGGGAACTGTTACAAACATCATTACGTCCTGTCGCCTGCCAATCACACTCGCCACCATTCTCGGCCTCTGACCGTAGTGGCAGTAACCCCCCACCGGTTAGGCAGCCCCCTGATGTACACCACCGGCGAGTTATTTTACAAATTTTACAAATTTGCCTGCGTTCACCTGTCCAAAGCTGTGAATTGCGTTATGTAAGCATTTATATAGTGGTCAAAAATTTCAATGACCGAACGCATGGGCACAGCTAGTATTAATTGAAACATGTGGCTCTTCTAGATACGTGTATTAATGTTAGTTTAGAGTCCCCGCGATAATCATCTACAAGTTGTAAGTAACCGATAGGCTTTGCTTTTACAGTGAGCCTGAATTGAATTTCGTTGCTGTTTGAAAAAGCACCGTTGACAAATATGCTTAACCCATCAAAACGCTGATTTTGCATAAGTTCAAAATTTGCACATTTGGTTTATTCAGGTATTAACGCTTAAGTTGGAATCTCGGCGGACACCTGCCCCAATTGTTAACCGTACCGGCGATTGTTACGTCATCCAGAGCATCAAAGCAATTAGACTTGAGCGGTTGGCACACGACCACCTGTCAAATCCAACCACTGTACATAACGCCTAGTCTGATTGGTCACTGCAAACTGTGACATATGTCCGTTTATATAAAGCAACGGGTTCTAATGAATATTAACACCTGCTATTATTTTAGGACTTTCAAATTTTGTGTACTTAACGGACCGGGCGATAAATCATTCAGAGGAATGCCTTTCGTGTTCGATAAAAACCCATAAAATAACTGATGAGTTTAAAATAGTAATCCTACTCTCATTCTTTATTATTTTAAATAAAGATTTAATCAAATGGATGGTTTAAAACAAAAGAATGTGCAGTAAAATGCTCAAACTTTTCATAGTGTATATTCTTATTGTTAGAATTAGAATATATCAGAAGGGCACTGACTATACATGTATACAATATAATCGTTTTTACACATTAAAATCAATTTATTCCAACTTTTAGCTTACTTTAGGACTAATTTGTTTGTTAACATCATCCAAATACATGTACCGTAACGTATCACTCTGTTTTTGGTACACCTTGAAGTTTTTCAAGTTTTGAAGGCCTTACAATTTAACATAGTTATCTTTCAAGAAAGCCGGAGTTACAGTTTGACAAATTCTTGTTAATTTCTTCATTTAGTTTCCAGCAGGATTAAGGAGGATATCAAAAACTGTACAATAAAACGAAAACAATGGGGCATCATACCTGACATTGTACATGACATTGTACATGACAGATCAGTAACAGAGACAAGGATATGGGAAAAAGTAGTGGTCAGATATTCTAATTTGATTTCTTGATTATATATGTTTATAGATTTTGATTTAAATCCAGATATACCCGCGTGTGTAATTGCGCCGTCTGATTTATTGAAATCGATAGACCGGGTGCCAAACAGATGTGTAAATATTTAAACAGGACCCCATTATAGGTCCCGCTTACTACCCAACAGATGTACCAAATCCGTACTCAAGTTCCGCGGCCATGAACGACTAGGAAATGTCTTTGAAATTTGATAACACATGTCACTCGTCTAAATTATGAATAAAAGATACTTTCTTTGTTACTTGTTGTACAGATTTTACACCGCCATACATCTAATCATATATAAACGATTTTTGAGGATTCATTATAACTTTTCCCTTATAAATATATAACTTTTCTATATATACGATTTCGTTTTCATCGATTTTTTTTTCAGAAAAAGTATGATTTATACTTATTGATTGTTGATAGTACATTTATTAATTTAACTTTGTTTTAAAAATGGTCAACAATACAGTTCAGAGAGAGAGAGAGAGAGAGAGAGAGAGAGAGAGGGAAAGAGAGGGGGAGGGGGGGTTGGGGACAATGAGGACACTCAGCCAAACAAAGGCCAATCAGGAACAGTGGGATATTTTCAGAGTTATCTCTGCCTAGAGACCCACAGGAAATCGATGGTTTCCCACGCTTTTATCTAAAAGTGCAGAACTGTGTTTGCACCACCGATCGGAAAACTGAATTGTAACATAGCAGTTCAATCACATAATCACAGGGTAATTGTGTGATTCGACCAACCGGAAAACGCATCGAGACTGATGCCAATGCCAGATTATTGTCCCCAGCGATCGGTTCCATTTTCCTCCGACATCTATGAGGTTTTAACAATAGGTCCCCTCCATCGGCAAAAATTTACACATTGATTTCAATTCGTTCACTATACATGGAAATGTCAATATTCATTTATTATTTAGCCCCGTAATAGTAGATATCGTTACCAACTCCCCAAACAAAGGCCCAGAAAGCTGTTAATAATTCAAGTGTTTGCTACAAGTGACTTGATAATGATCTACCTATGATTTTTCCGCCCCAGAGAATCCACACCTGGGTTTTTATCTGATCTTGAGGCATGCGCAACATTTCGGCACGCGCCAAGCTTGCGCCACAAACCGTGTGGCCACGTGCGACACTGATTAACTTCTGCTCGACAATACCTGTACAAGGTAAAAACTTGTCAAATAAAGGTAAAAATCACCTGCGACACCGTGTGAATTACAAAAAGTTGGCACAACGATCGATGGCTCCCATTGTGTAATGAGAACGACTGAGAAATCTCGGCTAAATAACATTCGCCCACGAAATCTGAGCTTATCATTGTTTTCATTGTTCAAAATAATGAAATGAATTTTGTTCCCTTTTCCATTATTGCTTAGAAGAAAGAGACGCGTGGATTTTTGAATTTTAGTAAAGATATTTCAGTCACATTGCATCCTTGAAGAAAAAAATCTGAATTTGATAAAGAAAATTTTCATTTTGTTTAAATCGGAGTACTAGATACATGTAGATTATGAAATGTTCAATCGATCTTAGAAATATGTTCAATTTAACGTTTCCTACCGGCGGGTAGCATCGGTCGGGTGGGAGGAGGGGGGGGGGGGAGAGGAGCGCCTCTTTTTGGTAACAGGGTCTTTCCCCCTTGAATTTACATCAGTATAGAGATAGAGATTTTGCCACCCCCCCCACCCCCCACCCCCCACCCCACGTATTGAGAGCTTGTTAATTATATGATATGCAAAATTAACAAAATGTACATTATAATAGAAGAACTACGATTAGGATTTTGAAAATTGGCAATTTTTAATCTTTCATTATATTATTTGCATGTCACTACGCGCAATACCCCCCCCCCCCCCACCGGATTAAGATTTTTGAAGTGATTTTTTATATGCTTGTGAAGATTTCGGGTACATCTGCCCCCCTCCCCACTTTCAAAAACAATGCTACATGTCTGTCCTAGCAATTTTAGATAGAACAGTTCATGTTCTATACATGTCTAGGGTCTCATAAGATCTAGATAGAAAACAACGTGAAGAAATCTATAATTAATTAAGTAACTATGAGGAGCGTTTCACATGTGGACTCCTTAATCCCTCATCCCTTTCTTCATAGCACAAATACAAGGAATTGAAATACCGGGAGAGGGTAGATAAAGATGATACATGCATACTTTTCTTGGTATAAAACATCTAAAATCCTGGGGTTTGTATGTCTCTTTGTAAAATCAACCTGAAGCAACTTATGAATCAAGTATAAAAAAGTAAGAGAATTTAATATTTAAGTGCTCATGAATCAAGTATAAGGCCGTGTATCATTTAGTGCTCCTCTCCCCCGTTATGAATTATGCAGCCATTGTACAGTTTCATTACATTCAATAATTCAGATAATTGATCGGAGAGCCGGAGAAGCTACTCCATAGATCACAGCAGATACACACAGTTAACATCAATTGTTCAAGACGAACCCCGGAACCTACTCTCTTCTCTGCGAAAACCATCGTGTCTGCTTAATTGAAGTTGAATGTTTTTCTTAAAAAGTGAAATGACTTCACCTGCTGAGCATTAGAGAAATATTTTCGCAAGCTTTCTCCAACAATTAACTACTGGAGGAACGCAATGCAGATGTAGGGAGAGCAGAGAAGATGTTCCGGCCCTGTCGCTCTTTGAAGTCGCTGTAGTTTGAAATTAGGGGGGAGGATTTCTTTTGCTATTTCTTCAGTGTTTACACAACGAAAAAAGGCAGCTTGTGTTCAAAATTTGCTTCAGATAATTACGCGATTTTTTTGCCAAAAAGTAAACGAAGCATGCCATAATACATGAGGTAAAAACAAAAACTAAAAGAATTTGAATTGTTTGTTATTTTTGGTCTGCATTCCAAACGGAATGAAAGGGGAAACATATCTTTCTCTGATTTCGTTCATTCGTTTGAATTATTTTGTAGATTTATCTCATAACTTTAAATAACTTTTTAAAAAATCCAAGTTCTTAATAACGAACCGTAAGATACGAACATGCATTCCAGTGTAAACAAATCGATTCCATGACAATATCAAGATACTGATTTTAAAATGCGAACGAAATCAACAAATCCATTTCCCATTTGTTCTGCCGCCCGCGTTGCCGTCTGCTCGGCACGCGAGGGCACGAGGGGACACGCGACCTTTGCTGTCTGCACAATGAGTCGTCTGCTCTAGGACGACCGAGGACGGAGTCACTGACCAGCGGTCCTTTGTAAGCAGTCACACAGCCTGCGGTCCCCTGATGGGGTGAGGAAAGGAGGGGGATCCGGGCTTACACGGATTTTTCATTTCCTCTTACCCATAGGATTTCCGGATTACTTTTCATAATTTTCTTTTTTTCTTTTTGATAATAACATTACAATTTGGAAAAGAAAAAGAAAGAAAAAGGAAAACAACTCCTCTCTATCTCTATGTTATGCATCTACTTCATTTAATTTCAAAGGAAAAGAAAAAGAAAGTAATGTATCACATGCACAGGAAAACAGCTTCTTTCTATCTCTCTGTTATGCATCTTCTTTGTGTTCCCTCTCTCTCTCTCTCTCTCTCTCTCTCTCTCTCTCTGCTTTGATATCATTTTGCATTATGAAATGTATGTTATTGATAATCATCCATGTTTATTTATTCACTCAAATTCATTTAATCATATGGCGCAATTGTGTCATACTGTAAATTTTGAATTTACTTGAGAGGTGTAAATAAACAATTAAAAATTTACAATGTAACAAACACAAATATTTTGGTCAGGTGCACAGGAAATTCATATATATATATATGTATATTTTAGAATACTCTTGGAAAGTTATTGACCTTCATCAAACTACATATGTATGCGATCTGTCTCTTTTCAGAGATTTTCAAATATTTGAAGTAAAAACAAATTATATATATATTAATATATATTATATATATACTGTAATATATTATCGGGTTTCACCCAAAAAATAAAATAAATAAATAAAAAAAAATTACAAATCAAGTGTGCATAGAAAGTGTAAACATATAGTTTGTTCCCCATTATTTATTTGCATCATTTACTTTTAAATATTACACAACCTTTAAAAGGATGAAAAAAACTGTATATTATACATGTGCACATGAGTCTTTTTTGTTCGAAAGTTCTTATGCTATCATTAGCGAAGGCTTATTACAAATAAACTGTCTTATCTTAATAAGGATCAAAAAACGCCATTACCTTTTTAAATTCTCTCTGTAAAATTTGTTTTGAGAACATAGTTTGTACATCATTTTATTTATATAATAGAGAAATATTAACGATCTGGAAAACTACTGCTTTGCTAATTCATGTAATTATATAAATGATGAAGTCTGTTTATATATGTTATGGAATATGGATCAATCAGCTCTCAGAAATAAGACCATACCAAAACAAAAACAAACAAAAAACAACCAAAACCCCGAAAAATGGAAATCACGGATTAAACAGGTTTCTATAGCAACACAAAACATACCAAGGTAATATGACACCGTCACTCAAAGACAGAAAATCTCCACACGTCATGCAAAATTCACCAGGTATATAAAAAGATTTCTTCTCCGGAATAAAGGCGACTCGGGGGTACTTTAATTAAGGAGCCTTGGCTCCACAGCTGCTGTTTTTTCACAGAGCTTGTCACCTGCTAATTGAATAACACTATTCCGAGAAAATATCGACATGATTTCAAGATGTTTCTCACTTTTTTCTCTCATTAATTTATATAAAAATAACGATGGAAAGACGACACCAGAAACTTGTTACATGTCATTTTATTTTGCCGCAAAGTAGATGTACCACCGATTCTACGATTTCCTAGCTACACGGATAGATATTCTCAGAACGGACTTCATGAAATAATATACATGTACATAATCATTAATTGTTGTAAAGGAATCTTTAAAATTATTTGATAATATTATTTCTTTCTTTGCATGTTTTTTATCCGCTCCAAATGCAAATTGTAGCACTCTGAAAATGCTTAGACCATGATTAAAAAAGTAGAGAAGTCGTAATACTTTATAAGAGAGCATTTTTTTTTTTCATTTCGTTTAATTTACGTGCATAGAAACCGTGAACTCAATCCCCGCCTTCACAAGAGTGGTATATGTATACATGAAGGGATCCGACCCTGTCCCTATAGACAGCTATGTTGATTCGATATCTCATTACAGTCTATTAGGTGTGAATACCGGTATAGTTATTTATGAAACATTCTCTATTTTCGCGAATTTTACGTATTGCTAATTGTGATATGATTCCCAGCACGTTTAGATCTTTCATTCTTCGCCTGTTTTGATACTCGTAGTTAATTGGGATTTTAGAATGTAGCAAGTGTATTTGTAAAAATTCTGAATACGAACAATAAACAGACATGCAGAAAAAATATATTTTTATTTTCAAACAGATTTACGAGCATGCGCACAACACAAGTCACGTGGACATACCCGCTCTGTTCTCGCTGTCCGCTGGTTTGACTTGGATTGGACGATTCATCTGTGAAAAAAAATACATAGTGAAAAATACTCCTACATGATCTAATATATGAAATCTAACAATCTGTGTATATCAAAACAAATTATAGGATTAAATAAAAAAAGACGAGAGCCTCATTGTTTCAATATTTCAATACAACCAGTGCCATGCAGTCTGTAGAGAACTTATATAATACTGCTCACTAAAAGCATTAATTTTATGAACAATGTTAAATCGATTATCAATATACTTTTTATTTCTATATATGGTAGAACAATTGACATAATTGTGGAGATATGGAAGTTTGAAATTGAAAACTTTAAAATGTTTAATATGAAAAATAAGAGCATTGGGTTTTTTTGGTTAATGCATATAATGTTTAGTCATCTTGTTTTTACCGATATTTATCAATATTTAATAACAGTTATTTAAGGATACGAAAATTTGGCACTATTATTTTTTTTCAAAAGATCATACTATTTTTTTTTTGAGAAGGAAGTATTGAGTAATAATTTGGACATATATTCCCCATATATTTTCCATTGTTGGAAAATTGGTGGAGAGGAAATGTTTTACATTTTAAGCAATTAGTTTGAAGAGATAATTCAACTAGATTACACAAGTCTTTGAGGCACTGAACCTGAATCAGTAGAAAACTGCCAGCAACAAATCCTGAATCCTTCAACATTTTTACACAAAAATGCCCATTCACCCTCATCTTTCTCTCTCTGTCAATACAACTGGGAATATTTCTGAGTTGACAAATGCTCGACAAAATCGATACATCACGGAGAAAGGTTTCTTCAACAAGACAATTGAACGTCTGGAATTCCCTAGGGAGTTCGGTATCTGGAGTTTAAGACGACCAGCGAAGACTTCACCAGCTCTTTTGTAATTTTTTTCTTTTTGCTAAACCATCTTCCTTTCGCTAACTTTATTTGCGGAAACTTCTTTGAAAGCCAAAGTCTATAATTTTTAACGCACTTTAGAAGCGCGCGTGGCCTGTGTTACATAATGTTCGCTCTTCTCATGCATTAACGTGTCAGACATCACCTCAAATCGAACACAACACCAGCCATCAATCGAACACGCGCCCAGACTTATGTTACTGAGAGCTTTAAAGAATTTCCGCTTTTTTAACAACTTTCTTTCTTAAGTGATTGATAGCAAACAACAAAATATGAATTTCAAACTTTGGTATCTAGAACGTGTATTTTCCAACAAAAAAGCTTTCACAAACCGGAAGTACCTACTTAAACCAATAAAAAAAATAGCCTCTTGACGACGTTTTTAACCTGAAAAAGAGAAAATAAAACTCAACATTTCATTGCAGACTCTTCATTTTCTTCTTTAACGACAATGCTTATTATGTTGAATATCAGCGAAGAAAAACGTATTACGAGTTTTCGTCGGTTGGTAAAATACATGCTTGTGTGAAGCAAAAAAAAAATAATGTTATCCACGCAATAAAATTCTATTGACTGCATTTGCTTGAGCCATAGAGGTTACTGTTGGATCATTTCAGCAGACAGTTAAAGGAACCCACATACATAAAGCTACTGAGAATACGCCACTCTACATTTGATTTATTGCTTTAATTGACTTGAAGACAAAAACGAGTTTTTAGGAGCAATAAATAGCATCTTTGTCGCTATCTGCCGAGTTCTACGAGGGTTTCACATAAGCTACCGGTTAGACAATCATGATGGAAAATTCAAATTCATTATTAATTATATGTACTTATTAGACCAGATGTTCAGCAATAAAGATTTATTTAGAAATTCCCTTCCGTTTAAGCTTCCTTTTCAGAGAAGGAAACAGAACAGAAACGTTGATTAATCAATATTTCAGATAAATCTTTTAGTAAATCTCCAAAATTATTTTAGGTTAGAAAGTGTCAAAGAAATTTCATGGTACTATGTACAGTCAAAATATATTTCCCTAAAAGATTCCTGATGTTCCGATTTAAGAAATAACAGACGATTTGGTCGGGAAAAACCCTAATAATATTGTTTATATCAAATAAGTAATATTCTAAGATACAGTACTAGTAAATTTATTCTATTACCATTTTTAATTTTTCATTTCCAGCTTTCTGTAACCCTTCAAAAAAACCGATTGACAGTTCTTTGTATACCAAATTATTGGGAAAAGGAGCAAGAATCTATTCAACTGGGGAAAATCTGTAATCAGATATATGGACCTAAATTTGCTGCATAAAAATCACCAATTTTGTTATGTGAGGACAAGAAAAACGTTTCACCAAACATCGCACGAGCATCCAAATTATGCTGCTATAATAGGATACACTTTTGCCATTGTCAGAATAAAGCAACAATACAAAGTGTGATAATTTTTGAGCGTGGTATTCATTTCCTCTGGAACACGATTCCATACAAAAGTATTTATTTTTTGCAGAGACGTGATATGAGACTGAATAGATGCAGATCCTTCGATCGCGCGGTCGGAGGGCTACGTGTAATGAAATCGACGCGATGGACGTCGGCGAATAGTGGTCACCGGGTAAAACAGACTCTCCGTCAAGCAGAGCGGGTTGCCTCGTTAGAGCTTGTATACTGAACAGTTGTCGACTTTCAACAACTGAGAAAAACCCAAAGTGATTATCACCTCGTAAAAACGCTGTGGCGGTAAGATAGAGATGATACACAGCCCCGGTAGATTTCTGGTGATGGCGGGTTTGTTCCTGCAGGTTCCACGTCCCTTATCGCTCGCTCCACTGTTTGATTATAGAATGTTTGATATTTAGATAATGCTTATTGATAGGTAGAGCAGTCAGATCGGTGTTTTTACAGCGTTAAAACTTTGTTCTTACGCTAACGACAGCACATGACGTCGGAATGCCTTGAACATTTGGTATACCTCTACCGGAGTCTGGATTCAGCCATGTTTTTTTATATTTTGATTTCTGAGGGGAGGGATGGGGTGACCCAGCATTCGGAGACATATATATTACATGGTTTTGATAAGACTCTTTGTTTGATCTGATTTCCGTTGAGCGAATGCACAATAAATCTGGAATCTTGTAGTTTATCTGTTCAATAATAGAGCCCCGTTTCTATTTCAGCAGGAAGTAACGATAAGTCACTGTTGGATTCTACCGACATGCCGTTCGTCTTTCACTGTTCGTACAATTTAGTGAAAATCTCTAAGAATGCGTACTTAAAGGTGGGAGCTATTATAATCATCGTATATCAGTAATTATACATAAGAAATAACATTCAATTGTTAAATGAAGAGGAGTTTTAGATTTAAATTTCTCCTTTAAACTGAGAAATAACGTTGTACATGTATATGCAACAGTTCTCTTCAAAAGCAGGCCAAGTATTTAGATTTTTTATCAATTGCAATCAATTTAACCTTAACTTATAGTGATTGCCAATCATCCACTAGGACAAATAGGTTTTTCTGTAATTAAAGTAGTCCACTTCTTACGTATATATTTTCACAAACTTACCATTAATATATACCACCCACGTAGTAGTAAATACTAAATAGTAAAATACGAAGCAAAGAAGATCTATATGAAGCAATTACAAAGCTGTGGGTTGTTTTTTTTCAAACCTGAAACTATTTTTGCTTCAAATTGTTTCTTAGAAATACTTGTACAAGTGCTGTTCATCCACCATATATAACCTTTAAAGCAACTATTTAAAATTTCATATGGTATGATTAGAGTTAAGTAAATAAATAGTAATGGCTAGAAAACCGCACTTAGCTATGGGTATGATATAATAAAATACAGGGTTAACATAGAAAACTGAAATATTAGTCACCTATTATATTCTATAGATAGCTTGACATACAACAGAATGTGATGATGAACATTTTTAAAAAATGTCCAGTACCATCAAATGAAGGCATTTTCGTCTAAACGATCTGTCGGTTTTCACAAACAATTGGATTTAAGCGTACTCACGGCGCTCAAAAATATCTTCCCATGTACATGTTTTTTTCCGGTGCTCGGCTAATGGTCTCCTTTTTGGAGAGGAACATGCACCGGCAGGCAGCCGCTAAATCTAACGAAGATGTGCTTAGAAGAGCTATTCCTTAACTCATCCGCGGCGACTTCAAAAAACATACCCGCGAGAAAATAAATAACATTTAAGACTTATTATTAGCAGATGTCAATACGCTATAAATATTGCAAGCCGACAAAAAACGAGCTCTCGTTAGGAGCAAATTTCATGAAACAACAAACACACCTCTAGCACTACGATTGCCGTTATTACAAGAATTCTTCAATGTCCGCATTCCAGGCGCTGTTACTTTATTCTGGGACCAAAATGACTCATCATTCGCTCAATTAAAACTAGTTATTTTGGGTTTCTTTGGTCGATATATGATACCCTTGGCCCCTTTATAATCAAAGATAACATTTTATATTGACACACTTTTATCAAGTGTTACACGACCCCCTATTTCCCTTATAAATGCTGATTCTGGCATATTTCTATACAGTAAGAACTAGGTATGAAAGTACAGGCATTATCAGCAAATTTTCACCTGCCCTTTTCTTTGACAACAATGAAAGCGACCGGCGCGTGCCACTAACCAATGAAAACACAGAACAAGGCCGACAGGGGTGTTCATTTAACACTATCATAAAAGTTGTATTTTTGAAAATGAAATTGCCGTAACAAAAATCACGAGCTGTGGGTGACATTAAATGCGGCCTAATGATTTAATAAGACCTGGTCTGCGGAGTCGGAGCAGATGATCCAATATAAGTACGTGGCAGGTTCAGCCACAGCGCGTCTTCGACCCAAATATTACCGCATTCCGGTGCAAATTGCAAAAATTTGCAAGTAAAACGAGATAGTTATGTTCCATCAATTGGCCCCCAAGACCCGAACAAGGATCCATTAACTATCTCATTTTTCCATAATTTTACATAACATGTTTCCGCCGGAAGTGGCTGCACTTTGCCCTCCGGTTGCAGAGGGTGACGGAACTTTTATAAAGTTGCTTTTTTGGGGTTAATGTTTTCCGTTATAAAATCTATAGAGATCACATGATTACAGGACTGTGAACGACTTTATAGTGTTTGCCGTTGACATGTATTTCACATACGAATGATTAACCGTTAATTCATTGACATTTACCACCCACCTTAAAGAAGAACGACTTTTTTGTATACAAAGTTTTATGTGACGTTACATGTAAAAATGCATCATATCTGCAATAAATATGACTCTTATTATATATTTGGAACATCCGCTTTATATAGATTTTAATTACAGTTTCAGAGAATAAATTGGAGTACAATATCCTTTATCAGAGAGAAATCATTACAAGGAAAAAGATGGATGCTGTATTATTGGTACTTCTGCCAACATCCGTGTTACAGACTTATTCACTTTCAAACAACAAAGTACTGTTTGCTAGACGAAAGTTTTTTTTTTAATCTCGCAGAAACTTCGTTCAAAAATGCAATGGCGAATTGCGCATCAGAATGGGAGTATTTGGAACGAGTTTGGAACGGATAAATAAAGATGTCACAAAATAACTTATTTCTAACATGAAAGGTCATCGAACTTCGCATCATTTCGTCTGTATATGAACCCTCAAACCAATGGTGAATTTCACCATTAATAATTTTATTTTTATCTCTATAAATAATCTCTCTTTCTCTCTCAGCCCTCCCCCTCCCCCCGAAAAGAAGTAGCACAACCTGGTTTTTTTCTTAGTAGTGTCATGTTGTAAATTTTGAATTTACCGGGTGGCAGTAAATACAAAATTTTGAATTTACCGGGTGGCAGTAAATACAAATTTTGTATTTACTGCCACCCGGTAAATTCAAAATTTACAACATGACAGTAGATTGAAAACCAGACGAAACCGCAGCAAATAAACAAAAACAACTTCACGAAAGCCATTAAGGTAAAGAATCTGATGATTTTGATAATTAATCTATTTTCCAAAAGATTAATTATGTCAATTTGTTATTTGTATTTTATCCCAGAAATATATATAAAAAATGTATTCCAGATACAGTAGGTAAATAAGAAGACGTGACATGGTCATTATATCGATACATAATATAAAACAGTAAGGCTCCAAAGAAGATCTGACTATTAATCCGAATGTTCTCAATTTTGTATCTATTAATCTTTATTATTTAATATAAATTTTCTGAACACCAATCTTTGAGAGTAAAAAGAAAATGGAAAAAGGCATATAGTATTTTGTTACCTTGTAATCAAAATCGTGAGAAATGTAGAATATGCTGAGTACTATATTGAATAGGAATCCCCCAAAGGAAACAAAAACAGAGATCCTATTTCACTGACATCGTGACGTTCATATCGTGATTTTCTAATACCTTTGTTAAGAAATCAATGTTAAACTGTAGATCAGTTTTTTTAATATATTGGATTTAATGCTGCCCTGCTGAACTATAGGGAATCAGACATTTATATAGGGAATTATCTGCTGATCGAACTATAGGGAATCCGACACTTAGAGAATTATCTGCAACATCTCTCATACTGCCATCATATTTTAGAATAAAACAAAAGGTGAAATTTTAAAATAAAAAGGTGTCCATAGCCAGAAAATTGATGACTTCCAAAAGTTTACAATGTGATATAAGTCTTTTTGATACATTTTTTACTTACGTAACGGGACTGGGATAATATTTCGCAATATTATCGCATTATCGTCATAGCGTGATATTTTCAATCAAATATCATGTGGCCACCAGCGAGATTTTGCGGTTTTCATAGTTACCTTTAGTTACACGTGATCTTAACATAATTAAGACGTCTATCACGTATCTTCTAAAAATAATGGAATTTCAATTAACAACTTTCAACGAGATGACGCTCATAAATTTTTCTTTTAATCTTTTCTAAATTAAACTCCCCTGGGTTTTTATTTCTCGAATATTTTGTTAAATGCTAGTATCCAAACCAGTTACAAATTATTTACAACAAAATGAGACTTTTACAAACTAATACACGAATAAAAAAACTCTGCATCTAAGAATTAAGAATACAAAACAAAAATCTTGTTCTTGCTGGTCTGAATGTCAAAACGTGACAGGAAGTAAAATTGTTACCTGTATCTGTAGAGGAGAGTAAAGGGGACGGAGGGAACTGGAAATTCCGGAGGGGGAACGAATGGAGGTGGCGGATCCAAAGACTGGGGAATGGATCATTACACGAACCGCGACAAGCTGTCGTTAGCCAGCGAACTACGAGTTGTCAACTACCTAGTATTATATACACCTGGTAAAAGGTATGAAAACGTTACCATGGAAACTCATCATCTGCGATACTACCTGAATATCTGTTTTTCTCGACTAAATCACCTGTCATTGGTCAGAGAGCTGCTACTGAGTAAGAATTTGGTATATCTCATTTCATGTCGGTGGGGGATATCATAATTAATATGGGCAAAAAACCAAAGGACTCATCTCCATTCAAATTAATATGAAAAAAATACAGAAAGACCACTGAGTGGTACAAA
Organism: Magallana hongkongensis; assembly: GCA_016163765.1. Classification (NCBI taxonomy): domain Eukaryota; kingdom Metazoa; phylum Mollusca; class Bivalvia; order Ostreida; family Ostreidae; genus Magallana; species Magallana hongkongensis. The sequence continues at coordinate 28,166,130 of WFKH01011926.1, forward strand.
TCTAGATCAATTTTTCCAAGCAAAAGATCGCAATTAGTCCCCGAGCAAGCTTGTAGTATTGAGTGACAAACACCAAATACTATCATCAATCCCAGAGACACGCGACTCTCTTTATAATTTCAATCAACGTCTGGAGTTTTGATTTGAAGCACATGCAGGAAACAAGACACGGTGTTCTCTGACATAAAATCAGTAAAAAAGATAATTTATTTTAAGTAGAATAAGCCTACCAATGTACACTACTTAAACATTTAGGGAAACAAGACAAACTGTGGTATATAGTTGCAACTATTCATAAGTTTGCTTAATTATCCCTCAGTAAATTTTAAACTTATTTTGACTTCCTCCCCACTGGACCAATTCATCCAATATTCAATCACACTTGTTTGAATATCTTTACAATGTGTAAATACAAAGGGCCACATCCTCGATAAAGGGTTTTTTTTCCTAAACAGCTGAAAATATATATAGTGGATGTGTTAAAAATCGTCTGACAAGACATTAAATGTCATAGAATAAGAATATATCAGATAAACTAATATCTAAAACAATCGATGTAACTTTTATCCCAAGGGTTCTCTATTCCAGATCTTAGATACATTCTAGATCTTAGGTCAATTCCCGATCTTAGGTCTTTTCTACTTTTTTAGCTTTGGTCTATTCCAGAGCTTTCGTCTACTAGTATTCCAGACCTTTG
>WFKH01011926.1:28166836-28177834 GCA_016163765.1 Magallana hongkongensis
CTTTCGTCTACTAGTATTCCAGACCTTTGGTCTATTCCAGAGCTTTCAATTGGTCTATTGAGTTTTGGTCTATTCAAGATGTTTGGTTTATTCAAGAGTTTTGGACAATTCAAGAGTTTTGGTCGATCCAGAGCTTTGGTGTATTCCAGAGCTTCGGCTCATTGTAGAGTGTAAGATACCTTTATGCTTATTATGTCTTGTATAAATTTTCTACAACCCCTTTTATTCTTGGTACCAGCGCTAAAACATTTGATATTACAGGGTCTAGACAATTTTAATTCTATTCTTTAAAGAAGGAAAATCTCAAAAGTTGAATATTTAGGTGAAAAGAAAGTGCAAGCACAGAATTAAGAAGAAAACATCTTAGGGGATTTGAACTCTCAGCTCTATAAGACTCCGCTTGTCATGCTGCATGGAAAGTGAGTGTCTGAATAGTCTGTAAAAAAAACTTTTTAAAACTTTTCTTTCAATAAACAATTATTTTTACGATAGAGACTAGACCCATTTATATCTAGCAATTTAGCGTTGTATATTATCAAGATTCATGCAAAAATCGTCGTGTTATTAATTTGAATTCTATACCTGTAGATTTTTTTTTTTTTACAAAATAGAAGAACTTAATTGATTTTGCGACCTGATGTATGCCATTCAAAAGAAAGAATTTTTGTTTTACACTTTAAAATCTTTTGTTTTAATTCCTCGATCCAAGTGGGAAAGATCTTCTAACGTCTTATACGCCATGGCCCTTTTGAATTTATTGGTGGTACTTTGATAAAATAACAAGATTGTTTAAAGTACTTCTATATTGCACATCAGTAAAATCTACCCAGTATTTTAGGGGAAGAAAACATTATTGCTGTATGTTGATATAATATTTTTGTTCTACATATACATGTATATAATCGATAAACTATTAACGATCAACATACTAGCTTGAACTCTAACCCCCCAAAAAAGATAAAAGATTTTTAAAAAAAATCTTTGATTTAATACAAAAAAGCCAAAGATTGCATGGGACCGAGAAGCATCGATTGCTTTTGTCCTACATACTATCGCCACTGTATTGAAGAACAATGCCTTCTTGTGCTTTCTCTGGTGCTTGATCTCTATTCTATAGATACGCAGTGCCGTGTGCTTATCTCTGAGTTTTCATTTCAAAAAGCCGCATCTAATTCCTTTTCCAGATAGTGATAATTTACCTGTATACCTGTAGATATTCTATTATGTCTCTATGTGTTACTGATATGACTCATGCTAGCCTGCAATAAGACCAGATTCTGCCGTCGGAAATCAATACCGTGTATAATTCCATGGTGATGTCGTTACAAGACATTTGTAGATCTATGTATAAGTTGAAACTAGCAGTCTGTCGTCTCTCTTTTTTTTCATATTAAATTCAGACACAAAACACGAAGCACATGGAAAAAAATATATCTCGTACGATTTGTGTTTTTAGTCTTGATAAAGCTGTCAATTTTCTTTGGATAATTACACAGGTTTCAACTTTTATACCAAACTCGGATTCAAGTAAATTAATAACAGCAAGGTTGCTAGTGACCATAGTATTAAGGTATCCCACTCCTCAATGTTGTTGTATCAAGATTTCTTGAGAAGTATATCATTGAAATCTGTAAACAAAACATACTGAAAAAATACAAAAATAATGGAGGGTCAATATTCATCCCTCTGAATTATGGCCCATTTAATTTGGCCTTTTTGCACCTAAAATGCAATTTCAGCCTGATTATGATTTGTTGTCAGTATTTTTGATTGAGCAAACGTATTTTCTTTAAATATTGTTTTTAATTATGCACAATGGTCACACTGAATAGAGGGATTACGAAAAAAATTTGTACGAAGCTGCATAATTTTTTTTGCGACCTTTTTGCACTTAAAATAGACAATTTCTATAATAGTTACAATTTGATCTGAAATAAAAACTTTTTGAATAGGCCACATAAAACTAATTTTTAGATTCTCATCCCCGCCCGCCCCTCTGAAAATGGCCCGCCCCGATGCATTTTATTTTGTTTTGAAAAAAAAAAAAAAGAAAATAAAAAATAATAAATAAAATCCGCCCACCCGCCCCATATTTTTTGCAAATGAGGATGAGAATCTAAATATTAATTTTATATGGCCATATCAAGAATTTTATAAGATTAATCCAGTTTGCCTAGATATGTATTGAGTATCATTTTGACATAATAAAACATGGGGGTCAGTGATGTCAAATTTTAGATATAGGGCTTCAAAGGTAAAATTCTCGCAAAATTTGACTTTAAAAATTCAGACATTTTCTATATATTTGCATGATTTTATGCTAAACGTCTATCACTATCTTAAGATTTAATTTTGTACACGTCACACAGAACCTACAGAATATGTTGCAAACCTGTCAAATGTTAAAAATAAAGAATAAAGTATAATAAAAAGAAAAGAATATTGAAAATTCATAAAATTGCTTGTTTCTGTCATTTTCGTCTAAAAAACCTTCCGCACGAAAAAATAGTTCCCTCAAAAACTTGTTTGTTTCTTGAACTCAAATGGATTTTCTTTATGAATGTTGTGTAATTATGAAATAATAATCTTTCTGTGATGATTAAATAAGTAAAATCATATTCATTTTAAATATAATGATCATTTGCGCAATGAAATCAAAACGTGAGGACTGAGATACTTTAATAGAAATTTAAAAAAAAATATATGTAACGTCATCAATGTGAAATATGACGGCACTGATGCAATCATAAGATTACACGTTTTTGTTTAAAAAATGATAATATTGCAGTTGTTGTATTCAAAATGTCTCGTTTGCGTGCTTTGTTACATGTTCATAGGTATATACGGTTAAAAAAAAGTGGTACCAAAATATGATATATTTTGAAATTGTCGCGTACTAGTAAAAAAACTGTGTAAATAAGTGAGGGAATGAGAAAGGGTTGTTCTAGTACTAGTTACAACCTGTATTACAACAGAACCTTGTTGAGTTAATATGGATATGAATACTTAAACTATTTATTCAACATTTGAAGCAACTCGATCTTGAAATAAATTCTTTTCAGTTAGACCAACAAATAGATTAATACGCTAAGAAATAGTTGCGGCTTTTAGCCAAACTTAAAAATTGCGGAATAAAAAATATAGCGTTAATGAATACAAGCAGGTACACACGTTATGTATTATTGATAATCATCTGGAAGACGAACAGAGAAAAACAGCCTCGACAGAAATCTATTGTTGTTGGATAATTCTGATGTTTTCTCAGTTATTCACTTTGCATCATAGGATAGTAATTATAATGCTACTATCAAACATGCAATGAACTTCTTCAATGTATGGCTTGCGTTGTAAAAATGATAGTTTATTACGAATACGTGTTCCTATAAACCAATCCTAGCAGTGCTGTTGTTCTTTTATCGGTGTTGCTTGTTTACGATTTCCAGATTTTTGTAATGAAGGATTTAAAAACAATTGTTTCTTTACATCATCTGAAGTTCATTTGGCTTGTAGTGAAAGATTAGCTTTTTTGTTGGTTTAATTAATTTTAAAACGGATTAGATACGGATTCTGAGAGATTACACACCGTGTATTCAATCTATCTTTTTTATATCAAGAGCCACCGCATTCTGCTGCAGTAATCATCAATGTGCTAGGCCAATGTAAACGATCAGATCGTGCGCGTGCAATTAATTTAACGCGCAATGTAAACTTTGACTTCCGCACACCGCGCTTAGATGTAAACTTCCGCCTTCCGCTCATTAAACGGAGTTCAGACATCGCGCAGACGTTCACTTGCCTTTCTAGGAAATCTACAGGCTTCGGATGCGAGAGTCACGTTAATTTCATCACAAGGTCAATTAGCGTTGCATTATTTTACAAAGAGCTCCCGATTACCCCTTTCACTGATGTTTTTAATGAGAGAAGAGGTTTATGATTTCTATCTCAGTGGAACATTAAAATTACCACCAGAGTATATCCATTAGATATCTCATTTATTTATTTGAAATACTTGTGGAGATGCTGTGTTTTTACCAGGGTTCTGAAATTAACACAGATATCGGCGTAATGGTGTAATGAAAAACAGGTCTATGAACTTGCTAGTACATGTTCCATATTGTAAACACTGACGCTTTGATTTCAAAGAAATGATGCGAGAAATATATAACAACACAGTTGTTTATTTACACTGTATCGATTGATTTACATGATCGATTGGCAAGTGAACAAATGTAAAACAGCAACAAGCGCGGTAACTCTCTTTCTTTAACAAAACTGTCGAAAAATTAAGATTTAATAGCTCTCTCTCTCTCTCTCTCTCTCTCTCTCTCTCTCTCTCTCTCTCTCTCTCACACACACACATTATGGGGTACCCATCTTGTGCAACTCTTCAACAGAGTATCCTTTGTGAAATGTGGGAGCATCTCTCTGATCTAGAGACCCTTGACTTCAAAGCTGGGCTTTACAAGCACGATTGTCCATTACTCTTTATGCTGTTACAGTCTGATCAGCATGAGGTAAGTATAACGACGGGAGTGAAATCCTTGTGATTGATTTCAACATTTTTTATTGCAAAGGGGTTAAGTACAAGTATTAACAACCTAAGAAGTTCTCACTTGCATTTAGAGCCATTCTCAGAAATAAATAAAATGTTTCTCGTGTATTTTCATTAATAGTGTCATAAACACGATGAAAATAATGTGGTATCATTAGAATTCATGGTGGATCAGTTTTCGCGGATTTCGTTGCTATTCAGGCCCAATTATTTACATCTTCATCGAACAATGAGACCGTCTTTTCTTTACGCATATATATTATGGGACAATAGATCCCACAGAATTTCACCGCAAACGAGCTTTCAAAACATTCTTTTGACAGTCGACGAAAATTGGTCCTCGCGAAATGAAATGATTTCACAGAAACCAAAGTAAATGGTTTATTGTATAACATTTATTTTATGTAACGAAAATATCGTAAAAATATTATCCCCTGGACTTTTTCGTGTTAGGATAGCTTATTTTATATTAGCTCACGTACCGGTGTTAATTAAATTAACTTTAACTCTAATTTGCAGGACTAATTAAACTGTGACTTTAAGAACAAAAAACAGGAATTTCATCACAGTTTTATCATCTTTAATGGCATCGAAAGAGGCTTCAAGCGTCATTAAGCTTGACACTGCATGCATTAAATGTAGGCAGACATAGCTTAATGGTAGACAGCAGTGACTGAAAGACCTGACAGAACAGCGCTGTCATGATGAGCTAGTGTGTGTAACGTCCGTGTGAAGTGTCGCTAACGAGTTCAGAAATATCTCACTGGAGGACATTAACATGCGACGTCACGCACACTCGCCATACACGCTAAGGGAGGTAACAATGAACGACGAGTTGAAGGTTTATTTTAGAGTTACCTCTCTTGTATCAAAGCGTGGGTTAGGGAAAAAAAGCTGTGACAAAATATTTTAACGATACGATTTATCGTTCTCTCGGCTCGTAAAAAGAACAAAACAACAGGGCAAGGAAATTTAATTTGTGCTTTCATTCAGCAGAATGTGCGAAAATCAGAGCTGAATTTAGTATATGAGACAAGACATTTTTCTCATTTTACAGCTTTGAAATCAATGTACAAGCACCGGGGGACTATTCGAAGGAGAACTAATTTCAATTATGTCCGTACGCGAGTTCTCATTAAACTAGCTTTTGGGAGGAGATACGTCGAAGGAATTGAATTATTGTTAAATATAAAAAGAGAATTAACGATAAGAGGCCCTGTAGCGAATTTCACACGATGTAATGAATTATCTATGGGAACTAAAAACAAAGTACTAAACGATAAGGTCAAACTACATACATGTATGAGAGAGAGAGAGAGAGAGAGAGAGAGAGAGAGAGAGAGAGAGAGAGAAGAGAGCATAATTGAAACAAAAGAAGTTGAAACTATTGTGTAATGTTTCATCAATTTATGACGACGGTCGGCAGTTTCTTCTTTTTATTTTAGTCGGTATAATGTTAAGATTCGTCGTGCATGGTGTCATCATACAAAGATCATCATGTCGTGAAGAATAAGAGTAATCCTTGTTGTAATATTGGGTGGGGGTAAAGCTTGTGCACTGAAGCGTGCCGGGGATAAACTGCTTTAAATACTATCGGCAAGCTGTCAGTCACTTCGTCAATCATGACATCGTTGTCATGGCATTATAATAAATCTTATCATAAATCTTTATGAATTATACATTACAAATGCGACATTAACTGGAATACTAATAAGAAGTCTGATTTTTGACTCAGTTTATCCTAAAGATCCTATTTCTAAACTGTTACCCCTTTACTGAGATGCAACAAAATGGCAAACGTGTGATTAACGGGTTTTTTTCAAAACAGACTCATTGTAATTTATAAATACACCAATGATTATAAAAATCATACCCCGTACAAATAATCGTTTTCATGAGACAACAGTGTTGGTTTAAGAGAAGTCCGGTAGATCAGTGCTGTAATGGCAGCAGAGAGAGATTTTGAAGGAGTCCTATGTATCCTTTCTGATGATTTGTATTATAGGTATTTGAATGTCTAGACAGTACCGAAATTTACATTTTGCATCTGGTCGCTACTTCATTTGATATAATGAAAAAAAAATGGCTGAGCCAATTGATAACAATTAATCTAAGAAATAAAAACAGAATCAATTCATTTGCATGATAACAATCTACATAATTATGATTGATCAACAATCGATAAAAAAAAAATTGTGTATAGTTTTGACGTATAGATCTTTATTGTAACCATTTCCCAGTAACGCATACTCTCGCTAGGAAAATATTAGAAAATGTAAACATGATAAAGACAACCGTCTGTTGGCCCATAGGATTAATGCGAAATAGAGGGATTTTGAAGAAGTCCTATGTATCCTTACTGAATGGATAAAAATTACAACGAAGAACGTTATCTATGCCATGCTTTCGTATGCCTAATTTAATAGGTTTTGTTTGTGTTTTATAATAATAATATACATGTATCATTAGTATATGGTTTCATGTGCGTGCATGTGCGCGTGCGTGTGTGCGTGCGCTTTCCGTCAGAACACTCACCCCGGGCAGCGTCTTCTGCTCGTGGAGCGCCTGCTGCGCCTTCAGGGCGCTTTCCTTGTGACAGTACGTCAGAAAGGCACATCCTGGGAAAAAGGAAGAAAAACATAATAAACGATATGAAACTGGGTCCAACAGTCATTCATAAAAAAAGTCTGTAACACGCATTACTATCGATCACTCTCCCACTTTTATTTTTTTTTCTCCCAATTATGGACTCCTACAAGCTACAAATAGATGTACACTTATATTAGACCCACAGCTTCATCCTACCCATTATCGTTACAGGCTACTAGTGCTGATGCTCTGATAAAGATTGATGTGCATGGCTGGTCAAAGTACATGTACGATGTGACACCCCAGAACGTTTGGGTAGGAAAGGGGCTGCAATTAAATGATCGTAATATATCTTATGACTATAAGACAACTGTTTAAAACCAAGCGGTTTATTATTTTTTTTTATTAGCAATAAAAGTAAAAATCGCTGACCAAAAGAATTTTCTAGCTTTATATCGATCTTTCCCAAAATTTCTCCCCCAAAACGATGAAATTAGCGAGACGACTTCCATAATTGACTCAACGTGCAACAACAGTAAAACAAGCCCTCTCCAAAAAATGAAAAGTAATGAAATAATCGAGTTAACATGAATGCGAGGAACAGTTAAAGCTTTTTACCGCAATCTTAGGCGGTCGTACAACGTTAGAATCGATGCCGTCCCCTTCTGCTTTTAGAATACTTAATTTCCTCTCAGTGAGCTCAATGTTTACGGTATTGACAGACAAAAAGCTTCTGCCAAAGTTAAAGAATGGCGTTACACTCTCTAAACGAAAGAGAGAAAACGAGACGAAACTGTTAGAAAGACCTTAAAAACCAGCAAATTCCAACAAGAACCATTGCTTGTACTATTTTGAATAGTCACGTGGATATGTACAGAAATAAACGTTATACAATATGTAAATAACATTTAGAATAATTTGGATATTTAAAAAAAAGAAAGAGAGAGAGAGAGACACAGAGAGAGAGAGAGAGAGAGAGAGAGAGATTAAATGCATGTAAAATGAATTAATAACTTAATCAATTCTCGAAATGTCATATAATTGAAACAAGGGTATTAAGCGTTATTATTGGATGAAAATGCGAGACTAGAGGAACATTTTGTACCCACAGGGGCTCGGATATAGAATAATAGGAATCTGGTTATTAAAATTTCTCATATATGGTCCTCTCTATCTAAAGAAATAAATAAAACCCCTCATTTTGTCGTTTAAAAGATGCATTTATGCTAGAAATATATTTATTCGATCACAAGAAGGAATTCTAGGAAAGTGTTCTAGTACCCTCAAGCTGACTATTTCACAGATTAGTTAAGCGGACCGCTTGAGACGTATTCTTTTGAAACACCCCAGTGCAGGGGTTCGGGAAAATACAGGAATTCTTTGGAAATCCGCAAATGGCACAAAAGATAATGATGTAGCTTGAAATAAGCAGTTGAATGATATACAGTATCAAACCATAACATGTTTTACGACGTGACCGTTTTAAGGGCGAACCCATAAGAACACAAAGTTGTATTTTTGACAAATTGATCTGTGTCTCTTTGTGTTTATATCAATTGTCGAGCTGTAAGCTTGTCAAGTGGTTTATACATAATGTACATCGGTTAGTTTCACCATTATCTATTATGTCGATGTTTTCATCGGGGGTTACTCCTGTGAGTCTTGGAATTGTGCTAAAAAAACACGTCTTAACGTGACTGCGATCAACCAATTATTTTCTTACAACTTTCAGGAGTTAAAAAGATATACATGTATGTGATAATAACAATAGCAAAATTCTACCATTTTTAAATTATCTATTGTCTTCATTGTCTACTTTTGCGGAGTTATGAACTTTCCGGACTTACAACTGCCGTTTCGGTACTCCTCAGTGATTTACAAAGCTTCCGGTAGGCGTCACATCGCTTTGCATACAGGATATCGTCGAAAACGCAACCGTACGGCTAAAGTATCGAATATGCTAACCGTGGACAAACTCATCGAACTCTCCTTATTTTCATGAATATTAATATTTCTTAATCTACCTATTAGAAAACAAAGCTCTGTAGTTTCTAAAGGTATGAAAACGAAGATAATGATAGCTCGAAAACAAACAGTTGTCTATAGAATGATGTATTTATATACGTAAATATTAACGCTTTTGGTAATATATGTTTTTTCTTCACGAAAGTTTGAAGGAGCCAATCAAAATAAGGTATGAAGTAGTCATGAGAACGAGAGAAAATAATCAAGTTGGCGGTTTTAGTAAGCTACACTGTAAATGTCCAGAACTTTGGTTTTAAACGATAACAATAGCTACAATAGGCAGAATCTTTGGAATAATCTCCACAACCAGAAGTTTTAAGATAACTTGTTCAGAATATAAATGTAGTGTGAAATAAGGGTTCCCCTGAATTCGATACCCCTGGAGTTTTTTTAAGTACACCAAACTCAACATTTACAAACGATAAAAGAGAAGTAGTTAGTTCTTGTTTTAATCAAATAATACAGAGTCCATGTGTTCACTTTTAAATTTCTTAGTCACTACCCGTCCTACCTCCCTCGTTTATTGATAGTTCTATTTACGTAACAATGTGTGCAAACCTACAGATCTTGAGGGCCATCTGTTCTGTTATTATTAAGGATATAAACACTCGAGGCGTTCCACCGTAACATGCTAACACCGACAGATCGTATATAGTTGGACGATTTTGTTTATTTTTTCTCTTTCTCTCTTACATTTCGTGCACACCTGAAACAGAAATACTTCCATCCGACTCTACCAATATTTCAATGAACATTATATGGAAAAAGATATATTGAAGTACCGGTATCAAATTCAAATTTCGGTATGTTCAGCATCTCTGATACCGTGGAACCCAAACTTACAAAAGATAAAATAATGGAGGGGGGTTGGGTTAAAAAAATCAGTTTAAGGTATATTATAAGGAGGAGTGGGTGGGGTTGTAAGAATATTAGGAATACAAAGGGTGTTTGTCATTTAATATCGATATGACATAAACAGACGTGATCATAAAATGCTTTTTTTTTTAATAAACGAAATAAATATTAGCTATGTATAGTGTAATTATAATACTAAGTACTTGATAATCAAAGTTTGGTCAAATTCAATAATCTTTGATAACTATGTGAATCATTTTTTGGCCAGGCACTGAACAATATGATTGGTTTTACAACATGTACATTGTACATGTATGATTCGATATTAATGCTAGTCTGTAAATAACGCAGACACTACGTAGATGAATTCTGTAAGATCATCCGTAAAAAAAATGGATTATGTGTAAGTAAAATGATTGACTGAAGAGGCGTGTCCTGATAATTACTCTTGGTAATCATAACACTTACAGCTCCGTTGTTTGCAATTGCAGCAAGAAGTATATATTAATCTATTGCAACACTGTATGATCGTCCAAAGCTTAAAGTAATAATCTGGACCAGAATCTATCTTCTGTCGATGTTAATGCCAAAAAGCAGGACGATGATGCGCAATATCTAATATTCGTAATCGCTTTTAATTAATTTACATTATGTCAGATAAAGTATCACCCCACAACAGTACCATTCAAAGTACATGTAGCCATAGCATGACTAGCAGCTGCAGTCACTCACTCGAAACTTTGCAGACATTGCATCTAATGAAAAGTACAAAAATACTTGCAGGAAACGTAATCTAGTACAAACAACAATTATATTGCCATATTCTCTCCTCTTTCTTTCTCAAATACTGTTCAATATGTCATTGGCCTATTTTCTTTCTCTCTCTCTATGTCATTGACATATTTTCTTCTCTGTCATTGGCATATTATTTCTCTCTCTCTCTCTCTCTCTCTCTCTCTCTCTCTCTCTCTCTCTCT
>WFKH01011926.1:28177844-28196121 GCA_016163765.1 Magallana hongkongensis
CTCTCTCTCTCTCTCTCTCTCTCTCTCTCTCTCTCTCTCTCTCTCTCCGTGCTGCGTTTTCAGCCTAATTCAAGAGCTGTCACAGATTTTACTCCCATCTCTGCGGAATCTTCAGACTCCGAGAACTGTTTATCTATTGATTGGCGGCATCTGGCATGTTACCTTGACTTACACCAAATCAGGCCTAGATTCTGTGGGTCTTCTACTCACGAATGACGACAACGACAACAGATCAATATAAATTACATTCATATATAAAACTATAAATAAGATTGGTTCTGTAATCGAACTCGGAACCACTCGATAATTTTGATTGAATGTCGTTCATTGAATGGAGACTGAATTGTTTGTCGACATGAAAATCAAACATGAGCGAGTTTAAATTAACGTAACAAGATACGACCTACGTCTTTTTCTAATTAATTTAGTCTTCTTTTATTCACTGAATGGTCTCTGAATTGGCAGAGGTTTAGTTTTGCTTGTATTCAGTTGGAACTTCATTAGTTCCTTTACCAGAGACAATGTGACACCACTGTATGCTTGTGTCCCGGAGGAGTCGGTTCGTATTCAGACAAGCTGTACATTACATACGACGCTTCATTGTTTTACGGTAAATAGTTACTCTACCCACCTTCAACAACTTATAAAAGCATTAAAACATTTGGTTATAAATAATATAATTAGACCTCGGCTATATTTCTTTCATTTCGAAGTGCATGCCGATGGAATCATGTACGGAAATCTCGCCATTTGTTTGGGAGGTGACCGTCTCGAATTATGCATTCCCTGTCAATACCAGAACCCTTTGCCTGATCCCGATGTCAGTTTCTCCCGAGCCTTTGAGTTGACGGTTGTCGATATCAGCCGGAGACTTGGGCGATGTGATGTCTTAATCCGGAGATGACGTCATCTACGTCAATTACCGGGTTCGGAAATCGACATCCTGTTACAGGCAGGATTAAGGCATTCTCCAAACAATCTGGTAGACATGCAAAACTCCAGAAACGGGGCCTGTCGACGACGTGCCGCATAATGGAGACACTCCAAAAATAGAAAATCATATTCAGTGGCCGCTAAATTCAGATGACAAGCACTTAGGGTGCTTACAATGTAGAAGGTTAGCTGTTGCTGGTTCTATTTGTAAACTCTTATGGCAAAGACCGAAATAATAATTTTCAATAAAATCTTTTTTTTTTTTAAAGAATATTCTCATTCTGACGGTTTTTTAAATAAAATACAAAATATTTCCGTTGTCATTTTTTTTATGTTTCTTTAATCATACAGTGACAAAATGGAGCAACTTACAAACTAAATAAACTGAACCGGAAGAGGAATTTGAAACAAAACTCAACACCTAGTCTTCAATCGCGCCTGAGGAGTTACGATTGCATCTTATTTTTAATCCGTAATCACAAGAGAACCTCAAGCCCGAGAAACATAATTTTCCATGAAGTTCACGAGATAGATGCTGCATTATGTAGCAGATGACAATGAAATTAGTGGTTTTTGGTTAGAAACCAGAAATAAAGAGGTTTCTGTTTTCAGTTCTGACAACTTGTCACCCCGGTATAACACGGGTGTTATGTGAGTAGTCTCTGTGTCGTCGGCCTGTCCGTGAATGCATGCAGTGTATATCCAAAGCGGACTGGTGGAATTCAATTTGTATCTATTATGAAATTAGAATGAGAGGAATTCCGCAATAACGCAAAGCGTCATTATCACCAAAACGGGGTTCGTTTTCCCGCGCCTGGCTGGAATGATGATCTTCCGATATAGCGGTCGTGAAAGCGTTATCTTTCTAAGATCGATTGTATTTATTTTTATGAACAGAAACGTTTTGGCGAATATGGTCTTTCCTTTTTTTGGCTGAAATGTTTCCCAAATGTCTTGTACGTCTATTTTTATACGAATAAACCATTATAAAGTGTGAGTTACTACCGCTGCGTAATGTGCGTGGATTGGATTATCTTACGCTGAATTGAAATGTCATATGTACGACTCTTTCTATGGTAATGTGTGAAAATACATATTTCAGACTTTGTGATAAAACTATATTTTCAATCTTCTTGAAGTTGAAATTGCCAAACTGTGGCTGGTTTGCAAACGACCTGCCTTTTAAAAAATCATCCAGGTGCATGGTTCATCCTTGACTTAGTCCTTGACCTTTGATTATATATCAAAGTTCTAAGGTCAAAGTTGTAGAAGTCTTAATTTGATGTGACTATTTCTAGCTTAGACTTCATAAGTATCAAACAAAGTAAACAGTTAATTAAACGATAAATAAATGTATGAATCAATCGCTCAATTAATAAATTAAAAAACGAAAACTTAAATCAATCAATAACATCAGTGATGTGAGTTACAGGTTTTCAAGTATCATCAAATGTATCATGGTATGAAAATGGCATATTTTATTATATATATGGCTGATTTTGTAATACTTTATAAACATTTCATTTAAAACAAACAATTAAAAAAACCCAGCCAAATTGGAGCCAGTGATTTTTGTGATCAGCGCTACTTCTAAACTCTTTGACAAATTGTATTATAAATTCATTCTAGATCTGATATCAAAAACATTTACCAAGAAGTGGTTAATATTAAAGTCTCAATCTCTTGCTATGGAAAAATATGATTCTAGACATTTTAACCACCTTTTAACCCCATCCCAAACTGAATGAATATTTTATAATCAACGCTGTTCAGTTTGGAAGATGATCAGAGAAGATGTCTACAGCTGAATGTAGTTTTTTACATGCTCTGTGCATGACAGAGTGAGTCGCAAATCATTATTGCGGAAAAGGCATTGGCAGAAAATTGACGTTTATTAGGTTAGTTTCTTTTGATGTCAGGAATTCTCAGATATGACAAGATTTCGGGTTGTTTTCGTGCTGTGTATGGACAATTGGTTTTGTCTTCAGACGATTTCTTAAAATTTCATCCTTCGGGGGAAAATATTTGACTTTTGATCTGAATCCTCGTACAAATTAACCATTTTTTTTAATGGAAAAAAATACTTTACGTCTTAATCACGAGAAATCTTTACTTCTATCTTATGTGTACTACTGCGAGGATCAGACTGCAGCGGAAAAAGTTTTCATGACACTCATGTTAGTTTATTTTGAACAAATGCTAAAGCAGTTCCTTCTGTCACCCACGCAAAACAAAAGTGTTGGTATCCAGAACGTTATTCATCAGATTTTTAAAAGGGTATATTATAGAACCGAAAATCAGAAAAATAGGTATTTAGTTGGCAAACGGTACAATTTACATACTAGCAGAATGGTTCCAACCTATTCATTGTAATTTTAAAGCATGACATTTTGTTGACAGCTACATGTAGTTATATAGGAATAGCAAACGCAAAACACCACAAAGAAAGTTCATATACTTAATAAACATTAACTTAAATTATTATTATTATTATTATTATTATTATTATTATATCTCTTTAGTTTCTTCTATCTTTTATTTTATTTTATTTTTTGTTTGTTTGTTTGGTTTTTTTTATTAGTTATTACATGTTTTTTGTAGATCGACAGATTCTGTAATCGATAGAATTTATAGAGAATAAGAAATTATTTCGTTCTGCCATATAGTGTTCAGCAAACGGAGCAATAAGACACAGTAACCTAGATCTGTGGTGGAAAGCACAGACCGACAGAAAACATTTTTTTATTAATGTGTTAATCGTTATGCTTTTGAGAAAATACATGAAAGAAATGTTTATGAGTTTTTGGTTTTTAAATTTTTGATTTTTTTTCCATACATTCTACATACAAGAGAGAGAGAGAGAGAGAGAGAGAGAGAGAGAGAGAGGGGGGGGTAAATTAATTTTCAATGCCTTATCAAGTAGAAATATCATTAAAAGAAGCGCTAACTAAAGAATTAACTTTGTCGACGAATTCATAATAGCTACTTTGTTGTTGTTATACGTCCTTCTGAAGAAAAGGGGATCACTACGATGAGCGGTTCTATTTCAAAGTTGAACTTACTGATACAATATGTTATATGGTATGCGATTAAACATCCAATCACTTTTAAGGAAAAAAAAAGAAAAGAAAAGAAAAGCTATAAACTATAGCTTTATAATTATTATCTCGTTAAAACTTCCGTAGGGAAATTATGTTTCATTCTTGTGTAAAATCAAATTGAACAAATTTAGCTCGTTAATTAACATTTATTGTGAACCACTCTAGCAGAAACTCTTATACACGCCCTCTAGCGGTCTGTTTATTGCACGGGAAGTAATCTACTTCCCCTTCGGTAATAAAGGAAATTTTTAATTGGTACTTTGATAAATCTAGTTTCTTTGTTCATATTCATTAAAGCATCATATAGGCTATAATAGCTGATTCGTGGACAGCCAATGTAGTATAAAATATTCAAGCTTTTGACAAACTTCTATGTGGCCTTGACCTCCCCCACGACTTTTTCTCGGAGCAATCATTTTTCTTAAATTTACATATAAAAAATTGAATTATCATGGAGTTGCCCCCCCCCCCCCAGTTTTTTGGAAGCATGTAAAAAATTGCAGTAAAAATAAGGAAATTAACAGTGAAATTGAAGTTATAGGTATACGACCTCCCGAATTTGTTTTGTTTGTTTGTTTGCTTGGTTTTTTTTTTTTTTTTGAAAAGATTTTTTTGGTTTAGTCTGCCCCCCCTCCCCCTTACACTTTCAAGAACCATGTTACATGTACGTGCCTGCAGGAACTAGGTGTGTCTCTATCTCTTGTTTGCAACTGTTTCAACTAAATCGAATCATTGCAATTGGTTTGTGTTTTCTCCTTTCATTTAAAGAAGAAATCCCTATAACTAAACAATTAATCAACGATAACACAATTCACTCGCATGCATTACTCAGAATTTATTGTAGAAAGACTCGACCTTTCCTTCTGGCCATTGACTACATATTAAGGTCAAAAATTGTAGCAATGATTTGTGATTAATATACATGCTTATTTCGTATAAATCTTACGATCATTTCGGGTCCACCGTAAATCACTAAGCGTAGTGTCCTTTACAAAAATTTAGATTATAAAGTAGTCATGTTGTATATTTTATTTGATAAAAAGAAATATATCGGAAAGGACAGTAGCTATTAGGATTGAACAACCTTATGTATTCCCGTAAATGCAATTTTCGATTATTTTTGTGTATCTGTCTAAATACAATAGACCATATTCATTTTTTACAGAGAGAGAGAGAGAGAGAGAGAGAGAGAAAGAGAGAGAGAGAATGTGTTATGCTGGTTTATTGAGATCGCAACCACACACAATGGCTAAGATTATATGCCAACTGTTTTGTTGATAAAAAAGGTAAGTATCTGCAGGTTTTATATGTAAACACGTGTTTTCATCACTTCTTGCAGGCAATCCAGCGTGTATATCAGAAATAGCTGGCATAGGAAACATTAAGAAACGTGTTGCCCCTCATATCCTTTCATTATTTACATTCCGCTCGGATTGTAGCTGTAGAACGGATCCGCATTCCAACATTTTGTTTATTTGATACTGAGTTCTTATAGTGTTTTCACGCCATGTCTACGACAGAGCTGTTTGGATCTGGCAATATGGATCATAACAACAGAATCTGCTGCATAAAAGTTTTTTAGCTTATGGATTATAGAATTAATATATGAAAAATGTTAACAGCCTACAATGGAATAAGCTTAGCCTGCACTATTTTGTTTTTTTACTATTTTATAGAATTGAATAATAAGCTATTTCTACATTCAAATGCCAGACATATACAGTATCATTTTACAAGTCCCGCAACAATTCCAGTAGTGGGGTTGTGTTTGAACGATTACAACACTACATAAGGATGCTGTTTATGTATGTCTCTATAATCTGATATTTTTTTATATCGCTGTTTCATTGGGAATTTGAAAATTCGCATACAACGCTTTACAAGAGGGAGTTATTCATGTTTAAAATCCGAGCATTTTTGCTATTAGTAGCAAAAAGGTTATAATGCCGAGTTGTTGGAAGTGTCAGGCTTAGAGTACAGTACAGTCCTTTTGATTCGAAATAAATTTAAAATCAAGTCCTTTGGAATTCTTTCTGACATGGAAATTCAAGGGGGCGTTCTACACAATGGAATGATGGCTTCTTCTATCATGTAATCTTAGAGGAAGACAATTCTCACATATTTCATGTGTGTTTTATTTTTTTCTTATATTATATTTATACAATCTCGTGAACCTAATATCTCAAGCTTTATTTTTCTCTGAAACGTTATGAAGTCTCATAAATCTTTCCTTCCTAAATTTAAGTTTCCATATGTATTTCCGTGAACCGCACGTAGCTTACCTTTATGCATTCCCGTGAACCTGTCCTTCAGAACAGTAAATTCATAGATTTGTCCAAATTCTTCAAATATTGGCCTTAAATCCTTTTCTTCCAAAGTCCGCGGAATTTGTCCCACAAAAAGTTTCACGGTGTCATGACTTTTCAGTGCAATTCCGGATCCGGCACCGAGTCCGTTGTGTATCTGTGTCGGGATACTTCCGTTGGTGATTTGGAGCGTCCCTGTGAGTTGTTGGGTGGGGATTGTTTGACTGTGGAGCGGGTGAGGGCGGTGGTGAATCAACTGGTCCGTCACCACCCCGCCAACCAAAGACGTCATCGCCATTTACCTCCAGACTTGCTCACAAAACATGCAAACAACAGAAGAACGTCACACAACACTGTTTCTGAAGAAACCGGGGTAGGAAACGATGGGGAACTTTCCGATTTCCGATGCCTTGGGAAGTAGCCAATACTAGCCCGTGTAACAATCTGTCGGCGACTACCGACTATCGAGCTACAGGTGACAACAGGCTATCTTCACTCGGGGAAACATACGCCGCCAGAATCGACCGGAAGTGAGGGCACAGCAAGTAGTAAGAGCCTCCGCAGAGAAACAGTGTTGAAGATTTCGTTATTTACTCAATTACATATTGGAGATGCATTGATTTGGCGAGATTTTGCGTAAGGCGAGATTTGACAGAGAAATCAATAGGTAGATAGGGGCTGTTTAATCATATGGGGGCTTTCCCCTTGAACCTCAGCGCCCAAAATGCGGGAATTAATGGTGTAGAGAAAATTGCTTACTGGTGTTCGGGGCCTAGTGAAGTTTAGTTACCGTTCTTGAACTAATAAAATGTCTATAAACGGAACAAGATGACCGAATATTGGAAGCATTGGATGTGCTTCTCGTGAATAAAAAAAATCCGTAATAGTGTTTCCTATAAAATCGTTTCATCTTGACGATACAAATATTAAAAGGCTTGAGTCTATGATGTTGGAACTATTTCCAGACCAACCAATAAAGCACTGAGGAGAGCAGATGGACGTCTTCTCAGGTTGATAAATCTTGTGAGGTATCGACGCAACCGAGTCATCCAGTTCGTGCTCTCTGTAATCAATTAACAAAGTTCTCAGCTTCCTCCATCATCTCCTAGATGGAGATTGTAATGTCTCTCTCTCTCTCCTCTCTCTCTCTCCTCTCTCTCTCTCTCTCTCTCTCTCTCTCTCTCTCTCATCGCATGCATTTGAAATGTTTGAGTTATAGCAACGGTATGATATAATCACTGCATTAATTTTTCATTCTTGATAATAATAACCGTGCGTTCACGCTTTTGGGGCAATTAGTAAAACCCTGTCTTGAGAAAAGCGGAAGCGTCGCCCATGATGACAAAAATGTTGGTACATATATCGTTCACTTTTATGATGCACAACGACGTGAAATGTGCAACAAATCTTCATTGATTATCAGTTGTCTTTGTCCTGTACAAGAAAACATTAGATATTACGTTAATTACGAAAAAGGAACGGGAGGAAAATTAACAGTCGTCCATAAATTTAAGTTACTCTCACTCTCACGACAAGAGAGCGGCCCTCGGTGTGCGCGATAGGCCTTGTATTGACTGAGGGCCGAGGTCTTATTTAAATATACGTCACTGCCATTGATTTATTCCTGGCCTCCATTATAACTAATCATTTTATTTCAATAAAAACAATCTGCCATTTGTTGCTAGAGCAGTACTACAAAATGTTCTGCATGCTAATGCACTGTTTACCTATGAAATCGTATTCATGCCTTTTTGAGTTTGAATGATGTGAGAATATTTTCTCCGAATTTATTTGTTTGTTCAGGGTCGGACAAAACTCATATTTACATACGGGGTTTTAAATATTCATTACACTTCCGGTACGTTCTTGGCAAAAATCTGCAACTTCCATTATTTAATAGCAGTCGAGGAATATATTTTTTTAGTTTGTTCATGTCCTAACGAATATTTTATCTGTTAGTTAAATCTCGTCAGTTAATACTGAAGGAAATCCTATACGGCATTTTCTCACAACATCAATAGGCCAGGTGCTCCCATTTCAACATACCTTTAGTCTACATGTACCTCGTATAATAATAGGTATAATGTTCGCGAGTGCTCCTTTTACTGAAAGACTCTAGGTACAAATGTATATTCCTTTTTCATGTATAACAAGATATCTTCAGCACTCCTAAATTATTAAGGTGTCTTATGAATATTATAGAAACTCTTTTAAGGTAAAACCAGCATATCACAAAGTTCATAATAACTTTTCCAGTGGTACTACATGTATACAATAAAAAAAAAAGAAGAAAGGGTTCAGTTAAGGGGGAAACATGGTTCTGAAGTATATAAATCATGGAAATCCAATTGATCGATCTTTAACTGGTGGGAAATCATCAATAGCCTGATTGCCCTAGAAAGAAGATCATTGGCGCTAATCGGTTTTAACTGGGGGGTTTTTAATAGTGAAAACGTGTTTATGCATTATTTGCTTGTAAACTTGTATATCCGAGGTAAATATTATTTTCATACCCTTTTCCTATTCGGATTCCATACGAAATGATACTATTTGGTCTTATTGATATGTAATATGGAAAAAAGAAGAATGAATTGATAGCAAATAGAGTTCAAAATAGAGGTTCGAGGGAAAAAGATAGTTCTAGAAAAAAATGTCTTTATGTTAGGACAAAGGATGAAGTAACAAAACATTGTTTAAATAGATGAGAAATAAAAAATATATACAATTTTGAAAAACAAAATAAATAAATAATAAAAATGTATTATCCTATGGAGGTGTTTCTGTAAACAATTCCATGTGTATTATGTTGGTTTGAGTTTATCTTCTCACGAGCACTAATCTAACTAGTAAACTGCTTATGTTGCAAACTTTGTTTGCAACGAACACTGCGCATTTCCATTTACTGAAAAAACTGAATCCAGTGTTTGATGTGTGTGCACTGTTAGTAATTATGCCCCTATGATAGTAATCAACTGCAAAAATCACTGTGCTCGTAGATTTAGGAGTAATAAGCATGTAATATTTGTATTGATTTCTGGAGTCACAAAGCAAACCTTTTGCTGACTGTCTTCTTTTTTTAAAATTACTTCCTGGTTTTAATAAATTCAGTTCCTTTAATAGAATATTCCTAATCAACTCAAAAATTATCTATGTATGATATACTATTGAAAATTGTTCAAATCTAAACGATGGTGAAATCTTGAGAATATACAACCTTTATTATTTTATGAATAGCAGCAGGCTTCAGTGTGATCCGTTTAAGTGTTTAATACTTCAAGGACTTGCTTCCAAGAAATGATAAATAATAATAAGAATTTGATCAAAATTCTCTGTAGAACGTGTGACAAAAGTTACAGTAATTCATCATCCCAAAAAAATGCATTAAACAGCATTTAATTTTACAGGTTTTTTGTCACGAATTCCTCGATATCACAAACGAATTCAAATACTAGTATATTATGATTAGATTACTGTGCGGGATGTCGCTGGTTTTACGATCTGCACGGGTTGTCTAATCATGTCTCTGTGTCGTTTTGACAGTTCACTTTATGACAGTCTCTCTATAATAAATCAATGAATTCTCTCTAGGTCTGTATCATACATGGTGGAGGCAGTTTTTTGCTTGCATATGATGGTGTAATGTGGGCGCTATATACATTGTAAAAGGATGCTTTGAACTAGAAATTGTAAATAACGACACTAGAGTTACCCAAGTGTAAACTTATCAAGAGTAACCCGAGTTGTTCCTCCTATTTCCAGGTATTTCTCAATCATCGCATTTCTTAATAATGCTATGCAGTTTCTTGGAATCCATTTTAATTACACATTCACCTTATATGGACTCTGAGCAAATTGTTACCACGAAATCGTCGATCTTCCGATTTTATGTATGAATATCGCAAACAGAGAAATTCCATGTTCCATGCACTCGATTTTACAACAACGCATGTAGCGATTCAGTACAAAGCGAGACAACTCTTGTTTTACAGCAGCAGACATTCGTCGAGTAATCATGAAAATTGAACATATGCATTGAGAAAAACATCAAAATATATTTCACTTAGAGTATATCATAATTGTTGGAAATTATGTACAAAAAAATCAAATTCTTTAAAAAAATTTACAGATTTGCCAATCAGGAAATATCTCCCCCTCTCCGACCAAACATTAACTATCAGTAACAATAGTGAAATAAACACTTTTTGCTGCATTATTACAAGTTAACACAATTAATCGTCATAAAAAGACTATACAAAACAGGTAATGATTATTACTCAAATTACGATATTCTGTTTATATATCACCATATAATACCATATATCATACATGCATATGTACGAACGTCACTTTATGAGTAATGAAGAAAAAAAAACGAGCATACATGCGCATATATACATAGAAATGTATAAGTTAGAATACATGTATTTATTAATGAAAAAGAAAGCTGCTATTTATTGACTGTCTTTTAACAGACAGAGCCATCCAAAAATCAGAAAAATAACCAAAGTAAAAATCTAAACTGACTGATGGATCATCTAAACCTTTGTAAATCTTTATACAGCGCAAGTCCTCGATGACTTTTAACTAAGTTTATGTACATATATTAAATGTACATTTTATTATCAATTTAAGCATTGGTCTTATACATGTACATTTATTCAGATAGTTAACAAAAGTTCAACAAATCTGTTTGTTACATTTAATACAGCTACGTCGTGTAAACATTCGGATAGAGGTTAAAGCTTCGAACTCACATGTGCTTCAAATCAGCAATTATAAATAGCATATCACCTTTCGAGCGCTTTCTGCATTCACAAATGAATTAGAACACTGAACACTGACATAACAAATGTCACATCCAATGATGTACTTCTTGAAAATAAAACATAAAATTAAAAACACTGATGATCCATAAAATTCCGGATATAAGATATTTTGACGCAGAATTTGGTTCCGGACCGTTACAAAAATCCCCTCTGCACATGCGCACACAATACGTGCCCGTGTCTCCTTTCCGCTCACAGTAAGTTTGGTTGTCTGCTTTGGGTCGCGTGACGCCGTTAAATTCTGTCGCAAAATTGACGCCATCTGTACAATCTCGCATATACATGTTCATCTGGCCTAAAACATACATTTATAATTAATCGCTTTTTTTTTTTTTTACATGTTCTTCAAAAGCATAAGAATATATTTATACGCTACCCTTAAGGGAACTTGAGCAACATCATACACTCATAGTCAAGATTTTTCCTCAATTTATGTAAGTATTCTGCACGAAATTGCAATGACATATTTTCAAAAGTTTTCTTTAACTTTATCAGATTTACGACAAAAAATAAAACTTCGGAAAAAATCATTTAATGTGACATAATGAATTTCTTACGATGTAAGATGTAATGTCATGATGGGATAAAGTTTAAAAAGCAGTAAAAACAATTTTAAAAAACCGGGACAGTCAGACATCTAACACCTTTTTATCTCATTAAAAATTTCAGCTGCTGTCGCGGGCGGAAACGCCCAAAATTCAGCCATGTTTTGACGTGGACCCTCAGGGAAGTAAATGTTTTGAAACCTACCTCTGTATTCAAACGTCTCGATGACGCAGAGTGTATAATTACGGTTTCCCTGGTACGACGTGCAGTTCTTTACGAACAGGTTGTACAGGTCCTTCTTCTTCTCGTATGTTTCGTCGTCTGATGTGGGCGGGTTCTCGGTGTAGTAGCGCGCCCTCGCCATTGTTTTGATGTACGTCTGACAACTTCCGCCTGTCTTACTATCTGCGCACTGGTAACAGTAGTTTCCTAAAAACGCGAGAACAAGTCAGTGAGATCAGTAGATATACAATTATAGTCTGCCCCAGGTAAGACTGAGTGTTTCCATAACTTTTTGTTGATTTTCTTAATAAACACACATACATGTACCTGTCAATGAAACACGATTGAAATAAAATACTAGTATAATGCAACCAATCTAAGATTTCTTCTTTCATCTCCCCTTTATTAGTTTATACCCAGCAAATTCACAGGTCTTACGGGGAAATATGACATCTTTTTTTTCAATTTGGAACAAATCGGGACTTCTCGCACAATTATTCAACATTATCATCCGCATATTTTCCACAGGTGCTTGGGGATGGGACCCCCTCCACCCCCTTCCATCCATCCCACAGATTTAGCCCCCCCCCCAGAGTAGTTGACTCTCCTTTTGATAGAAATTCCTTTAAAGCATGTACACACGATGTCTCTTTCCAAATACATGTATCTGAAAATTAAAGGAAAATAATAGATTTAAGTAAACCCCCGCCCCTCTGTATATAAAAAGAGGAAAGGTATGCCACTCCAGTGGGGGCCCGGGTGGAGTGGAGGGGTCCTGTCCTCAAAGCACCTGAGATATTCTCATGTCGTTTGTAATATTTTTAGATGTGTAAATGTATTGAAACCTGAAGCTATATAGGGGACGTTTTAAGAAAGCCGGGATTTTGTTTTAGTAAATGTAGGTAGTTTGGGCGCAGGGTACTATTGATGATTATCGAAATAGCAAAGTAATGTAAACAGACACTTGGGACAAAGTATAGTGATATTGTCGTTCGTGTTGTTGTTTTTGTTATTTTTGTGAGGAAAGGAATTAAAATTTAAAGAACTGTTATGGCATAGTGATAGATATAGAGAATGTTTGAAATCATTACAAGAGTATTTTTGGCATGTCTGTATTAACATGATTATGAGAAGATAAATTTAATATTCAACTACATGTTTGTAAAATTCTAGTTTGAGTTTTAGAGGTTCAAGGGTCAGGAAATGATTTTTCTTAACATCCGACGTGCAATATACATGCGAAGTTTTGTGGCGTCTTACGTAGAATTTCGCTCAACTGAATGTACGCGTATATTAGAAAAATGGTCTTCATCATCTTAACCAGAATTTTACCATGATTGTATGTACTTACTTCATTGAAAAATGAAAAAAATAAAATTGTACTTATCTTCGTTTCATACAAAAATATTACAAATAAAACAAATCCAAAAGAGCCCCCTTTTGAATTAATAGATTTTTAGTACGATCTGAGATGGCCCTGGATTGTGGATACAATAAGGTCGGTGGCGTGACTATCTGTAGTGATGTTTCAGTGATTTTGTCGACATACGGGCATTTTGTGGAACACAGATACGATTAAATCAATCAGTAATATTCAAGAAAAAGGTCATAAAAGATAAATTGAAAGTACGTTTCAAATTTGAAACTGGAATCTATCCATATTTATAAATAACGTCATAATTTAATTATAATAGTTTTATTATCGGTACAAGTTGTTACGGTAATAAATCTTTTAAAAAAGTTTACCTACCACTAACAGCGCAGACACCTATCGTCATAAACAGTACCAGACATTGGGTACTTCTACTATTAGTCACCATTTTTCATATATTCTTCCTGGTTCGATTTTCATTTACGTTGAAGGTTTTATTTGGAATTCATCCTTGACTGGGTCTTTTAAAGCAAGCAAGTCGTGCTTGAACATAGTGTGTGCTTTGTTAAAATATTTAAATCCCTCGGAGAATGAAGTCTTTAGAATATTTTTCAGTGTACATAATTATGCATACTCTCAAATTACAGAGGCTTTGTGCGTGACGGACTTCAGAATTTACTGATATTCCTGAAAATTGTCGGACATTTATTGTCCGACAAAAATTAACGTAAAGTGTACCTCACTGTACACTTCAATGACTTTCGTTGACTTTTTCATTATCCTTCACTGTACCCTACTGTACATTTTTACGGACCTCCACTGTGAAGTATTGCATGTTTACATTATCCACTGTACAGCTCTATTGACTTCTACTGTACCCTACTTTTGGCCACTGTGCATGGTACTGATTGGCAATATAAAACATTGTTAGGTCCCACTGTACTTATTTGAATTACAAAACATTTGATGCATTCACTTAATTAACACTGATTGTGAAAAACATGATAAAGGAAGTAAAAAAATAAATAACACGTTGACTTAATGATTTATTGATTTTACAAATGCTTATTAGTGTTATGATCCATATGTGTAGTTCATGACTTGTGATCTGAAAGAAATCGATACCTATATTAATCATTTGATAAAAATTCACTAGTTATTCATACAACGACGTGATCAATCGCAACTTCTCGGGCCTTTCCGGCAAGCTCGGAAAAACACCTCGAATGTATTACAAAGGCGAACATGACAACCCCCTTTTTATAAAACTTGATATCTACGATCTGTTGAGATGTGAGCTCAACTTCACTAAAGTCAATGATATAAATTAAAATATACCACAGAAGCGACATACAAAGCTGTCTGGCCGATACTTCTTTTAATGGGAAGCGTCTCCATTTTGTATAAAATTCTAACATCCGGTAATGTTAATACATTCGAGGCGTTTTTCCGAGCTTGCCGGAAAGGCCCAAGAAGTTGCGATTGCGACGTGATATAATTATTGTTAAATTCATCGTTTGTAGATATAGAGCATTTGTATCTAAAAATATTTTGAATAATTGAAAAGTGCTAATACAGCCTAATTAAAATTAGCCCCTACGTTTTATTAGAACCATTTTAACAAGAGCTTGGACTTTGGGTAGATGTGTCAAACAGCAATGTGACGTAGGCCTGTCTATTTCATCGTTGGCCACTCAGCCATGGCTCTTTGAAATCAACAAGATTTGTCTGGCTTTTTAGCTAAAACTACGCAATCGGTGCATATTTCGCTTGAAACCGCGTCATATTTCACTTGTTTTGACGCAAGGAATAGATAGCTACGCCCTACTGAAAGTCCAAGGTCTTGTTAAAATGGTTCTATTTGTTATGCGTAATTTTAATAAGACTGAGTGCTAATTCCGTTGCCGTTTGTGAAATAAATAACACTTACACATTCGAAGGATGACGCGCTGTCTCAGTAGTACGGATAGTGATAAGGTGGCGGGGGGTAGGGAGGCGGGGATAACTCAAGGGGGTAGTAGCCACGCTGTCCGAAAAACCGGGAGGCTAGATACCCTCCCGCTAGAAGCCCAAGTAGTTGCTAAAAAAAATCAGTCAAATTTGCTTGCTTTGATGCTTGTAATTCATGATCATTCTTATATTTGAATTCATAGACATAATGAAGTTTTAAATTTGGATTTTAATACGATTTAATGAAGTCGCCGTATCAAAAGTCAACAATGGATGAAAAAGGAGAAGTGTGAATATAATAGTAAACTTTGAGCAGATTTGTGATAACGAAAAACTTACCCCACTAGATGGAGCCAGCAGTAGCCACAACAACAATAAAGATTTCAGTAGCCTCACAGTAACCATGGTGATTTATCAAATCTAAATGTAAATTGGTTAATATCATATTTGGAGAAATACTAAACTGTAATTCTACATTGTTAAGAAAAATGTTATTCAAAGCCAAAATCAATACAATGATGAATAATAAATGTATATAATTTTAAAAAGAAAGTTCTATTGATATATCTACAAACTTGAGAAATTTTGAAAACTTTTTATTACAGTATCAAACGTTTAATGAGGGTATTATAAAAGTTCATGATAACATGAAAATACGTTTGGAAAAGATCCGTTTGTAAATATTAAAATATTTTTAGAGAAAATGCTAAGTAACATAAATATGATATAAAAATCACGAGAAAAACAAAGATTGTCTTACCTATCATAAGAAAACAGCTATATTCATTAACCGATTGTCTGGTTCTCTCTATTCGTTTTGTCGATTAATAAAAATCTTTGTGTATTTTCCAATCAGTGGAGTTTTTATACCGAGTTAATGGCTGCCACTGATTGATGGAGACAGGCGGGGATTAGAGGTCCTTGATCACACGGGCAGTAAGACATCATGGGAGATCCCCTCCCCCTCCACTGAAGGGATGGGAACCCGTTCCACTGAAAGATCATCCATCCCCGGGCCGAAGATATACTATAAAAGTGTTCAAATTGAAATCATGGTCCGCGCCGGAGGTGACTTCTAGTATTTCAAAAATTAACTTTTGTCTTAATGAATAAAGTCCTGTCCTTAATACACAACAAACTAACATTTTCGATTGTATTTTTTTTATTCATATTGTGGTGTGACCTAATGTAAAAGGGGGTTGATAAATATTATAGTTTATGCTGCAGGTGTGCTAAATGGGATATACAAAGATCGATAACTCTAATATTACTATTACTATTTAAATACCTGAAGTGTTTTTATTTTCCAGCCTATAAAAACGCAATGCCATGCTGATCATTGACCTGACTTTTTATGAGGTCACTGGGTTTAACCCTGTGTTGTTCGATTAAGTCTGGTCAATCTTTGACAGGTCCAATAGATCACAGACATTATCTCGTCTATAAAAGGTGGCTAGTTTAAAAAATACATGTATATAATTTATATCATCGAATTAAGAAGAAAACCATTATTCTCCAGTTTGCTAACTAATATGGAATTTGACCACTGGACCTAATTTATTATTTAATGGGAATTTAGAATTTTAAATGTATAACTCAGTGATTAATAAAAGTTTGCAATATGCGTTGGTCAAACAAACATCAACTTTTTCCACCATTATAGGTTTTTTTTTCGCGATAAATACAGCTTTGAAAGACAAATTAAAAAAAATACTCACAGAAAAAAGGTGTTTGGCTCCGCAACGGTCGTTGTCTTCAAGGTGCTAATAATTGGCAGAAATGTAGTACTGTATATATTGAATATGAAGAGTGCATCTTTGAAAGTTGCATTAGTTTGGCAAGTTTGGCAATTTAATTTTTCTTTCTAATTATGTACATGTACATGTACCTGTGGAATTGATCAATTTTGTAAAATAAGATACAGGACTAAAAATCTTAAGAATGTGCTAATAGCATGGGTTATTATTTTCCCAGTGTAATTGACATCAAACATTTTGGAACATATTGTCCATGGCTATATATACATGTATGTAAGTTATTATAATGGTATCAATTATACTGCCATTACAAAGCAGCTGCAGTGTTTTTGAACCATGTGGTCACACATGGAATCGAAATATTTATAAAAAAGAAATAAAAACTAATAAACGATAGAACTTCCCTCACTCCCGCCACTCTATTTAAGTAAACAAATCCAATAAAAGGCCAAAAAGAACCTTTTATCCATTACACATGAGGCATCACACCATTTAAAAATTTCAAGACATGATTAATACTGCTTATGTAACGTTGATCGAAATTAATAATCTTGTATTACATGTATATACCTTTAAAATGTACCACTCGTTAACACTCTAAGTCTCAATAAACTGTGCAGACTTGGATAAGCCCGCGGATTAAGGATTGATTCACCCATTGACGGTCCAATAGCACTGCTCAACAGTCAACAGACCAGACCGGGGTTAAACTCAGAGAATGCAGTACCGATCCAGATTAGTGTTAATATCACCCAAACACCGAGAGAAAATAACTAAGTAGAAACTAGTTAGTGAGAAAAAGTAAGCTGTATACTTTTCACAATGGATTCAAATCATTTCGACTCTCGGTCTTTCCACAAAACACGTAAAATGGAGATGAACGGGTTCATAGCAGATGTGGATAGAGACTTACGTAAGTTCTACCACGCCGAGCAGCGCTCCGTGGCGCTGACGTACGTACTCGCCGTGTGTCTGGGTATGTTCGGCGTCCATCACTTCTACCTGGGCCGGACGACGTACGGCGTCATGTACCTGTGTACGCTCGGTCTGTTCGGCGTGGGTTATCTGGTGGACTTGGTTCGGGTTCCGTCTCTTGTGAAGGATGCTAACATCAGACGCATTGACGAGGAAGAGGAGAGAACCATGTCGGACCTGTATGTTCTATGGTTTCCGTGCGGAATCCTGGGTAAGATTCATAGCTCGCTTTTTCTTTCCCTTATCTATCTATCTATCTATCTATCTATCTATCTATCTATCTATCTAT
>WFKH01011926.1:28196131-28249975 GCA_016163765.1 Magallana hongkongensis
TATCTATCTATCTATCTATCTATCTATCTATCTATCTATCTATCTATCTATCTATCTATCTATCTATCATTCATAATCATCATCATCAATCAATCAATCGCGTATAAATTACAGGTTTTCATCATTTTTACCTGAGAAATCCCCTTTTGGGAGTTCTGTATCTGCTGACAGGAGGAATCTGGGGACTGGGATGGATTATTGATGGTATTCAACTGTCTGGGATCGTGCTACAGTACAACTACAAAGAAGTCCCATCGGTTTCAATTTTGTACGCCTATCTCTTCATGCTTCCTCCGTTCGGTATTCTCGGGTTTCATCATTACTACTGTAGAAGGACTTACTGGGGGATCCTTTACAGTCTCACCTTAGGGTGTTTCCTGCTTGGTTGGATGGTAGACTTTATCAGAGTGCCGTTTCTAGTGTCTCGAACAGAGGGAACCGAGGAAGACGGACCGAAAAAATATCATTCGGATGACGCGTACATATTGTGGCTTTCATTCGGATTGTTCGGCTTTCATCATTTCTACTTGAAGCGGTATCGATGGGGATTTGTGTACGCATTGACGCTGGGATTATTTGGGATCGGCTGGATAGTGGACGCCTACAGGATTCCTTATTTAGTAAAACAGCTTAACGTGCAGAGCGATGAAGAAGAAGATATTACAAATGTTGTGTCAAACTTCCATAAACGACGCGGGTCTTTCTTGTCAGGCTCTAAAAAAGAAGATAGCTATACGAGATTTGATGACGTCATGCAAAACCATCGGCCGGAGGGAAGCCCAAAAATATTCACTGTTCATCGGAGCAACAGCAGTATGTAGATTCGGTTTTTATTTAAATTTTGTAGTTTCAATATATTCATTACAAATATTCATGAAACATATTTCAAATGAAATTCATTTATCTAATACCTAGGCATAGGTATTTGAAATCTTCATATGACTTCTCCATAAAAGTCAGTGTATATGAAATCTGTTCTCTTATTTAACATACTTTACAAAGTATATGGCCTAACTTTTTTTTTCATAATGTAAGATATTTTTTTTACTTATTTAAAGGAGCAACCTCAGATCATGGAGTCAATAACTGTTGTTTTGTAATTAGTGAAACCATTGGTTATTCAAATGTTTTATTTACTACACGGTCTTATATTTAACAAAATGATCTTTGAATTTGCAGTTAAGCGCATGGTCCCCGATCAATCTTTTGATGACGTCACCACTGATGAGGACCGTGACGAAAACGAGCTTTATACGTACAATGCTGGACAGCTCAGGCGGACGATATCGTCATACTCCAATAGCACCCACACCGTAGCTGTAGATATCCACACAGATCCTGGTCAACATTTAGCGAACCTTACTAACTTTGAGGAATCACGGAATATGACACCGATCTTGCGCTCAAAACAAGCAAAAAGAAGTGAGCAGAAAAAGAGGATACAGACAAACGCCACGGAGATGGAGATCTCTCAACAACCACGTGACATCGATGGTGGATATGCTAGGAAAGAGAGTGAAAGTAACGGAGTGATTTATCATGAATTGCCAAGTAAAACTGTTCTTGCAAATACCGATTCAAATTTACGACAAAATCACAACACCGAAGAGAAAGTGAACGTACGAACAAGGACCAAAAGGAAAATTATAGTATCCCAAAGTATGAAAACAAAACCTACGAAAGATGATTCAACATTCAATTCCCCTGCAAAGCTATCAAAAGAAAATAGTGAAGCGATGAATATTGAAAAAGACCAGAAAATGGATGTGTGTGTTCAAGGAAAAGAAAGTCCAATTGGTGCTGATTTAAACAACGACGTTTATTCTGTAGAAACGGGCAAAGATCTAAGAAAGTTGGATAAAGACCAACGAATTGATGATAATCGGAGCGAATTAGACTCAAAAAGTAAGACCACAGTTGCCAGATCTTATTCCACCATTTCTCAGAGATCTTCATCTCAGTCAAACGTGATGGAAAATTCAATGACTAGCATTGACGTTAATAAAATGTCGATCCCGATCTTAAATGATGATTATACGATGACCAATAGTAACCCAAATACACCAAGGTCAGCTAGAGAGTCGACGCCTCGATTTGACCCCGACCCCAACAACAGCCTTCCAAGAGTTATAAAAGTCCGGAAAAACAAGTCCTTGGCACAGACCAAGAGAAATATCAGACGCTCCATCAAACGCAGTCGGCAGCGCGCGCAAACTTCCGGTATGTACATATTATTCCACAGGTACCTTAACATGCAATAGTTTCTATGAAAACTGTAAAAATAAAAGAAAAGCAAGCATACGCGTAACTAGAAGAAGGGTCCCGGGGGGGGGGGGGGGAAGGGGGGGTGTAAAGTTGCCGAAAATAGGCCCGGCAAACAAAATTGTCCTCGGATTTTTTTTTAATCTGCGCATGACTATTGGCCAAGGCAGGCAAACAACAGAAAAAATCGAAAATTTCTTTGATTTTCATTTTACCGAAAGTCACCGGACATCAACTTCTTTTCTATATATTCATGTATATAAAAATTATTTAGGGAAACTTGGTCCCACTTTATTTAAACAGATGAAACAAGGCCTTGGAATTTGATTTCCCCCAGAAATTAGAAATTAGAGGTTTGACAAAGTTTGGGATTATATGTCAAATCATTTTGGGTGGTCTGACCCCTTCATGGCGACATGATCATTTTATTTGCTACAGTTCTTAAAGTCTTTAAATTTTTTGTTTTCTGCAATATGTGATTATAAATACGATCACTATTTCTGATGATGATATATTTGAAATTGATAGAGAAACCAGTGGAGGAATACAAAAACCAAGACACCCCTGTGGGAGGAGCGACAGAAAAAGCAGAGGCGGATCCTGGTAGTTAGGACCCGTCGTTACGACTGTTAACAGCTCTTTACGACTAGTTACGACTCGGTGCAATAGAACTCAACGCTTGTATTTTCTCAATTTTTTTAAATGTTTCTATGGTTTACTTCAACTTCGCTTTAACTGACATTGAAATGAGACTAACAGTATGAAAAGATGTACACCGTAAGTACAACGTAATATATGCATGACGTACGATTTCTTCAATCCTATAGATTTTGCCAACAATGCTTTGCATGTGCAATCAGTGTTTCACAATCCTTTACTTTTAAAAAGGTAAATAATGATGATGTGGAATCCGATATGCATAAAATTATAAGGCTGAAAATAAAAAGATGAGATATTGCTTTTTAATTTTTATTAAAAACAATTATTTATATACAAGAATTGAGTTATTATGACGGGCAAATACATAAAGCCCTGGTAAACAATTGTTTGAGAGTAATACCTGGTTGCAATACAGTTGTTCCTATAATTGTATTTGCAGCGTATTACAATTTTTCATCCCTCTCTATCTGTTTACAAATTTGTTCTACACGTATGCAAAATGTGTCAGTAAATGAAATATATTATAAACTTTAACAATCCTGATATGCAATTGATCAAATTCATTTAAATTCATTTTATTTTAAATTATTATAAATTTATCCTATTCTCATTGCCCGGTATCATTCAAGCCTATTTCTGCAAATTTTGAAATATTTCAATTTTATGTTTCTGCAAAATGTTTGCTACAACTAAAATATTTTTTTCCAAGTTGTCTTTAGCTGTCAGAAAACTTTTATACATATACTATTAGATGTTCATTTGATGTAGTGATACAGCTAGGGTGTCATTTTGTTTCTGCCCAAAGACAAGAACCTGGTTTTTTTTAATCGTTTATGCTGTGTTACAACGCACTTTGAAAAATTACGCACTTTGAAAAAAAATTTCCAAGTGCGTTAATTTTGGGACCAAGTCAACGCACTTTGAAAAAAAAAATTTCAAAGTGCGTTGATATAGTCGATATTAACGCATTTTGAAAAAAAAATAGTTCAGGGTTTAGTCGAAATAATATATAATTTTATATAGAATAGATGATTGTTTTAACCTTTTTTAGCTTAATGGGATATATTTAAACCCAATGCATTCTCAGCTAACTTGATAAACAAGGTTTTTTTCTTCTCTCATAAGCTTACGTAGTTTGACAATTTACATAAAGAACAACTCGGGAAATTTGAATTATCCAAAAATGACATAAACTGCATCGCCTAGCAACTGTACTTTCCTTTTATGTGTATGCAACAAATTTACTTCCTATCTGTACATTGGTAACATATTTCAACTGGGTTCAATTGCATGTGCTTATAATAAAGCATGATGTGAAAAAAGGATACGTTAGTTATGGTTATCAAAAACAATATGATCTTATAGAGGATCAGTCCGAGAAAAAAACCCTACACCCTAATGCTTATTTTTAAGTTTAATAATATAATAATTTAATGTTTGTCAATGTACATGCATTTCTCTTTTACAATGAAGTTATTTGATTAAAATTTGAAAAGAGGGTTTATGTTGAAACACTTACAGATTCTTTAACATACCATTGGAGAAATTGTTGTTTGACGAGTGCGTTTTTTCAGTATCACTGTACGTAATTTACATCAAAGCGTATTTCTTTTTCCGATCTTAAACATTTACTCCAAGTTGCTGAATATCATATATATGTTTTGGAAGGAAAAAAGAGGGGTAGGGGACCTTCTTCCTGTAATCAATCAAATGATGTACTGGTAATTGACCTGTATCTTTGGTTAACCCCCATCCCCATTCCCGTTCTCAAAGACGGTCAATTAGATTCATTAGTGTTAAAAAAATCATCATACTATCAACAAATTAGGAATTAAATTCCAGAATTTGTGATTTATACATATTTTTTCAAAGTGCGTAAAGTGTCTCGATACTAAAAAATGTTGATGTACCTTCATAACGCACTTTGAAAAAATTTTTCAAAGTGGGTTAACTTAGGCCCAAATTTAACGCACTTTAAAATTTTTTTCAAAGTGCGTTGATTTGGTCTAAAATTTAACGCACTTTGAAAATTTTTTTCAAAGTGCGTAATTTTTTCAAAGTGCGTTGCCACAATGCTGTAACACTTGGTACCTTTTAATCAGTATGCGATATTTCACATATATGCAATGCCAGTGTAATAACCAGAAAAGCCTCTTTACAATAGCACATTAGTAAGCGTCACAGGAGTCTAAAACTTGCAATCTTACTGCAGTTTCAAGGTGAATATTCTTTGAATACATATTTTCGTGGATTCCCTTTTTTTACTTTGTCCAAGAAATTAAATGTTCATTAAAGTGCATTTCCTAATGACGTGTTGTATTGCCTACGAATTTGCGTATCCATGAAATAGACTTTTACTATATCCGCCATTTAGTATGGGAATGTTAATGAAACCTCAGTATGTATCAAATGTATATTAATCAAGCAACCATCCATTGCCACATCACACATTTTTTGGTAAAAGAAAAGAGTAAACAAAGAAGTACAATTGTAATCAATCAGTTTATTAGTTCTCACCTTCCACACGAGATACAAAGAAGATCTGGAGAATGTTTTTTTTTTCAGTTTACACAGTGTTTATTTTTTTTCTATCGGATAGTGCAGGCATATAATTACATCACTTAAAATCTGTTAATGTCCAAGTAATATTACTACACAACTAAAGTATTGACAACCCGAATTTTGAAAATACATGCGATAATAAAGACTTAATAATTATTAACTATCATTTGTCGATTTAACCATTAGCAACTGTCCGTTAGGTGAATGTTATTTAAACTATTAGATACAGTTTACCTGTGTTCCTGTTATGTTACTTAGAATATTACACAAGCTTTCATTGTATGATCTGTTCAGCTTTGCAACATAAATTATCAGCAGTATGATTTTGAATGGAATCTCTTTTTCTCCTTGTACACAGAAGGAAATGTACATTACTGTTATAGTCGGGTCAACGTGTACACAATCTGTTGTCGAGGAATATACAAAAGCTTCGCGTTTTTTTTTTCTTCAGAATTTTTGTCAAAATCAAACATTTAGAATGTGTCAAATTATGGAATATATGCATGCATTCAGACTTATACTAAAATTTGGTTTCCCCAAGAATAAACTCTTGTTGCAAATACTGAACTTTTTAGATGAATTATTCCGCAATGAAATTAGCCTGTTTTAAAATATACAGTAAAGGGCGATATCTAAGACCATGAAAGAAATACTGCGGGACTTTAAAATAGTAAGCGATATACATGTATAATGCTAGGCTTACCACAGTTATTTTGTCACAAGTATTCTCAATAAATTTTCTATAAAAAATCACAATAAATAAATAAAAAATCCTATGTATATAATTATAATAATAATAATAAAGTTTCTCCCTCATTATATTTCAGCACAACAAATACTATGCACAATAAAACGAAATGATAAAATCTTATTCAATAAATAACAATTTCACAAGTAAGCAGGAAATGACGCAATGATCATCAGCCATATTGCATCATTCGATTGGTTGAGACATAACGGCCCCAGGCTGGTGACGTATTCAAACATCAGAAATGGTAAAATCAGCATCAAGCAAGACGCATGACGTCATGAAAAATATCACAATTTGATTGGTTCTGAGAGCCGAGTGACGACATTGAGGTCTCGCGAAAGGAGTTATTTTCAAGACGTCACTTGAGACGACGTCCATTGCCAGAATCAACTGCTACAACCTCTTGAATGACGTCATTTATCTGAAATGCAGTTGTCATAGCTTGGTGGATTTTCAGGGATTACAGTGTTATAGCCTGACGTAATAGGTGCCACCCGCTCCCCCGTTAACCAGTACGTAGTAATTGAACCTTTTCCCTGCAAAATAAAAAATAGTTTATATATTTGCTGTTTATAAAGATTTTCATAAAATTTCTATAAAATGAATTGATAAAAATACCAAAATAAATATCAAGATTCGGATATCAAACCGGACGCGCGTGTCTTACTTTCATTTCCACCGGGCCCCTCAGTTCCAGCTCAAACGTTCCGAACGTGTCCAGGATTTCCTTGGTGTCTGGACTCACGTGGATCCTCAGGGCTGGAGAAATACAATCAATCAATAGAATATATCAAAATCAAATGTACCTGATGTAAAATACATGTTAATATTCACAGCCAAGCATCTAGGTTAACACCATTTATATAACCATATGTACCATCATATGTACATTATTGACAATTTTCAGAAGGACACGGCTATTTAAAAGTAAAAATGTCTACGGGGATATTGCATTGCAAACGACATAAAAGTAGCTGCAGATCTACGGTCGCCCATCCAAGTTTTTTCTGACCGGAGAGCCACAGTTCTGCGGCTAACAAGAAAGTAACCCGTATTATAAGCTATACGTTAATAAAATGTGTGAGGTGTGCCCGAAGACTATTGAATGGAAAAAGATGTCAAAATGTCCCACAATACATCTCCGTAAGAAATTTGTTTTCCTTTTTGTAAATTTCTCCGGGTAAAAAGAGATGACGTGTCAATGGAGAAATCTTAGATTTTATCCTTTTCGTTGATTTCAATTGTAATTTTTTGACAGGTATGAGAATTTTATTTTTAAATCGTCAAAAAGTTGCAAAAAAGGTAACTTGGATAGATTTTGAATAGTTATTATCTTACAAACTGTAAATGCATTTAAAATAAGAGAGAATTGTGATCTGATACTAGTATTGCATGCACTCTAATTGTAGAGGACGTCTCTAGTGTAGCGTGATGCCTCCTTAATCTACAGTTGATACTTACGTTGTCCATTGGACTCCATCCTGGACGCTGTGTTGACTGTGTCCCCAAACAGACAGTACCGGGGCATCTTCAGCCCCACCACACCGGCACACACCGACCCTGAAAACAACCAGTCACGTGAATTAGAGCTTCACTCACGGAGGCATTTTAGAGTTTCTTGAAAATAATTTTCTTCTGTGGCATAAGGAAAAAGATTGTGTATCTCAAATCAATATCTTTTTCTTTTTATAAGTATGAACGAATTTATTTTCAAATATGTTCATTTTGTACCCATCATACGTAGATCAGTTGTCCGAGAGCTAACCGAGAGCTGAATTTTGTGCAATGGTTATTATTCACACGTTGAAAAGCAATAAAAAGATTAAAACAAATACAAAAAAAAAAAAAAGTCCACCCCCCCCCCCCCAAGAAAACCCAAAACAAATTCAAAATTTAAAAACATTAACAATCTTCTGAAAATTAATTCATGAACAGTAAACCTCTCTGTGTGGTTCTCTTTAAAAATCATTCTCCTTCCGTCATTTTA
Organism: Magallana hongkongensis; assembly: GCA_016163765.1. NCBI lineage: Eukaryota > Metazoa > Mollusca > Bivalvia > Ostreida > Ostreidae > Magallana > Magallana hongkongensis. The sequence continues at coordinate 28,204,354 of WFKH01011926.1, forward strand.
TTCAGTACCTGAATGGATTCCTATCCGGAGCTTTAACTGCTGTTTTGGTCTGTGTCGTATTTTGAAAGACATAGTTTCGTTTAAGAGGTTTAATGACAATCTCGCGATTTCTCGCGCATGGAGAAGTCCATTTCTCGTCGGTAAACCGGACACTACCATGTAGGCATCACCAATGGTTTCAACCTGAACATAAGGAAAAGAAATCTAAGTAAGAGCAAGTTGCTTTTAATAAAATATGTTCAAAACAACCATTTTCAATGTAATAAAAATCAAACAATTTTCTCAGTAGAATATATTGTACATGTATGTTTACTAAAATACCGGTATCAAAAAGTAGGTCAACAGAAAATTACGAGACCATACGACATAAACCAACTTTTTTTGTCATTATTGAGCAATTCGTGGTTTTATTGAACAACAGACCCCTTCACGGTAACTTTGGTACTGCTCTTTTGAAGGGCGAATAGACATGGTTTGGTGTACTATGACATAACAGTAATTGATTAAATAATCTACCAACTAAAACTTCGCGAAAATTCATTACTTTGCCCTGTAAGAGAGCAGTACTGTACCGTGAGAGGGTCTGTTACACGTTATATTACCACATGACGTCACACGCACCTTGTACACGTCAAACTTCTCGATGACGGTATCAAATGTTGTATAGAGATCATTTAACAAATCCACCACCTGGAAAACAGTGTTGTCATATATGTGTAACGTTATAATGCACTAATACAGTCAATTAACAATTTCTTCTAATAGTATGTTTTTTTCTACTTTCATAAGATAAGATATATCATATAGATCACAAGACTAAAAACAATGCATGTAATATCAAACCTAAACCTATAAGTTATATGCACAGATCACTAAATTAATGATACATGTATCATTTTTCCAAACAGAGAACAACACAATCGTAATTATAATTGTTTTTATATTTTCCTAAAAGCACGTCAAAGCTAAAATAACAATGTATTAGGCTGTTCACGTTGATTATCATAGGAATCTCCCTAACACACACACACCCCTCCCACACACATACGTACCTGGAACGGCGTGGACTCGGACGAGAGGGCCGTGAAGCCGCATATATCACTGAAGTAAATCGTCACGCTCTCAAAGTTCTCGGCCGCCACCGACTCCCCACGAATCAGCTGCCAGGCCACCGACCTATAATGTCAAACCCAATCATGTAGCTGTAGCCTTAGGCCTGTCATGACGTATATAAGATATTCATTTTTGAAAACGAAGTGGTCCAGAATACGGAAGATATCGCAAGTATGAGAAATTCAAATTATTTATAAAATTCCATTGATCAGACAAGGGTAATTGATATATTACTATCACGTGACACTTAGCTCAGACCACGTGACTTACTTCGGAAGCATCATATACAGGAGGTCCTCGGCCTTTTTCTTCTGTTCTAGGTAGTCGGCCGTTCGTTCCTCCACCAGCGCCTCTAAGTTATTGGCGTATTGTTCCATCCGAGACAAAAGGTTATCTAGAATGTTTCCCTTGTCTCCATCCCTGTAATGTAATAACCCATGACAGTCATACAATGTACATGTATATACTGGCAGCGTGACATAATGCTACTTATACATGTATATAGGGCATGCAGCGTATCATCCTGATACACTTACATGTATATAATAATAAAAATGTGACCAAATGAATTAGCTGAATGTATATAATAACACTCTGACTTATATGTGCCATAATAATACAAATCTACAACAAAAGTGTGGTAGAATTGCAAATTTTTTAAAAGGTGTTAAGGCGCCGTTTTATTATCGGTTAAAATGGTATCTATCGATCTCTTATCGACAAAAATAAATAACCTAAAAGCATTCTAGATACTTATTTCCTTGTTGAGCCGTCAACTTCTTATCCTTGGCCCCGTATCGAGAAACATACCAGATATACCGAGGGAAGCGTTGAAAGCGTTCATAAATCAACACAAATTAAACCATATCTCATGTAATCTTTTAACCTTTTTGGTTTCATTTCAGGGTAAATTGAAGCGTTGGAATTCGTTTGAAAAATCAACAAAATAAAATTATCGCTCATATTTACTTAAAAACTGGGAGTGCCGTTGGTCTTTCAGCTAGTTTAATAAGGTATATCGATACAAGCGTTGGAATCTGGTGATAAAATCAGCAAAATAATTTAAAACATAGGTACTTCAGCCAGACCTTTACTTTCATTTGAAACATAAATCATGCCGATTGCCTCGTTATGACCCACTCACTTATTGAGTTTCCGGATGATGGACTTGAGCGCCTGGAAGTCCGGTCTCTCCATGGGATCCTCCGCCCAGCACCGCCTGATGACGACAGCAAGCTCGTCACACGGACAGTCGCTCTCCTCGAGCGTCGGCCGGAAGTAAGGCTTGATTCCGTTCTTCAATTTTTCGTGGATCTCTGTATAAAACAGCAAGTTCACACACTGATCACATTATGAATGACGTGAGAGCAAAGATCGCGGTGTTGACCAAAAATAATCCGCGTCAAATGCTGATTACTTTGTAGACATAGCGTTAGCAAATTTTGCAGCGTAGATCACTGTTGACCAAAAAATAATTTGCATCAAGTACGGTTTTTAAGTCCAATGTTTATAAATAGGGATAATATTTGGCAGCATTGACGATTTATGACAGTGCTTGGACCAAAGGGTCGCGCTGCACTTAACAAAAGCCTAGTTTATGATCCATTATGCCGAGCCTCTGAGAGCAGTCCCTATGGAGAAATATATATTGTGGATGTACGTGCGTGATTCGCCGGAAATCACCAGTTTCCGTGTCTGCGACACATAGAACAGGGCCACAAGTATTATAATTATCGGAAGTAAATGAGAAAAAATCAGATCCGCGGTGTTTTGTTACACTGTAGGGCAGCCAAATCAATCAGAAGTAAATATTTCTTTCTAAATGCGTCTGCAGTCTCAGCCAATATCACAGGATGGTTGTTTTACAAATCAATAGATCAATCAACATGATTTATTAATCAATCAATCAGCTATCAGTGCGATATGTTTAAGTACTGAATATATCGATGACATACCACCAAATTATAGAGAAATTGAAAGTGTAAGATACATGTAATGACTGCCACCTATTAATTTCCCGAAATAAGGCAGACATTCATATCTCTCTAAATTATGAAACCGATAAAGTCCTTTTATGGAATAAAAACGACTTGCAAATGTCACATTGAAAGCCCAAAGGAAGATAATGGCTGCAAACAGATTATGCACAAAAACAAAAAAAGCCCTCATTATCTTATCATGAACCTATTTTGTTGAAAGTCGACCAGTTTTAGATAACTTTTAAAAACGAAAGGTGACTTCTCTTGCAGCAAAGAAACTATGGACATGGCGTCATTGAACTTGGATGTTTTTACTATTCGTTATGAAAGTTCTGTAGAATTACAAACCAGAAGGCCCAAGATCGATGTTGCTCATAAAGAAGACACCCATTCGGTACACAATTTCCTGGCATATAACGGCAAAACTGTATACGTCTCCTTTCTGAGTTCCTTCGGGTGGCCTCTGCTGCATTCGTAACAGCTCGGGAGCTGTCCATAGAAAACCTGAAACATCCGAATGACCCCTATAGTTAAATCTTGCCCCAAAGCTTTTGTACACAGACTCACTTACAACTTATTCATTCACAAAGTTACAACCTATTAACGATGGTACCGAATACATGCATCCGGTATTTTTCGCAATAATCTAATATTTCTACCGGTATTTATTTGCTTCAGCGCTATTATAATCACATTACAAAAAAGAACACCATGTTCACTCTAGGTAGACACTGAGCAAGTATATTTGACCTTTGACCTTACTTCTATAATATGCATATGACCCCTCTTCTACATCCGGGTCAGGCGTCCTTAAGGCATGCAGACCAAAGTCGGTGATTTTTAAAACAAATCTACCATCCACCACACAATTGGTGCTTTTCAGGTTTCCATGGGAACGAATATCGCTGCTATGTAAATACGACATCCCCTGAAATATAAATTAAAATCAATCATAAATTTAATAATTATTTTCTATGAAATATCGTCAATTTCAACCCACTGTTAATAATAGTGTTAATTCGTGCAGCATGTACGCCCGATCTTAACCTCGGTTTTGAACTCCAGTTTTGATTGGCTTGTTCACTTACCCGTAAGATGTCTTGCATGAGTGAGTAGCGGAACATCCAGTCGAGCTTGATCTGCTCGTTTTCCAGCACGTCCTGCAGACTGCCTTTTTGGCAGTACTCCGTCACGATACACATGTTGGGCGGGTCTATACACGCTCCAAGGAAACGCACCACGTGGTCATTCTGAAGGTCCTTGACCTGAAAATACGAATAAAAAAAAATTAAAAATTATAAAATTAAATAAATAAATAAATAAAATTATTATAATAAACATTAAAAAAAAATCAGGGTCACTGTTTTGCAAACTGTATTTATTCTAAAATTAAGCGAAATGATGACATCTATCCTAAGGATAATAAAAAGAACAACATATGAGAAATTGTACTGTGGATTTAATTTTGATTTAAACTTAATGATCCAGATATATAAAAATGCTTACCCTTTTAATGGCCATCAACATGGGCTTGTTGATGTTAATACTGCTTCTGTTGATTCTTTTGATCGCCACAATGGCGCCCTGTAAGAGGTTTGGTTTACGAGAGCGTTTACTATAATCATATGCCTTCATAAGAAAATTATCATCAAGATTGTAACACTTGGTCATCAATACTAGTATGGAATGAATGATGCATTTGATGTTTTATGCAAGAGCAAACAAAGGATATGTAATGTTTTGTCATAGATATTAATTTATGAGTAATACGATCGGGAGTTATGTCCCTTACACTGGCGATGTGATTTTGTAAACAATCGCAACTTTCCGGGCTTTTCTAACTAGCCGATAAACTTTTAAAAAAGGCCCGAGAAGTTCCGATTGGGTGTTTTTTTAATGTGCATGAGTTGTGTACCTTGTAGTAGCCTGTTTTGGTAAACAGCTGTCGCTGTACGACGTCACTCAGATGAACGGCTATCGTGTCCCCAGAACAGTCGCTGGTCATAGAGTTCCGCTAGAAAAAGAAGCGAATCTCAATGACCCAGGAGGAATGGGAATGTTCATCAGGTAATTTAAACACAAAAAATGAAAATCTCACACAAAAGACACGAAGCAAGTTACACAGTCTCAATATATGGAGTATATCCATTTGAAAAGTTGATTTATTCATTAGCCAACCTCTCTCTCTCTCTCTCTCTCTCTCTCTAAAAACAATTTAAACGAATGCTATAATAACTTGGTACTGCTACGATTTTATTGAATAACATTGCGTACAAAGAAGGATTGATCAAAATATTGTAAACGTAACAGAAATGTGGTGGAGGAAATGACAATACAATCATGGTCATTTACAAGTATCTACTGGAAATTCAATAAAAGTTTTCAGAAAGTGACTTTGCAAATAAAAAAAATTAAGATATTAAATAGATCGACAGTCTTAGTTGAATAGTATAAAACTCCTAACATATGTATATATTGAACAGTAATAATTTTCAGCTACGCGTACTGTATGATATAGTTATATTTTTATATGCATGGGAACCATTCATTGCTAGCCAATTGATAAATAATACTAATTCAAAAACATTTTTTGTAACATAATTATAATATTATTTTCCTTGGCTGATGTATTCTGAGTATTGACAAAAGCAACGATCAGACATGACAGTGTTCATCTTGTTAAAGCGTGTCACTTGAATATTGAGTAGAATTTTTTATACAAGAAATTTAAAAGAAAAAAACAATATATCTAACATAGTCGACGATAGGACAGCCTAATGAGAAATGGTTATGGATTTTTTTCCTTCTGAATTGTAATTTTTTTCTGTCGCCATGGCTACAAACCTAACAACAAAAAGACCTTAAGAACATGGAAGCCCCACAACATGATGGTTAGTTAAAATAACAAATAAGGAATTGATGTGCGAATACAGCTTCGTTAAAAAACAAGACATGAGCGAGACTCGAATAAAATAAACCCTGCTGAAGTCATTTTTGAGCACTTTTATAATAATTTGCACCGGCACCTGAATTTGTTGAATGAAATGAAAAATAATTCAATGTAAATCCAATAAACATTATGATAATGATAACATTAATATAGCACTATACTGATGAATACATAGGATATATTTAAGTTGTTTTTTTTTTCAAAAACTCATTTCGGGGGTATTCATAATCGGAGTAAATAGAACGTTCGGTTTTCGTTTGTTCGGTAAATATCGAGGAGGATAACAATTTCCGGTTGCTAAGCGACATTCTCAAGGGGAATAACTCCTGTCATCGAGGTATCTGTTACACTTCCTCCCGAATTCTCGTTCGTATCATCCGGGAATTCCATTCCAATAGCACGTGACACACATGAGGGGACCGCCATTCTGATCTCTTTCTTCAACCTTTGACCTTTATGCATCCAGCACAAAAATTGGCGCGTTGCCATCAACCTCAATTTGCTGAAAAAAAATAATGGCTTTAAGGAGGCTGGATCAGCACTTTGTGGATCCAGAGAAACATGATAAAAATATGATATGAAATGGAAATTAACGACAATATGTTGAACACTGCAAAAAGATGTAACTTCAACAAAAAAAATCTTATTCATCACGTGATTTTAGCGCTTTTTTTTTCAAATTATAGAAAAGAGATGTTCAAAAAATCTTACCATCCGTTGAGATTGACAGGTGCCACGCCCCTTTGTCTCCTTATCAGCATCACATGAATGAAAACCGCCACAAGGACGTCCCGATTCAAAACGACTTCCCGAAATTCCTTATTGGATGTTATGCATGTTCCGCCCTCTTGGAAAATCCCATACAGCTCCAGCTGTCGACAGCAGACTCGTTTGGCGGGGGCATCAGTGGCTTCGCACTGCCCGCACTGGCACCAATCCAGCTCGTGCGTATCTGACCGTTCTATCAGCACGCGACCTTCTGCGCATGCTTCACCATTAGTCGTCTGTGGAGGAAACATGGCTGCCATGGTATTTTAGTTTAACGTTTGAGTATAACATCGTAATCCTACACACGACTATACCTTTAAAAGGCGCCACAAAAGTTACATTTTATACGCTATCAAACACCGTGTTCCATGTCTATTGTCTAAATTCACGTACAAAAATTGGTACAATGTCTTAAGCTAGGTCTACTTTCTTTTTTTGTTTGAGAAAAAAAATATCAACAAAAAAAAACTATTTGCTTTAAAGATAATGTTTGATATCTTTCTCTTAAGTTTAACTGGGTACTGGCATGGGGAACAACGGAACCAACCCAAAATATGAAAAAAGTGTACCAAAAAAAAAAAAAAAGTCCATTTTTACAGCGAAAAAAGAAGTAAAACCAAATAATCTATAGAGAAACAAAATGAAAGTAGAAAAGTCCACAACCACGCCCTCACTGCCAAATAAAAGTTGCAAGATTCCTACCCAACCACCCATCCAAGCTGAAATTATTACTCTTTTTTTTTTGGAAAACAGAAAAAATTCGGATTGACCTACCCTGGTGAGACTGAGGTTACTGCCCTGGCGTCTCATCTTCCGGTCGTTTTCCATGGTTCCGAACATGATGTCATCCCAGCGCACGCGCCAATTCATTTCCGCTAATTCTGCCTCTAGTTTGATGTGCCTTTAATAAATGTGAAGTAAAAATGGTTAAAGTAAAGTATTGTTTTAAGTATAAATGGGTTTAGAAAATTTCCAAGAATATAATATTTCATATCTGTAATTAACTATAATAATAGTGCCTAAAGTAACTTTAGGAGAAGCTTCTCTCAACTTATATCTGTTTGGATGGTTGTTGATTTTTTAAATTTTATGGTCAGTCAGTGGGTTTTTTTGGGGCCAGTGAGTTCATTTGTTCCCATGTTAAAGGTATGGAATTTCGTTAAAAAATCAATAATAATAATATTAGTAATTCTTTGTTCATCGATTATATTTAATGAACGAAAAAAAAAAGAAAGAAATACATGTCGAACAAACAGTCTAGAAAAGATCAAAATGTAACTCGATAGTAATCTTAGACAGTCAAGCTGCTACATTTCAATATCTTTTCTAATACATGTATTTATCTATTGGCTGATTGTCTTTACTTTTTTCTCTCCCTGTGGTTTAAAGACACGAGGAATTAAAATGAGACAGGAAACATCAAAGCTTTTGTACAGTTATAGGTCATTTTTCTTTCTGTCGATCATATTTATCAAAAGTAGCTTTAACACATACGTATAGTACACCTGTCTTAACCGCTTTGCAATTTACACCGCAGGGATGCGCTGAAAATACGGGATCCGCGTTGCCTGTACTGTATGTACAAATGAAACAATTCTTTCTCACTGTGCAGGAAACACTCAGACTGATAATTACAAGGAATCTATATAACAAATGTAGAAAGTCAATGTTATGGGAAAAAAATGCTAAATAGTTTTACTATCATTTTGAGGAAAAAAAAATGTCCCACATTCTTATCCAAAAATCTGTTTTGTAACTTGGCAAATTATCATGCAAATACATCATTGAAGTCTTAAGTGAACTCATGTAAGCAAATCTCCACGATTTGTTATTTCGATTTTATCAAATCACAGAGCTCTGTCTTGTTATTTGGCTATTCATGGACACAGAAATAAAGTGGACAATTTCTTTAATTTCTTTTTCGTTCCTCTTCGAGATCATTTCTGAGGAGATCTAGACGCCCCCATCACAATCATTCGTCAATTTGGCTTTTATTTAGTCATTGTTAAGTAAGAATATTGAATTAGAAATGACAAAATAATTCGCCCGAATGAACAGTGCTTGCTATTAACCATGACATTGCGTTCTGTTAAGTTTCATTGCAAAACGCAAAATCATTGTTCGATCCTGTTTTAAGACGCAATGAGCATGCGCATCAAACGACGGCAGATCATAAAATTTGGTTTTTATTTGATTTTAGCTGTTTCCCAGAATTTCTTATACTCGTTCAAATAAACGCTGATTTTTTGTGTTTTAATATTGATGTTTTCAACACGAAATCGTTATTTCAAAGCCTTTGCGTTAATATGCAACCCTTATGAAAGCACACAGCTAAATTTTCTTTTTATTTTATAAGTTTAAAAAAACAAAACCTCGAAAAAGCTAAATGCTTAACTATATATCTATCATAGACGTTAGATAATATTTTTAGAATATGTTGTATACAAAGCTTCACTTGGAACACCATTATATTTCAATTTACATGTCTTTCAGGGAATTTTTTCCTTAAACTAATGTTGTCGGCTTTTGTTATTTATCAAAATTGTTATTTTGAAACTTACAAACATAAAATTAATTTGTTCATGAACTGATTGTTGTTGTTACAAGGGTATTAATTAGAAATGCACTTTTATCAAGACTTGAGTAAATACATTTCACGTAATGGTCATGACTTAGAGCCCCAGTCTAGCAGAAGCTAAACTTCCATTTCACCATTGGGATGCGTTTAACACCAACGATAATTGTATTCAGATAATCAAGCTTCAATCCCAATAATGGATGTGTAATATATTCATGACTAGTTATCCATCAACTCCCCAGCCTCGCTCTGAAACATCACCATAACCAGCCTCATAACCAGTTATATTATCAGCCTCGCTTTGAAACACCTACGTAATCAGCCTCTCTCTGGTAGTCTTACCTGTATATAAAGAAGGCCGCAATCACAACGATAACAAGGAGAGAACCAAGAACGATGATCACAATTCCGTACTCCGGGAACGGTTCTGTAATATAGAATGTCAAAATAAAAAATGAATGAATAAAGATTACAAGAATTTTGAACTGCATAAAAGTTTGCTGACGCTACGTTTGAAAAAAAAAACCCTCATTTTAATTCCTACTTTCTGGTGGGCATTTGGCACCATCAAATCCACACTTCGGCGTATCTGGTGGGGCGGACTTCCGGTTTCCGGCCCAGTGAATTTCTGTGTTGGGTACTGGCATGTATTTTTTGTCTTTTCCAAAATAATTCGCCACGACCTAAAATTTAAAGTAAAGTAAGTAAAACATAGCTACTTTAGAAAAAGCAGGATTGCTTATAAAAAATTAGTCCCACGTGACTATTTCCAAGATTGGAAAAAGTACAACCTAATACCTGAAGACTACTATAGTATTAGTTTATAGCTTCTTCTCTTCATTCGTTTCAGACACACGTTTAAAAATGCATTTTTCTCCCCTTTTTACACTGAAACTTTAATTTAATTGTACCCCAAACTCCCTTGAGAGTTTTAATGCGAATCCGTAAAATCTTTTCCAAACAAAAACTAAAAAGCACATTTAAATCTGCAAGTTACGAAGACAGAATTTTCAGTAAATGCAAAATCAATATTTAATATCTTGAACAAACAAAAAGAAGTTATCAGACTGATGAGGAAGACATTCGTATTGTGCAATGTACGATGTTTTCTACACAAAGATATTTTTGAAACCAATCAACAAGGATCATTAAATTTAGAAACGACTGATTTGCGTGATTTCTTGACATTTTCTCTCAATCAGAAAAAGACAATAAAATTGAAAAATGTGGACATCACAAACAAACGTAAATCTTATTATTGATGAAAAGAGTTACTCAGTTATCGTAAAATTGAAATAAAATAAAATTAACGAACAATAACTTATTTCTTCATCTTTTAATATTAATCAGTAGATATTAACTTTTTCATAATGATTTTTATTTGTATCGGGTTCGGGATGCAGACCTCAAATTTTCCAGTATTAGGGTCCATGTCTAGCAAGGAGTAGTCGGCGTTCCTGTCGCCATTACTGTCAATGCTGACAGTTCCTGTAATACCTACCAAAACACAAAAACAAACAGTGTAAAAATTTCAAGGATTCAATTCAATGCAAGATTTATGGCCATTTCATTCAAAAACAATTATCGTGCGGAAGTCAAATGCAATAGTTTAATCCTTCTGTGAAACTTGCTACCCGCAGTAAAGGAATTTTGTTTGCCTACCGTTTAATGTTTATTTTATGCATAATTGGTTTTTTTATCATGTAAATAGCATGAAAAATTACAAGACCTTCGATATTTTTGGTCAATCAAGCTGGAGATCAGAGCATAGAAATGTCTGAAATTGCTTGAAACGTGCTCCGTCATGTAATTGCTTGGAATAGCTCACCTTCGAATGTTCGGTTCCACATCCGGTGTGTGATTTCCGTACCATTAGTGATGGAGCGATTGTTGGCTAGTGTTTCGTTTAAGGCTAAAGCGTAGAGAATCACAGCATCGTGGAACGCACCCACAAAACTGTTCACCTATCAAAAGTATGATTAACAGAGGTGTAACCCATAAAAACCAATAACATAGAAAGCAATATACATGTAATATGCATCTTGAAATATCCTGTAACAAACTGAAATTCAAGATCGACGGAAACTCTTATCCTCATTGATAAGGAACCCCCTTTTTTCCTTTCATATTACTGCACGATGACAAGACCTGGGGTTTAATGAATTCCATAGATTCCTTAATTTCAGACAATTCAATCCAAGATCTTATACACTAGCTCAAGGGAATATACTAGCATTAAGGGATGATTCTTAAAAGACAATCAATTGATTATAAAAACGTTGATAACCTCGTCTTCGCCATATGCAAAGCTGTCGTTTCCGGCTCTTTTTTTAACTTCCTCTGAAAAGTTCCGGTATGCTGGACTCGTCGGTTTCCGGAGAGTTACGGTCATCAGGGCTTCGTAAGCTTTTCTGGCCTTCTGGTTCCGCTCCGCTGTATCGTTTTCTCGATACCAGGGCTTTTCACTATCCTCTTTGCTGCGTTAATGAACAATCATACATAATTTACAGAGGATGCTATTAATCAGAACTCAGAAAACGGAATATAACAAGCAATAATTGTTCTCTTCAGCATTAGTCGTTTCTTGATGATCAATCAATCTATCAAGATATTCAAAAAGAATTTTCAAGATGAAAAACATAATGTACTATAATGACAGGAAATAAAGAATTTTTTAAAGAAAGATTTGTGCTGTGAAATCTTTTATGAAATATGAATCAGACAGTGAACCTTACCTGACAAATGAATACGTCTAGGTTTATAATTATGAAGAACTGTTAGCTCAACACAGTAATCTAAAAATCCGTGTGTGTTATAGTGTGTACATATATATTGATGGCACTTTACCTTATTAATTCTAACTTGCCTTCTATAAATTGACATCCCTACTCATTTTTTTGAATTTAGTAACTTACACATTTAATTATCAAAGGTACGCCGGACAGATGAGATCGGTATCTGCTACTTTCCTGTTAACAAAGTCGATTTCAAACACTTACTATAAGTCGTACGAATAACTAATTGATTTTAAATTAGTAAGCATCGTTAACTGACCTGTTGAATAAAAATAAATAATATACATATCCAAACTTACATATGCCTTCTGAACATGGCAGTCTCAGTAACTTTACTTACTGAACAAGTTACCGTATTAGTAACAGACAAGTTCCCGCTGAACAAGTTTTGTTGGTAACTTACCTACTAAACATGTTCCAATTAAATGAAATTCTCATCTTTCGGATCAGTAACTGATCTATTTCGACCAGTGGTTGCCATTTCACCACATGACGTTGAATAAGTATGTACTTTTCTCACCTCTCAACTCTCTCCATTTACTCACCTACTAAACAAGTCGATGTTGAGAAAGACGTATTCTCCATTGTCGAAGTTGAGTTCGTGAGCTTTGATCATGATTTCTCTCACCGAGTCTGCAGAGGCACATAGCACCACAACTACAATGTAAAAAAGAAATCATGATAATCATCGAAAGCAGGGTGAGAATTTCGGCATCGTCACTTAAGTGAACCTTGGCGTTGCCCAATGGGCTAAAAATCAAGGATTGCCAAAAGTTTACATGACTCTGATTATATAAAGATTATACAAAGCTTTGAACAACTACCTAGCTCGGTAACTCACTCAGACATTCTTTCTCTCTTTCATAAAGAATAATTTTGTTTTGAAGCACATCTCTCTCTCTCTCTCTCTCTCTCTCTCTCTCTCTCTCTCTCTCTTTTTTATATAAAATAATTTTGTTTTGAAGCACATATACATATAAAACCTGCTGCAAACACTCATTATGCCCATCGGGCTTAAAAGCATCAACGGCCAAAGTTGTTATTTTTGAAAATTAAAAATTTATTGCTATATATGTTTTTGGCCCCAAAGATAGAGAGTATAATATATTTGTCTTTGCTATAACGTTAGAGAGAGAGAGAGAGAGAGAGAGAGAGAGAGAGAGAGAGAGAGAGAGAGAGAGAGAATTTTACAATAACTTCATTAAGGTGTTGTTAAAAATGAGGGAATGTAATGCTTTGTTCATGTCATAAAACATTTTAATTTTGATTACGTTAAATCAAAACAGATATTTTTACAGTTGAGATTTAAGGAGGCTGGATGGTCAACAAAATTAGCCATGAAATCTACCTTAAACTTTTTAAAATGATTTGTTAAGCTGTAAACTATTATTTCGTAAAGAAAAATTCCATATATTTTAACTTTAAAGTTTGAATGTTTTCCATTATCTTTATACAGAGCTCTTCTTCATAAGGAGATTTATAAAGTCTAAAAATGGCCACGACCATCCAGCCCTCTTAAAGTACTAGTACACGGCATTATGTAACTAAGGAAAATCTAGGACTCTATAGTGACAACCAGGTCAAATTATTTGACAACAACGATATTGACAATGTTATGACAATCAATTGAATTATCGCTGAAAGGATGCGATTGAAACAGACACTTCTGCATCTGACACCTGTTAACAGAGTGTCAAAATTGACATCATCAGTAATACTATAAACAGAAAGAAGAAGTCGTTACATATTTAATACCGTTTTTAGAGAGACTGCGCGCATTCTGGATTTTTCAAAAAGTTTGTGTCATGCGGATGCAGCACAAAGTATGCAACTAATAATGGTGCCGTGTTACTACTTACTAAAAGTAGTATGATAGACAGTATGGTTATTCCCCGTAATTATATATGCATGTATAAACATAAACAACACTCCTAGATGTTCAGTAGAACATAAATTCACATGTATTTCATTCGTCAGACGGTTTAAAAACAAACATTCATCGTGTTTAACGAAAAGTTAAGCTCATACACATCTTTATTTATTTACCCAAACTTTTGGATCAAATGTGTGAATCCTATCCCAATAGCTAGTGTGGTTCAAGAAATCAAAGTCATTTAAAGATTAGTATCTCAAATCTTAGAAATCTGTAGGCTCCTTTCATTTACTGGCCCGTGTTTTTAAAATGTATTTTAAGAGTTGATGCTTTATTCATTTTCCCTGGCCAGTTAATTCTACAAATCAGAACCACAAACCTTATCCAACGGTTAACTCAAAATTTGCTTTGTGTACAAAATATTCTAAACGTATTTTGCTTGATATTGTCCAGAACGCGCATCAATTTCTATTGTTTAACGTAATACGGAGAAAACCGTTATAACCATGTTTCCTTTTCTGACTCAAAGTATCAAATCATTGTCTATATTGAAGGACTTGTCAATCATAATATTCACGATACCAATGAATCTAATTATTGTAGCTCAGAGGAACGATAAAATGCAAAACCGTTGGTACGAAATGTCAGCACAAAAAACACAGCGTGGTTGGATTGGATACCGTATATTTTCCATGGCGGACATGCATTTAAGTCCTAATGGGCCATCTGGGAAATAGTATTCCTGCAACCCGAAGCCAAAAGGTTCATAGTTTAGTCAAAAGGAACCCACTAGAAGTTGATATTTATGAACTACACGAGTAATTAATTTTATAAAACATGACTAGAAATCCCTCTGGTATTATTGTGAGATTGGCAATATACGTATATATTCTCATTTAATAGAGAAGTTTAGAACCAGACAAACCACTGAGTTTTTTTTAAGGGGGGAGGGGGGGGGGGGGTGTGAAACATTTGGATTAATTTTTTTTTAGGTTTAAATAGCAGTATTTATATTTAAGTTTAACGAGGCGAGCGAGTCGTAGTATTAGTGTCTACAATATCTGTAATAGTAGTAGTAGTTGTAGTAGTAGTAAATCGACTGTTTCGCATTAATACTGTCACGGGGCCGATTAGAAAAAATTAACAAGGATCTATCACGCAAAATCCAAATAACTCAAATACCAAAGAAGCGGCTATACACGTAAAATACACGGAACTTCCTCAACGTAGTAAGTGATAATCAGAACACTGACTCATTGACACAGATCACGTGACTCGATAGCCAGGTATCGTGCTCACTCCGTTCCTAGGTGTCAAATTGAATGCTTGATGTAATTTCCGTCTTCGCTGATTAATTCCTCTTCGCCTTCCCCTTAATAAATCTGTTTTTGATCAGTGTACATCATCCGTGGAGGCGCTATCTATTGGAATGCGGGACGCTAAAAGTGAAGCCTTGTTCCCGCTAATCAATGCACGGTATAGGCTTTTTGAGAGTAAATGTAGAGGAATTTATAAGTAATTCTGTACAGATAATGACAGCTATTCCGAAAATCTAATGGTACTTGGTGGGTTAAGGTGAAGGGTGTCATGCACATAACGATTTCTGGATAAATAAGGTACATGCTGTATTTTCAAGAAAAATCAAATGCAATCTTAGTTAATCAATATACGAGAGAGTTTAAATGCAATCTAATTAAAATAGGCCGTAAAGCTTTCTCGTATATCAAAATACGAGAGAACGAAAGATCTTGCTTTAATTAGATTGTTAATAAACTCAAAACAGGTCTTATTTTTAATTAGATTTATAACGAACTTGGAAGTTCGTGGTTTAAACAACGCTGAATATTGCCTGCTGAAGATTTTGAGGTAAAAATATTGCAATGTGACTTTATGTTAAATTGTCTTGTACGATATTTACAGAAACAATAACAAACACTGGCGAGATGAGCCCTGTATGAATACGTAAATTAAAGCATACATTTTGAGGCAAATGAATACTTGCATGCATTTTATATTGCCTTTTGTTGACCGAATTAAGAACCATCTCATTCGATTTTCCCTTGGTCTCTCGCCATGCTTTCTATATCACAAATTACCATAAACATGTAACAAAATATGTACGAGATTTAATGCTTGCATGAAAACTAGTCATAAAGCTAATTTATTTCCTTAGAAATGCCCCAATTAGACTCTACTCTAGAAATACTTCGTGTCTGGTCATACCCATCACATATACATTATATGCCAAATACCATCCTTTGGTCCACTCATACACCAGCTTATTCTAGTATTACAGTACAATGTAAATTGTATTAAAAAATCTTAATGCAGGTAGTGACGTCATCTTTTCGACCAAAGAAGTCCCCAAAGACCAACTCTAAGAAAAGGTCCAATATAGAATCGCCATCAATATTTATGAAATAACCTCTTCACCAATAGGTAATGTTTGGGTTTTATTTGTTTGGGGAGTCAAAAAGCCAATAAACGGACGTGTATAATTGATAAAAATTAGACGGGTCTTACGAAACAAGGACAATCGTAAGCAAATCGTGACAGGACAAGTCGTAAAAAAATACACATAAAGGGCAAACAGTCAGAGACACCCGAGGAGTAAAATGTTACGAAGTTATCAATAAACGGACATGTACAATTGATAAAAATTAGACGGATCTTATGCAACAAGGACAATCGTAAGCAAGTCGTAACAGGACAAGTCGTAAAGAAATACCCATAACGGGCAAACAGTCAGAGACACCCGAGGAGTAAAATGTCAAGAAGTTCTCAATTATCGCAATTATTTAAGCGTATATCTATGAATATCTGGCTGCGAATTAGAACTGTTCAGATCTCGGGGTCAATGTTTTAAGAGCCCCATGTAATGAACGCCTATGACAATTAGAGATGTTCAAAGCGGAAATCGTCGATGTTTGGCGTCTTTTCTTGGGTGGACATTCCCGCCATTAAATGGCCGTCATGTGAGTAGTTAAGGGTTGTCATACCGTGGTGAAGTGGCAAGGCCCCGTTGTTACGGGACCGCACTAATGGATTCCTCTGACGATTAAGGGTTTTCATCAAGAGAAAAAACAGACAGCTGATTGGCCTCGTTTTCGCATTGTGCAAAAGCCTATCTTTACAATTAGGAGACGTGAGGAAAAAGAATGAAAAAAAGAGAGAAAAAAAGAAGTATTCTTCCGAGGTTTTTTTTCCTGCTGTAACCATAAGCGGTTAAACTGTTATTAATAACTTCTTTCATTGCATCTCTCTCTCTCTCTTTCTCTGTCATATTTAAACAACATTAGTACTGTGTGTTATAGCATATAAAAAAGTAAAAATAGACAAGCAAACAAGTATTCGTGACAAGGACATATGAGGTTTTTGAAGTCTTATTGCTGACCAGAAGCATCAGAACCAATCACATCATCTGCCTGCAAAACAAAGCGATCCTCTTACAAAAACGTAAAAAGTAATTCCAAACAAATTACCGCCGTGTTTGTACACGGAATAAGGGATGATTTGTCAATTTACCACAAAACGCATCTCGCACGCTGAATAAAATAATTTTCTTCTTTTTTTCTTTTAGATGATTAAGCCAAAGTGTTTGATGTGTAAACATCATCTAAACCTTATACTTGAGAGAGAACTAGCAGTTCAAATTGTGATTAGAAGCTCTTTATGCATTAGTTTTCTTTCAAAATGAGCTGTTTATCTTAGATTAAAAGTTTTAAAAAAATATTTGTTGCTAAAACGGGTTATGTTAATTTTTCTGCAAATGCATGTTCTAAAACTGTTTGATTGTCAGTTAAGACTGAACTTTGCTTTTCCAAACACAATATGAATTATAAAATCCTTCTTTAATTTCCACATACATTTTGTAACCGACTTTTTTGAATGATTATGTAACACGTGGATTCCCTTCATATTGAGAGACGAAATTGGACAATTTCGCAATGATTGCAACAATGTACTGTAAATTACGAAACTGTATATGAATAAACCATAATATTTTACATGCGGGTCGAGACAACCATGATATCTACATGTACAGATGTATATTTATATCTGATATTGTTTGGGTTTTCCTGTTCCTTTTAAACTTCAACGTTTTCTGTAAAAAATCTCTACCTTTGAGAACACTAACCATATAAGTCTATATACCTTGATAAAATTTATACAATTAGAAATATGTTAAGCCCTTTGCTGCATAAAAGATCTGGAGAGGTAGAGACTATTAGTTATATTAATCGGGTAATAACTTAGAAAAATATTTTGTTTGAGGGAGGGTAGGCAATAACACTTGACATAACGTGTAGGAATTGAACGGAGACGGCTTTATTTCAATGTTCCGTAAGTCATGCTTTTAATGCTTGCAGCCTTAATCAAAAGCATAATTGGCTTGATTCCATTTCTTCTTATGAAAGCCTTTTGTTCTGGAAATAGGAATCTTCTTACTGGATTTACAGTCAAAAATATCCATCAGTTGAAGTTTAGTTTTCAACAGAGAGGAAACAGTCTTTATTCGCCCGAAAATAGTAAATGCGGGAAAAAGGATTTTCCTTTCCGTGCATCAGAATAAGGGCTTAACATAAATAGGACGTTATTGCATTAACAACGCATTAGATGTTTTATCTGTTTCTCGGTGAAAACAAAGGACTTAGCTTCTCAAAGACAAATGGCAATGGGAAAGCGATCTGCTACTGACTTAATCACTGGAAAGAGCCACGCCATTATCTCCGTGGAGGAATCAGGACGAATTAAAACCACAGAAAACCCATCCTGTGAAGCTTGTTACTACATATAGTATATCTAATGTAACACGGCAATAGCTTTTACGTGTATAGAATCTGGCTTTGAATTTTTTATAATGCTTGGTTTATGCCTTTACACGCTTCATCGAACAGATAACTTTTAAAAAGCTCATCAACCCCAGAAAACTTTTTAAAATTTTCTTCACATTGTTAAAGGTTTTGTTCTATAACGTATCTCTCCGTTTTATAACTGGATTTATGTGTAAAATTATGATTCTTGAATATGAATTACTCAATTATTTCTGTTTTTTTAGTTTTTTTTTAACATTGAGCACTATTGAGTTATTTTCCTTTCTAGTACAATACAAACAAGTAGATTGTAAGTACACTTGTGTTTCTTTTTCATTACGACAGTGATATAAAAATACATTTATGTGTTTTACAGAAATAAAAATCAAACTTCATTATCTACATGGAATTGTATGTCAAGGGGTGGGTGGGGAAAAAGGAGATAAGTTACTTACTGCGGGTTTTGAGAGATGCCTCCTCTAACAACGATCGGGGATTAAAAGTATGGTTGTAATTTTGGTCAAACATTTTATACCAAGGCTCAAAGTCAGCACTTTTAAATTTGTAAAAAATAGTTTCCATCGTGAAAAATTCCGTGCTCTTGCTACCCGCTCGGTTAACAAGGTTGTCGTGGAACAAGAGGCCAATTGTCGTCCAGTTAAACGCTTGAGTGACCTCGGCCACAACTTCCGCTACTTTTCCGTACGTAGTCAACATACGGGTGAGCTGCTTGAATTCAACTTTGTCGTCAAACGCTTGGACGAATGCCCCGGCGGAAAGTACAGGTATGTTCCAATGAGGGGAGAAGCGAGCTACGGGGGCCACAGCGAAATCACAACACGGCCCCAGGTACACGTCCACGTTCTTTTCCACGTAAAGGTCAATTGCCCGGAGGGGGCCCCAAGTCTCCGAGCACTCGTCATCTCGGAAATTTATCACAATATTATGATCCGGGAGATAGCGACGATTTTCCACCACCTTGACGGCTATGTCAATGGCAGGAAGAACCTTGTGCTTCACAAAAGGAAACGGTCCTTCTGCCGGGAGCAGGACTGCCAATTTCACCGTGGTGTTCGCTCCGGTAGCAAGATGCAACGAATATATTCCCGCCAAAACCAGAACTTCACGTGCTAGTATCATACTGTTATGATCAGCAAGCAGAGTTGTACCCCGGCGGTCTCCCCACCCCCGTCGGTCATTACGCTCAGGTCGGCAGTAGATGAGTGCTTTTCCTTGTAGCAAGTGTTACCCGCCTTTTGATTAAATCCCAGAACAAAAATAAATCATAAAACCAATGTAGGTGTTCCTAAGTCACAACGGTGACCATAACGATATATCTCCCCCGGTGCAGAAACTACTAACTCCTCTACCCCAGCTGTTGAATAATGCAATAGTGGTCCTGTCGAGATATTATAATGTAAGTCAGGCAGGGATTACAACTTTGAGTAGCGCAAGAGACGGCGAGATGCAAACCGGCGCAGCATTGATTTCGGACGCGGGTCCTCCTCAATTACCGACTTGACCAGTGTGAGGTTGAGCGCGACACTGAGTGGAGATACGCATTCTACACACAGTAGGAGGCTGGCTCGTCAGATGTTCGCACGGTATAACGGTTTCTAAACAAGCCTCGGGTTGTCCTCGTCGTCAATGCTGCAGGGATCTGCTAATCGCCGAGAAAAACCGCTCGGCGGAGACAACAATACGTTAGCTCGTAACAATTGTGATGCGTGGCAATTATTTCAGTTTATAGCATATTTTGTTACGTTCTTATAAACAGCTGATTAAAGCAATACGACAGAATTCCGATAATTATTCTATTTACAATAAAACCTTGCTTTGATTTTAAGCGACATTGGGGCATCGTATTGGAATTCTTCCACCACAACAACGTATGTTAAATGTAGGTTTCCGATGATTTTGTTTTATTAAAAAAAGACACTTATATTTGGTTGATTTGCATTTTTTAACAGAGTGGTGATTACCACACGCCATGAATATAGTGCGATTTAAATCCCGTTGTAATCCAATACGAGAATGATGGCTAACACGTTCTCTCGGAAAAAACAAATAAAATATAACACGCACCATGTTGTCAAAATTATTAAAGTAAACATTAAATATTGCACATCCAAACAAACACAATTAGCCTCCACCCTACCCCCATAAAAAAGAGGCGTAAATTCAAAATTTTACGCACACACTGTCAGGCTTGTTAGTATAATTATTAAGAAAATTAAATTTCCTTAGACTAATTACTATTAGAACTTATAAAACACAAACTGTCTACATGCATGGTCTCGTTATTGACTTGTACAAACTTCGTCAAACAATTCAAATTTTAATCAGGGATAAAATAAAACAATTGTTGCTTATTATCAAACCAGATACATGTATTTTAAAAAAAACATATGAAGATTAAAATCGCTGTATTGTCATGTCAAACTTAACATAATTACATGAAGTTTTTTTCTACTTCAGAATGTGTCGTTTACTGAATTTTTCATGAAATCAAACTAAGTGCTCGACTATAATAAAATTTATGTTTTAGGACAAACGTATTCAACTGCGTTGTTTTCAAATCGTAGCTTGTCTGCTGTATTTAAATATTATATGACTAGATATTTTTTAAATCATCGCTTAATGCGAAGACTTCAAGTCTCTGTTTAGTAGGATCAAATGTCGATAGTAAAATAGGTGATGCTGAGGATAGAATCAATCATGTTGGATGACTGACAGGTGCCTCGTGGGCTTCCGTCACTTCCGGTAGTGCTGTAGGGCTGTCCGAACGGACGACTTTAATCGCAACTTCTAGGGCCTTTCCGCCAGAGCTCGGGAAAACACCTAGAATCAATTAACGTATTAACATCACCGAACATCACCGAATGTTAAAACTTAATTTTCACAAAATGGAGTCGCACCCCATCTTATTAAATGTTGGCTAGACAGCCTTGGACGTCTTTAATATGGTTTATTCTAGGTTATGCATTGAATTCAATGAAGTTCAGCTCACAACTTAGCAGATTATACATTAAAAATTACCCTATATTTGTGTCAAGGTTTATTATGAACACCTACGTAAGTAATACATTAGGGATTGTTTTGCCGCTTGTCGAAAAGCCCCGAGACGTTGCGATTGGGACGATTCCAAAGGAAATCCGCGCCTACAAGAAGTACTCTGGCCCAGAAGTAAGAAGAATGGACGCACATTGTTGTTTATGACAGTTTGGCGAAAGAAGCCATCAGATGTCCTTTTATTTGTCTATTTTTTTCTCTCTCTCTCTCTCAATCCTTTTATTGTAGTACAATTACATCAATCTGAACGAATCGATTTCCTACCGGAAGTTGCTGCTTCTAGAAATGGTTGCAATAGAAAAAAGAAAATGGTTTCGAAACACATGCTGTCGTGACACTGATACTATAACACTAAACGCATTCTATTTCAATAAGAGAGCGAATGGCGCTTTCACTTTTGGAAATGGCCTTGCATTACGTCTTAATAGAAACTTCTCCTCTTCAATTGTATTGCATTTCGTTTGATGTATCAATGCAACTCGCTCAGGAAACCCATTAAATATGTCCAAGTTGCCGTCCGCAATAGGTTTCTATAGCTTTTCACTCCTTTGAACTGTCACAGTGCAGTGTGGGATCTACATGTATTAGTGATGGTTGTGTTCTCGTCTTACGTTTTTGTAAATTTAAGTCAACCGTGTTTAGTTGTATCAGAAGGGGGTACAATTACTGGAAATACAACGGTACCATAACACCATCACCCACATAAAGTCCATGCCATGCTAAGTTCTTATTTATAGACGTAAAATAAGTAAAAAACTACATTTCATACACGGAAACGTAGAGTACTATGATAGTACTTCAAAATCCGCTACATCAAAATCATCTACATCACTGATAATCGACTAAAAATCATTACCTTATAAAAAATTATATAATATACAGAAAATGAAGGTATTTTGGATCCCTTTAAATGAAAATAAGTATCGCTATTCATAAAAATATCTGTCATTAGACATCTGAATAAGAAAGTTCAATTGACATCTTGATGATATAAAGAGTACAGCCGGTGAAAGGTAAAGGTTCACCATTAGACTGAGGACCGAATGAAAGTCTACAAATCTTGTCCTAAAATTTTTTGGGGGGTGGCGAAATAGATGAGAAACGCGACGAAATGTGATGATACATAATAGATTCTAATTAAAAACTTTTAATCCAATCAATGGAGAACACCGATTTATTACATTTTATTTTCTATCATGATATGTACTGTATGCATATACTGTATAATGAATCTCACATGAAAAGAAAAGCAAAATGTATTCAACATTGTTTAATTTTTTATGAAGGTATTTTTAAGGGGGGGGGGGGGGGGGGGGGTGGGATATAGGACTTACATACCCTGTATAAGTCTATAAATCATTCTGTAATTAAATTCATAGAAAATACACAAATAAGAGAACATTAATCCAACTCTAGATGTAATTAGGTTTTTCCATGAATTGGCGCTTCTTAATAAAAGAAATATCACGTACCACTAATAGGGTTTCAAAGTACAATCATGATCAAAATAATCGAGAAATACAACTGTTTGAAGCTTTGAGGTATTCGAGTCTTTTAACAAGCCCTGGGAGATAAAAAGCTTTCAGACTAAGCCGTCGTTGAGATGAAAAATGGTAAATTAATGATGAGAATTAAATATAAAGAAATGTCCGTATAAACGACTGTGGAAAAGACAGTTCAAAAAAATCTATATTAATGCTTTTGAATACTCTTTTTTATGGTTTCAAAGACAAACATCTTCCTTAAAGCCACATGCCTAATGCTGAAAATAATTATCAATCTGTACATACTAATGATACTTCCCATATTAGCAGCGAAATTAGGAACATGGATGTAAAATGAATAAAAATTTCTTGGGACTACGTTCTGGTAACGTATATAGATCCGTTCGAGCGTGATGAAGCTACTTTGACCTACATGTAATAGTCATTGCAAAGTTAATGCGCCGGCTGAAGAAAGATTACGAGAGAGAGTTAGCTGGAATAAGAAAGCCCCCCGACTCTTTAATTAGCAGTCGTGTCCAATTGTCTTGGAGACATCGTGATCCCAAAACAGCCTGCTATGTCCGGAACAAATAATGCGCGGCCCCATTGAGAATTCAGGCATTTGTGTTTTGTTAATGAATGGGAATACGGAAAGAGTAGGACTGGTATTGAGGGACAGCGGCATTGTTATACTGTTGATGGCCGATTTGTTTTTGAAATACGTTAATTTTCAACATGACAGACACAATCCTTTTTCCAGACTTAAAAAATAACGAATTATTCTTGTTTTTTGTTTTTGTTTTTTCCCCCCTAAGTCCAAGAGAACTGAAGACGTTTTCCATGTTAATGGGGACATACGAGCAATATCACAGGAAAAACTTCTGACAGACAACTGTGCTTGTACATCATTTCACTTTTATCACCATATAATTTGCCATGTAAATAGTACTACCGTGGCAAAAGACTGGGAGAGAGAGAGAGAGAGAGAGAGAGAGAGAGAGAGAGAGAGAGAGAGAGAGAGAGAGAATGTTAGGTATTCGATACATATAGTAGTTTATTCATCAAAATACCTCTTTCATACGTATTTTCACAAGCATTTGGCTATTTGGCTATGATTGTACATAAGGGTTATAAATATATGTAAAAAGTCAGATAAAAACAAATTAATATACTTGTAATTAGGGGTTTTTTTTCATCATTATTGGAACCTAAGTAGATTTAGCGCCAATACTTTCAACCTCTCTTGCTTAGACCTCTTATTACGTATACAGGGCAAGCCGGCTACAAACCTATAACGTCATTAAAATAAAGATAAGACGACACCTTTTATAGACCATCAAACCAAGTTTGAAGCAAGAAGACGAAACAGCGAAGGCAAGATACCACAGAAACTGTTACAAAGACTTATCATCTTCACATTTACGTTTTCTATTGCGGTGAACTCGTGGCTTGCTATTGATTTGGAGTCATAAAAAGTAAATGATTCTCTCTTACTTCAAACGGAGACTTTTTTCAACAAATTACACCCTCCCATCATGTTCTAGTCTGATGACATCATAAAGACCATTGATTTTCTTCATTGTTCCACTTTTGATATCATTAAGGAAACTTTGCAATGAAATCGCGTTTTCTCTTTTCAATCTTTGGATTTAATGGAACTGGAATAGAATTGCAGCTTGTTTACGCTAATGATAAAGTCTTTTTCATTACAATATTTAGCAGGGCTCGTTACGGATTCCGTATAAAGCTTAGCAACATTGTTAGAGCTGTATGGTTATAGCCTATAAGCCTATACAGACATAACTTTAAAATATCAGTTCTATGTAGTTTAGTACCCGTTATCAATTGGCAATGTCAGACAATTCAAAACAGAATAAAATTGGTTCGCTATGCTTCTTACTTCATCAAGATCGAAATTTGAATATTGTTTATTTTTTCTTACTATTTAGTTATAACATTATGAAAAAAGTAGTTTGCAAGAACTAAATTGTTAAGATGAACATTATTTTCGTCCGTGGTTTTGATGAATTCAAAACAGACCAGCATATCCTATTATATTTACATACCAGTGTAATTAATCTGTTTTATCTACATGCCGGTATATGCAATAAACACACACATATATATCAGTATGTACATGTATCAAGTGGTTATCATATTTCAGTATGCAACAAATAGTTACAAGTATCATATTTTAGTAAGCATTAAGTGGCTGTCATATTTCAAAAAAAAACAAAAACAACCCAATAAGCATGCAACAAGTGGTCAGCTTATTCAAGTATAAAACACGTGGTCATGTTATTCATGTATAAAACACGTGGTCGGCTTATTCAAGTATAAAACACGTGGTCAGCTTATTCAAGTATAAAACACGTGGTCGGCTTATTTAAGTATGCAACAGGTGATTATTGTTTGGGTATACCCATCTTTTCAAGTCAAGAATTAAAGGGTTTTTGATCCGCACCTCTCCAGGAGCGGAGTGGACCGGAAACCCTTGGCTAGCGAAGATGGGGGTATACCACAAGTGTTTGTTTTATTGTGTAACAACAAAAAAGAAAGATTGTTCAAGTAAGTTACAAGTGGCACAATTTCAAATGCAACAATGGTGACGAACTCGCCGATGTCAGATTTTCTGTGTCTTAATATTAGGAAACTAGACAATAATATTTTTTTTAAAACAGAATTGTTCCGTAAGTAAGGGTTTGCTTTTTATTAGTCATTCTATCTAGCGATAGACAGCTGCTTTATATCCTTCCTATCCCTCTTTTACAAAATGTACAAAAGAGCGAATTAATAAATAACAAATCGGAAAAAGTTGTGTATACGTGTGAACGCTAACACGCAGACGTTGACTTTCTACGCTGAAATTGGAAAGTAATGCCTTACTAGCAAAACATGTATGCATGGAATTTGATTTTTCCACAAAAAACGCGAGGAAAAATAACTTGTAAGAGAAAGCAATGAATGGAACAACTTTATTCAAACACACATAAAAGCCAAGTTCCCCGACAACTGGCTGAATAACTTCCCATAATCAATGGTGATATACTGTGTACAAGCGTCACATTTTCCCTATCTAATTAGGATTCAGTGAGGCACAGATCAATGTATATTTCTGGGAGCGTGACAAAGGGTTGTATGCGAAACAAAAGGGTGGGTTTATCGTAATTAGAGGCGCCATACGCGGTACACATAGAAACTAACGTGGAGCATGTACCATATTGTGATAGAGAGACAGAGAAAGTGAGAAAGAGGAAAATCTTTCAACTTAACCATCGATAATTACAAGGTTGTCCTATATATAACAAACATAATGACAGTAGGTATGACCAGCCAATAACGAATTATGGATTCGTTTAGGTCTAATTCAACAGAGCGGCCACATGTACATTGTATTTAACCTGCCTCCTTGTTTAATGCGGAAAGTAATTACAGGCATTTTTTTTTTAAATTAACTGTTCAAATAACTCTATTTTTTTTCAAATATATGGTAATTGTTGCCACATAACATTTATTAGAATTACGATGTCTGAATTAGACGACACAATGGTAAAAGAAGAAAGATAAATCTTGAATTACAGAAGATAGGCCAGTTATTCCTCTTTGCTCAGCCTCATTTAACACCCCACTAGCGTGTAATTCAATCAATAAAAGCATTGTTCAATAAGTGTACGTTCATGAAAATAAACGTATACTTATGACATACTAAATACTTTTATTCCATTAGTCTTCAAAAATTTAATCAAGAATTTCTGGAAGATAAATGAATCTAAAAGCAGATAGTGAGTAAATATACAAGTATGTTCTCAAAAGTAGTGAACATTGAAAACGGAAATTATTTTAGCGTTATGTTCGACAGTAATTTTGCTTTGTGCATAAGAGTTGGAGGGTATAATATGAACATGTAACTATAAGGGATCAAACAGCTGTTTAATCGAGTTCTACATTGGATACACACGCCACTTCATCCGCCTACTCCCCATCTGTGTCCTTAATATGTATGTTATTTCGTCCTCCCAAAACTCCATACGACCATTTTTTGTATTTAATGCGAAAACTCTCTTTCTCTATATACAAATATAAATCTTTTTCATCTATATATATGATCCTCATTAATTGCATTACTTTGATGTATGGGACTAATTAGGAATTAATTAATCTTATACCCTTTAATACTTTCCTGGAAATTCTGCGCTTATTCCAAAAAAAAATACGAGAAAGAAGGAAGCTCTTAAGGAAAGAAAGATGATTTAAAGCTAATTAACGACATCAAAGCGTCATAAAACAGAATAAAGTAGTAGTATTATTAATTTCACCACTTTATGACTGGGTGAGGGAGGTTGTAGTTATCGATCTATGGTGGATGTACCAAGAGATGAGGCCATGCAATGTTGAGAAGTCATGCGAGCCATCAAATGTACAACACAGGGTATAGGCGGGTAGGTAAACTTTTAGAGAGTGAGGGTAGGGGTCGGAGGGTGTGATTTAACTACTGAAAGTACGCACTGCTCAAGGTAATTCAGGAGAACTACTCTGAATACAAAGCGCCTGGCAAAATTAATTATGATACATGCTTTAAATTATACTTGAAAAACTCATTTTAACCACTGCACTTGGGATTGTTTGAGCTACTCGTCACAATATACGCCAATTCTTGGAAAGTAATATCATTTGCAATAAAAAGTTATAAAAATCACAAAGTTTAATGCTTACACGACGAGTAAACTTTATCGTTTTATAATAATTTTAAAAACAAATCCTAATTGCTATATATACTTTTACAGATTCTTTTACAGAATACGAGATTCCACGTCAAACTTGTTTTTAAATTTTGACTGATCTAAACGTCTTTAAATATGTTTTTTTTAAAATTATTTTGAGGCTGATATAAACCAAATCAAGAAATGTAATGTCATTTTTGTTATACACATTCAAATTCATCGACTCTAGATCTACTGTGGGTATGGTACTTTAAACATGAGAGACTACCAGACTTACGGAATAATATGCTTAGAATTTACACACTTTGAAGCTAAAATAGTGATAATTAACATAAAAGGAAAAAAGAAATTAACGCAGTTTTGCGATGTGTTTGAAGAGAGCTGTAAACAGTCCGTATTCAGTATTATATTGGACGTGTTTTGTTAAGGTATCGTATTATAGTGATAGCGTTTTTATTGTGTTAATAACGCCATAACAGATTCTTAGATGAAATCTCACATCTGACGAAGCCAACAGCGATTTGATATTGTCGTCACCCAGAGGAGTCGGTTCAAAAGAAGGCTTTAAAAATCAATTCCGGAGAAAACGGAAATTAGTTTATCAAACTGAATTTGAAGACAAGATATCCACGTCAATCCTCGTAAAGAAAACTTGAACATACCTGATTGAATTAGTAATCTAAAATACAGAGCGATCTTCTGAGCGACTTGTAAGCCGTGTAAGAGCATCATCACTCACTATTGTGGCTGAGTCGTTCACCCCAGACGGGCGGGATCAGTTACAAATGGTCGTCTGATCACCATGCCGTTACTTGTATACAACAACAATGGCATGGTTAATCAAACCCTGTTTGCATATCTGGGTTATTTTGGAGGCCGGGGGATTTATGATTAAAAACCTCCGCTGAATCTAATATGTTGGGTATTATATATCGGAATTGGAAATGAGCAAGGATCGCGGGCTGCAGAGAAATCTTGCTTGTTGTATGGCTTAGCATCTAAAACTTCACAGTAACGTCAACCGTGCCGATCGTAAATACTCGGCCATTTCCGTAACTCCAAATATCAGTTACATGTACGTATACGGGAGAGCGCGAACTGTAGCTCTACGTGAAATTCGGATTGACGGACCATGGAGCTACGGTTCCATCCATATAAAAACTGTATATTTATACACAAAAAGTTGCGAACGGTTTTTGGATCGTCAACCCAAATTTCCCGTGGAGCTACAGTTCTGCAGCTAGCATGATCCGAATGTTACCATGCAAGACTGGATTTCCTGCCCTTGATTCCAAATAGACAAGATTAATGTCGTAATCAATTAAAGCGGACTAGTCTAATTAGGTGTTACACATGCGCTACGGATATACATAGTACACCTGTCAATTCCAGAACTGGATAAATCAATAACATGTTGTGGGTACTGTAATCGTTCTCTACAATCATCGTCATTGTAAAAAAACCAAGAATTTGAGATTTGATCCCCCCATTCAAATAAAGAAAAACTAATCGAACATCTCCCGACAGCTATTAATGAAAACAGGAAATTGCCACATCATCCTAAACGGCAAGCATTAAAGACTTGCAATTGTATGGACGGAATCAATATAAAAAACAACCTCGTTTTTAATGCAGCTTTTTAAAGAACAGTTCTGACCCCATGCGATCCTATTCTGTATTTTGTTCCGCGAGCTCTCTAGTATCTGACCTTTTCTCGTTCAATATTTTGTCACACTGTTGCAATATTGTGATGGATAAGAATAAAAATTGCATAATATATCACCAATCTATAAAAGTACCGCGCTGAATATTAAGGTATAACTGAGCGACTGTAATTCACTGTGTATCGATAAACTGACTACATGCATCACACTGTTAAATTTTTTAACAATTCAAAAAATCCGGATTGCATGTCGACTATCCGACAAAGCATCCCTCAATTTTCATTTCGTTAAATGATTAACAATTTAACATTCTGCAAAATTTAAAATAGATTTTCAAATATCGTTATAGGAGTTTTGGTTTTCAATTCAAAATTGATTTTGTAGGGTCCATTTAAAAAAAAAACTGCGCTTGCCTTCTCCAGAAGGTTTATATATATAGAGAGAGTACGTTATGTTCCTCGGTGTGGAGAGATAGAGCTGATAAAGCCGATATATTAGTACATGTATACATATATGCATGGTTTTGTACATTTAGTATCTTTTTCTTTCATATCTATTTTTGGAAGGATAAGATAGGAATTTTAATGAATAGCTCTGGAAAATCTATAAACTTAATACAATGTTTTCTTTTTAACTAGTGTAGATTTTCTCTCAAAAGGTTTGAAAATCGATTGAAGTTTTTATACATGATAAATTAGAGAGATCCCGTATACAACAAGCGAATGGTTATTACCCGGAACACCCTCATGAATCTAACCCCCTTTGCAAGGTTCCCTTACCTTCCATGCCTCCCGCCAAGATTTAGTAAATAACTTATTTTGCCCTGTCACGATAGCACGTGTCAGAAAATATATCAATTTGCATTTACTTTTGAAATTGCATTTAAATGATTAAATTTTAAGTGATATTATTCATCAAACAATTTTATTCTTGAAACTATTTCTTATTTTGGTTACATATTGTCATGCCCGTTTTCATACATAATGACCTTCGGCTAAATAATTAAGTTTCGTGAACAATCGATGTCAGTTTGCTATATCGCACAATTTTACGAAACACTTAACAAGCAAATATCGCAAGGGGCAGAGAAAACTAAATCTAGTTATCTTTGAAACACCGTGCCATTTTAATATACATGTAAGCACCAGTCATTACTCTTAGAACCGGTCTCCTGTCAATTCCCATCTCTCCTCCGAGAACTTGGAAAATGGTGGAGAAATTGACGCCGACCACAAATTCATGTACTTTTCATTTTGGAAAGGTACGTGTACAATTCATGTCTCCTCACATCGGCTACATCGTAGAATCTATCAAAAGTGTCTACCAAAGTGTTACATGAAAATGCCTTGTTAACATAACAAAGAATTGTGAGCTCTGTATTTCGATTATAACTTGACAACTGATGTTAAAGTTCTGGCTGACCAAAATACTTTAGTTAAGCTTGACCATTGAAAAAGTAAAATTGAAAAAAAAAATCGTGACCATGCCCATTTAAACATCACATATGTAAATATGGCCAGTAAATTTACGTAGTATTGACAAACAAGTAAGCCTTTCTGGTCGTAGGACCCAAGCACTCTTACAAACAAGTGGGAGGATGAAGTGTGATACAAGGTGATGAGTTTTGATCTAGTTGGCCAAAACTTGACAATGTCCGGGCTAATTAAAGCCATTATTGGAAAAAAAATTGGAATGAGATCTAGTAGCGGGGTTTTATAACCCACGAGCCCCGCTATCCTTGGCGTGACAACATTAGATCAACGAAATCCTCCCCTAGATCATTGATCCTTGTTTGTCAAATTAATTGACGCATCAGTCCATGAATGTACTAAATGAGAAAAAAAACCCTGAAGTCGACCAGCATTGAAACACATACTGTATTGGACTGCAACTATATCACCGCGTTGCCCACTTCGTGAAGCGCGTGCATGACAAAGGCAATATACGGACAATTAGTCGAGCCGACTACCTGTCAGATGGATTAATCGAGGATCTCGGGTTTTTTTTCAAATATTTGATCGATGTAATGTTGCGGGACCAGTGATGTATTGTTATAGCGACACGGTTTATTCGAAATCATAATTTTTCTTGCTTAAGTACATGTAACTTGGAAAGAAATTGATGTCAATGATTTTGTTATTAAAGCGAAAAAAGCAGATCAACAGAGCAACGGTTTGCTCTTGAAAAATATTGTCTTTGAGAGTATAAATGAAAATGAAAAATTGGCGAGACCGGGGTAGGAAGGGGAGTTGGATTGGGGGGCGGGGGCGGGTTAGCCTACAGAAAATTAGTTAATGGGATTAGTCTGCGCTTGAGAAGAATGAAATCAAAACGTCGTAACGCATACGGAACACTCAACTATATATTAAAAATCAATTTCTGTCCGTACTCATGTGAGGTATAAAACTGAATATTCTTTTTATTTGCCGAAATCTCACTACTAGGTACAAAAAATATACAGGAGAAATCTCACCCCCCCCCCCCTTTCCAAACACACACACACCAACACAAAACAAATTCTAACGGAAAGCAAAAAAAAAACACCAAAAAAACCCCCCCAAAACAAAACAAAACAAAACCCGGAAAAATGCGAATTGTTGCAGAAATGTCTCAAGGGAGTAGCTATTAATACCTATAACTACCATGGCCAAGAACATTAAAATATCAACGTATAAACGTGATTTTGTCGTGATTTCATATTACACCACAGGATGACAGTGCGTCTCTTCTTACATCATTTATAATGAAAATAACCCACTCGTACATTCAATAGATTTGAAAGGTCGATAAAAAATGAGAAAGAGGAAATGTATATATAGATTGGTACTGCAGGAAATAATGGAGTGCGTTCATGCATGTTTTATTAAGAATATTAACGGTACATTTTAACTAAACAAGTATTTCATTGCAGCTTGGGTCGAATTCACACAGTAAGTCGTGTTATTTATGTGACAAATGGCTTTTTCCTGAAGGTAAAATTCCAAGGAAATGTTATGAATTTTGTGATTTTGTTTCGTAATGGTTCATGTTCAAAAGAATCTGACTGGTTCATTAGATCAGCAACAATTGGTTTCAGACTAAACTGGTTCAAAGTCAATAAACTGGTTCCATACACCCCCCCTCCCTCCTCCCCGGTACCAATATTCCTCTCGACGTCATTAAAAGAAATAGTTAATATCTTAATAGCTGATTAGACTGATCTGAGTTTTGATACCAAGAATCCGATGTTTTTCATTAATTGTTCCAAATGGCACGGGGAGATATATAAAGTGCTTGTAGGAAGAGTCATTGGGTATACATTGATTCTCCTCATGTTCGTCATAAATATACATGGACACTCAGCTTTATCAGTAACGGCGCACAAGACATTTAGGTAAATTTACTTGAGCATAATAGGTATTTACAACAATAGGAAATATAGAGATATAAATTGTCGTTAGATGGACATGTTATAGATCGTTGTTTATTGCAATAAATGCCAATCCTATACAATTTTGCACTGCGCTATTACAATTTCGCAATGCGTCTCAAGATGTTAAGTTTTGGTCGAAGAGAAACAGTACAGTTCAAACAAATTACACCCAGAATTCACAAATCAGATTGGATGGGGGATCATAGGGGTCGGCCCTTTACATAACTTGCTTTTTATTCTTAAAACAGATAATTACATGTTTACAATGGATCGAATGGTAGGGAAGTCAGAAACCAGGTGAACAAAATTAAGCGACTAATATTTTTTCACCACCTCATTTTAAACTGTCTCATCTCAATAATAAATATGTTTATATTATTATAATAACGATTCTGAAAATCTAATATCTATCATTTTGAA
Source organism: Magallana hongkongensis (assembly GCA_016163765.1). Taxonomy (NCBI): domain Eukaryota; kingdom Metazoa; phylum Mollusca; class Bivalvia; order Ostreida; family Ostreidae; genus Magallana; species Magallana hongkongensis. Next base: position 28,237,997 of record WFKH01011926.1, read on the forward strand.
TAAATGAAAGTATGCCTGTTATTTTTCAACATTGCGAGTTAAATTGAACAGATTAGATCTGGTAAATTATTCATGAAATCAACCAACCAACGAATCGGCGAAATCAATCTCGTAAGATGTCCCCGTTGTCTTCATAATTACAGGTGTTTAGAAATCATCAGGTGCAAAACTTCATTTGAATGGATCAATCAGTATGATTTTACCGAGTTATTTTCCGGTATTATGAATTTGGTGAATTCGTATCTCGGATTTTACATCAAAATGTTCACCAAAAAATCTAACGAGTCATTTGCATACAGTTGAGAATCCTTGCATGCATTCCATGACACCAAAGATATAAAAAACCAAAACAACGAAGTTTCATGAGCAGATATATAAATTTCGTATTTGGAATTGTTTAAACAAGATTAAATCTAATGCAATAATAATGAGTATTCGCAAGTTGTTAAAATTATTGACTCTGGAAAATTAAATGAATCGTATCATTCAATTGCACTTGTTTAACCCCCTTCCCATTATATTATATATCGACGCATTGTATGTATTTAGCTTCCGTTTCTGGTGACGTTCTAATCATTTTCCAGTGACGTGTTGTGCAGTGGGTTCTTTTTTCATTTAAAAAAGAGAGGATTTTCTGACTTACTTCGGCATCTGCGACTGGCCTCTTGGAGAATGCTCCCCAGGTTGAAATTATCCATGTGGTTCACATCAATCTGGTGGTACCACGGACGGTCCGCCGTCCTTTCTAGCACGGTATACACCGGTTTACACAGAAAGAAAGTCTCAGCGTCCCCTAACTCAGACTCGATCACGTTGTTGTGTAAAATAATCCCCGCCAGACCCCAAGAGAAATACTGCAAGATGGAGTACACGACATCCGCCGTGTTGGAGTACGACCCGCTCATACGGGTCAAGAGCCGGTATTCCTGCTTGTCCTTGAAATTCTCCGCTCGGGCCCCGGGGGTAATCACTGGGATTCCCCAGTACGGGGAGTAGCGCGCAACGGCAGAGGTCGCAAAGGTACATAACGGACCAAAGAACACGTGCGACTCCTTTTTGTAGTACATGTCCATGGCGTGAAGTGGCGCCCAGGTCCCCGAACAGTTCGAGTCCCTGTAGTTGATTGTAAAGTTGATCCCGCTCACCACCCCCTCTCTCACCACTTTCTCTAACCCTATCTGCATGGCCGACAGGGCCCGGGACTTTGACGGGATATCCTCCTTTGTGCTGACCGCGGGAATTAGCACCCCCAGTTTGATGTCCACGGGGGATGCAGTGCTTTCCCCAATAAAAATCCGTCCGAGGACAAATACTATTACCCCAAGACCCAGACTGTGCACGAGCATTTCACTGTTCATTCGAAAATTACACATATTTTTAAAATGCGATTTCCATTATACGGTATTAATTATTCAGAACCTGAATACAGAATTGGATAGAAATATTGCAAAACAACAGCGAAAAGTATATATATCCAAACAGGTCCAAATATATCTAATCATCGGGTTCGAGTGATAAGCGATCTCGATTAAAATTTGACTGAAACAATTTCATGGATGTTGAAACGAAGAGACTGGATGGCCCCTGTCTGCATCCTGATTACAATCCGTTCTCAATGGGGAACGACTGTGTAATCAGGTGTGCTCAGGTAGACTCTCAGGTAAAAATTCTACCGGCTGTCGTGTCATACTGGAAGTTATTAGATGTTACCTCGGTATAACACAACAGATTAAATGTCAGCTGATTTCTCTTGATGTTGTAGAAGAAATCACTCTCGACTGTTGATTTTTTTTCCCTTTTGTGGTTGGTTGATGCATTTGGTTTAATTTAATCCACTTTTGAAAAATAAAATCCCGTTTTTATTCTCCTAAATCTCACAATATATATGTAAATAAATATAAAAGCAAATGGAATATCCTTTTTAATCACAGCTTGCCGTGGCGATGCGTACAATTTCAGTAGCAATCCAATTTCAGACAATGCATCAAAATGTGGTCTATACCTTATTGGCAAGACTCGGGTCCACTCACGCCTAGTAACGCCTACATTGCCCTACTGGTGCTGTTTCGTCTGATGTCTTATAACGTTCGCTACGTATTGTCTATACGACGACAGTTGTTCCGTATACCCCCCAATGACTTCTAAGGAAGCACTCAATCAATATACATCACACAAGGGTCGGTCTGGTAGAGACCTCTGAAGCTTGCTCACCCCCAGTCACAACCAAAACTCACCAATAAAAGCCCGCAACGGAGCAGTGCTGAACTGCGCTTCGCTCAACCTTATATAGCACACGGGGATTCACTGACAATCACCTATGTTGAAGAGAACGATTCGATCCGATCATATAGGTGCAAGCTAATACAATAGTTCACCTGTTGCTGTGCTACACCATACTGCACGGTTCTGTGAACGACTTAACAATATTGTCAAATGACGATTGCTCTCCGCCATCACAAACAGCTTGCTCCATCGACTTCGGTCCGCGTCCCTAGAGAGTTTTGATTTCCTTATTATTGAGTGATATCCTGTAAACATCTCCGAGATGAGGACAAATATTGGGGGCTTTCCTCAGTAATTGCGAATGGTGACAAGGGGAGCATGGAGATTGTCGAGATAAACAATAAACAGAAAACATATAATTTCTATATGCCAGCCTGTCTCAGGAATGACAAACCTTAGACCTCAGTTCTTTGATTAAAAACTGCCATGATATATCTCACACCAATTAAACCCAATGACAGACAATGCCACTGCACTGGTTCTTTAAAATATATCAAGTTTCCCTTTGCCTTAATTCTTATGAATGGTTCTGCAAGCAAGAATTAAGCGGAGCTGTGGGTATTTTAACACAGATGCATAAAGTGCAAGCAGTTGTAAAAACTAGTCGTACGAGTTACTTAAAGCTGATCAGGAGAGAAGCTATAAAAGTAGGAAGCACATGGCGACATTGGACGTCGGTGTTTACGGAGGCCATAAGAGGAGACCCCAGTGGAAATTCCAGGACCATAAACAAAGCTTGATGGACGAAAGCCCGGATGTTTATTGTACAGCAGGCAGCACTCATGCTTAATTTGCCTTGTTCGGATCACGGGTCCCGCTCCGGCTTTTTAACTAGCTTCGTCAGTTTAATTACGCTGACACGACGTCAGGAGCTTGATCATTATTGGGAATCCCCCTTCTGTCTCGTCCAGATCTTGATCCCTATATAGCGTTTTTTCTGGTTAAGCTTGAGTTGTTCAATCTCCATATGCAGGCTTTTTGTTTATATGGCGGTTTGATTCCATTTGTCTGATGCTTTAAAGCGATGCGATTCTTATCAATATCATCCTTGTCGAAGAAAAGCTTGTAAGACGTCGTGAAAATGTCAAAGGCTGTCGTGGGATATGTATTTATAGCACTATTTTGATTACGTTGCCTGCACAAAGAAAGAAGAAATAGTTTCCTGTTTTATGAGTGAAATGTTTTCCTTAATTGGTAGCATAAAATTTATTTTTGCTGAGTGAACTTTGTCTTAGGTGGTCAGATAGTATTGAGAATGTGTCCCTATAGTAAGTACACCCGTCCTTGTGATATCGACACATAAAATTTTTCATTCTTAATTATTGTGGCAAAATATACAAATACACCGGGGGGGGGGGGGGGGGAAAATAGATAGTCACTTTAGAAAAAAATTAATTAAATTGTCCATAATTGTCATATTTTTGAACAACGAAACGCCAGAATTCACGAAAGTGTCCTTCCTCTTCCTACAAAGAATATTGATGTTACCTCGCATCATTAATTATGTGGCAATTAGAAGCAAAGTGCCGGCTACTTGAAATAGTACATGAATTATTGAAACATCCATAAGCGCATTAGAGACAGCTCTAATCGTATGAATTGATAGCGCTTTTATTAGAAGCACTCCTCGCTTTAATTTATATTTATCAAATATTGCCCGTAATTGGACATGAAAGATTCTATCATGAAATATTCAGAGGCTATGGGCAGATGACCTAGTGACTATTTTCCCGCGGCGAGGCTCGGCGGATGAATAATTAACAGCCGCGGTGATGCGACTCCCTATCACTCTCGTTTTCATCAATATATCGCATCGAAAACATTATTCTCCGACAAGTTTTAGGAGTCAAGTGATCATGTAAAAGATGATATGAAAAAAAAGTTGAAATGTATGGATCTCATATCCTGTTTAGAAAACACGAAACCGAAATCCACGAACCACGAAACGCCATTACTATACACGAAGAAAGCGCCTCCTGACGCTGTGAATTTTCACAAATCTTGGTCATTTATGGGTTTTAAAGACAATGTTTCTTCTGCACGAAATTTCAATCACCGTTTGAGTGCCGGTTGTGTATGGGATTACCTTGAGGCGAAGTGATTGGTCGAGGTCTCTCTAGCGAGCGTACGGGTGTCCGATATTAATTACCAGGCATTAAATCCTGTCATGGTTTTAGATGGATTTTCGTCCACTTGACGGCGCGCCATATCACGGCCATATTAAGACCAAATTTACCGACTCCAATACCGCCTCACGCCATCTTGTTCTTGAATATACCTTCATTTGATTCGTCTAATTTTACTCCTTTATTTCCCCGGTTTTATAGGAAAATTTTAAAAATATTGAACTTTTATGGAATTTTGCTGCAATGTGTTTGAATAATAATATATATTAAATAAAGGCTTTGTTCAAATTACCTAATATATCCTATTTTATGAATAATTTAACAGTGTGCAAAATATCTATCTAACCAATCCTACAAATTCTCGTATTGCGAGATATTGCGATACTTGAGTGAGATGTAAATCTTTTGAAACATGTTTATGTGATTCATATCTTACTTTTCACCATCTTGATTTCGTAAAACATATATTCTTTATCACATTACTGTAAATAAGATATTGTGTTAAAATTCTTTAAAATTAATCTCTGAGATAAATAGATTTCCAATATTTTGATAAAAGTACACTTCAATCTCACAAAAAAGATCAATAAAAAGATGAAAAAAAAGACGTTTCAAAACAGCTTTCAAGCAGTAGCCTTTCATTATTAACCTTTTAGATTTTGTTTTAAAAATCATACAGAAAGCGTGTGAATTTCAATTTTTTTTTTCATTCAAAAATTTTAGAAATAATTTCATGAGATTTAACAGTGCATAAGATTGAAATCAATCTTTGACGTCAGGTAGTTTTTGTCGCAATATGGCGTCATTTTTTTTTTTAAACATTAAATTATTACTTGGGAACCCCTTTAGAATTGACATTTTAATAACTCTGATCACACAGATATTCTACCACACACATGACTGTACAATGTTAGCGTTGTTACATTGGAACAGCATGATGAAAAGTTTTTTTTTAAAAATTTCTCCTTCTCGGTTTCCTGCGATCTCTCATAGGAAACACAAATCTGCGATTTTTCATTTTTTTTAATGATATAAAACGCTTAATTCAATGATTTTATTTATTTATCTGTTCATTCAAGCTGTGGGCGATCGAAAAAAGCCTGAACTCAATTATTTTTATATTGTGTCACTTATACTTTATTTTGACGGTTGGAATAATTTTCCCCGGACCGCATACCGCGCGAAGGCTCCACGAAAATAATTTAGTGCCCTTTTCCAGACAAACTCTTTCTCTGTTTTTTTCTTTCTTTTTGTATAATGCAACCACATATAACTAGAAATGTTTGTGAAATTTTTTTTTATAAATAACTATCTGAATATAAATCTATTTCGATAATAAAACTTTTTAATAAACCATTTTTGGCAGCCGTCCTTTTACTCTATCATTGATTAATACATCAACTCCTACCTACACTCGCAGCAATTAGAACGAATTCTAAATCACAGATTATATTCTAAGAATAGAATTACACACCCCCGTTATCTATTTGAATGAAAGGACCATAAAAAGTCGTTCAAAATATTTCTTTATATATTATTTTTATCAGGACCGATTTGTTTAATACTATATGAAGATTTAATACTAGAATATTCAATTTGAGGTTCTGGCAATTTAATTTAATCGTCGAATTTAGGACCCAGTAAAGGCCGTGACCGTTGTTTTTTCTTCGATGAATTTCTACTGTGTCAACGGGAGTAACATAATATACAAAGGTTAATCAGCTAATGTAAAAAAAGCAAACAATGATTGATATTCAGAATATACTTATTAGATTTAAAAATTGATGCTCATTTAGTTTGTAAAGAAGACCTTCCAAATATTGACACATGAGCATCATTTCTCTCAAACTTCGGGTGAAATTAAATTAGATTTTATTTTTAAAAAATCTATATTATGGTAAAAAAAAATTAAGTCGGCGGGATTTAATTGGGTCGGTCGCGATAGGGGAAACAATGTTATTTTTTATTTTGTCCTCAGAGTACTTTCGGCTAGGGATTCAATCGAGTAAACATTGTGATGAGGATAAACAACAAAGAAGTAACCGTTATTGAGTGCAATAAACATATAAGGTGCAAGTTAATTGGTTTGTTTGATGCCTCGTGTTATTAAAAATTAAAATTTAATGAACCTTCAAAGGGGAATAATGATTAGTACGTACGTAGTACGGAATCTAATTATTTCGTCTTATCACATTATTCGTCGTAAAGGAATGCCAGGAACCTTAATGCTCGTTGGCAGTGCAGCTTTCTAAGTAATCAAAATTGATTGCAAGGTCGAAACGAAAGAATTCAAACACAGCGATATTTAATTCAAATGGATTTCAACGTGCGGCGAAGAAGAGACCCCCTATATCCCCATAAAATATCAAAATGTCGAATCTAAATCTTATTTCCTGATTGTGTACACAGTAAAATGATATATTAGAGATCGGATAAAGATCTTTTAATAATATACAGAGACATTTTTCAGTTTTCGTTGTTTTTACAGTGGTGTGTCAAAGAATTGTAATTAAGCCATCGTAACAAGCTCATATCCGTAACAGTGAATACTCGATCTTCGGGGACCCTCAGTGTCAAGGAATACAGCGGAGAGTATCCGAGTGCGTCTTACCGGAGGCCAATTATTTGACTTTATTACTTATTCCCCCGGGCACAATCAACATCCCTAGTACAAGAGATCGATAGAGTTGTGGAGTTCCAGAGCTTAGTGGGACGAGACAAGTTTCAGAACTGTCCCTCACACAGTAACAGAAAGAAAAACCTGAATTACAAGTTCCCTTGGCCTACGAACGGAATTTTTAAATGTTTTAAAATTCCAATTTTTTAAATATCACCATTTAATTCTGCAAAAATTCAAAAGTCGTAAACGGTTAAATTCTTTGTTTACTCAATTGACCACCTAAGATGTCTTAAATATCAATTAGTTCTATGGTGAAACAATTCCATGCAAATTGTGGATAAAAAGTTCAAAGTCACCTCTGTAGCAGAGAACCAGGCTAGGTTCATGTTCGGGTAGAACATCCGGGCAACTCCTATCGGGACGCTCCTATAAATATGACGTGTTGTCATCACCGAGAGACAAAATTTCATCTAATCACGTGACAGTCCCCTTTAATTCATCGTTGTGAGGTGGAACTCCAAGTTCCTGTTTTGCAAATAACTTCCTGCGATGTTTACGGTGTCCAATAGTGTTGAATTAAACAAAAGGAGATCCGCTGACGAACAGACAGACGCCAGCTTCGTCTATAAGGAAGCCTTAAGAAATGAGCCGTGAAGAGAAATTCGCCAACCAGGCAGACAGAGTGTTCCGGAGAGGAGCAGAACTTTTATGTTTTGTCCCTTTGTTTATTTGAAACGCTTTTCTATTTTCGCTACATTCTAATGGTTTCTTGTAATAAAGATCTTTTTTTGTAAAATAATAATGACAGCTTCCACCAGTCTTCTTTGCAATATCTTTGCACAGCCAAAGTTATAAACCATCTGTGCACATGCATAATTATTGAAGGTAAACTAACTAAGATGAATTTTCGACGGAGCGTTTCCAACATGAAATCTATGCCAGATGATTGTTCTACCACACAGTCTAGTGTTTTGCATCAGAACGGGTCTCCCTGTGACAAATATGCAGGAAGTGGTGTCATTATAAATTTTCAAAAACCGAGAGAAAAAAATCCTCAAACATTTTTTTTCTCCAGAGAATGGATCTGCAAGTGATTGTTCCCTAAGAGTAGGGCAAAACTGTCAATATTTGACTTTGGGTGCATAATTCTTACAGACGTTTCTGTTAGAAATGGTTAAATTCAAGAAAAGAAGTTTGAATAATTTGTTGCACAAAGATGGCACCTTGTAAAACTTAAACCCTAATCTATTTCCAGTTGCAAACACAGAAAAAAGAAGAACCATTTCTTTTAATATTACCCACAATTGTTTATTCTTAAAAGAAAAAAATTCTAGTAGTGCTATAGCTGATGGACAAGCTAATTGTTCCTGTATCATATATTTCGAAAGCAAAGCAATTAAAAAAGTTATTAGAGGAAGAGCGACGAGAAGTCCCGAGCGACTTGTAATGAGACGTGTCATCATTTTTCTCAATATGCTCTGCGTGGTTTTTCTCGCTGATTTTTCAAGAAAACATCGCAAAATATTGAATCATGTCCTCCCAGACATCGTTTTGAAACAATTAGGAGATAAACCTTTGAGCAAATTGTATGACCATTATGAACAGGGAACACCTCTGAGGAATTCCGAGTGTGACTTCAGATGGCTATTAAACGGCTTTCTCACTCTAATTGACAAGTCAATCCACGGCAGTTGCATGTATGACAACTTGCAGTCATTGTGTGGGAATATTTTCCTTAATGAAAAAAGCAGATTTTTTGTGTTTAATATGAAAGGAAGTTTTGAATATCATTTGTAAAATCTAAGGATAACAAATTGAAATAATTTGGACAAATACTTCCTCGCTTTTGCAAAACTGAAGGAACCCTTGGGGGTTTAAAAAAAACAACACAGATATAGAGATAAAACCGATTATAATCAATAAATTTGCATGTATGTGCATTATACTATATTTTTCCGCATGTCTTTTATACATGGTTTATCATTTACACTTAATGAAATCAAAAATATTTTATGCATCGCCTTATGATATAATAAAGAAGACTCCGCTCCGCACCGATTATTTGTACAATTTGCTAACTCAATCTACATAGAGAAGAAAAATAACAACTAAACTATTGATCGTAAAGAATCACTTACAAGAAGTTTTCTATGAACGTTTAAAATCAAAATAAAAACATATTCAAAAATACGAAAGATGAAAAAATCAAACCGTTGCAGACCTCAACTACTGCAATCATTATAGACAAACATGCAATCAGACAGTTTACTTGACTTGCATGGATAAATCTGACAAATAGACGAACTGGCGTTCGGTTACATCTGAGAGGATCTTGCGTGCTTTCTGTCCGTAATAAGCTTGTAACTACATGTAATGGCCGTAAGTAACCACCGTTATATGTATATATAACAGGACTAGAAACTTAAATCAGAAATGTCCTAAAATGCGTAAGTTAGCGTGTTTCATGCACAAAGACACTGTTTCAGATGAATTACATGTGATTAAAATTGGGGCAATTTGTTAATTGTCATTCAATGATTTTAAATTTGACTTCAAACATAAAGCCGAGTGTTACTTATCACGTGAGATCAATAAATATTTTAATATTCCAAAAGGAATACATGTAAAGACTTGTTGAAGTTTATTATTTACTTTTCTTGAATTAACCATTCAACATAATATTTTATGATCTGTTATATGTTTTGTTTCATTGTCATCGAAAAGTCTACAACGTTCCTAATTTTTGGTTCAACATTTTTGTCTTACATGGCAACCCTTTTTTTTTTTTAGCAAGAAACTTTGTTATGGGAAATGACGTCACATAAATGTCGGTGTATGCTTTTAATCGATTGCCGTGTATAGATGACTTAAAAGCTATTTCTCTAAGATCAAGCCTATTTATCGCTAAAAGTCACCGCGGTGGTGCGGCAAACTAAAATGATAAATAAACCGGAAATTATGGGAAATGCGGGTTCAATTCTCTTCTTTTTCACTGACTAGACTGGTCCTCTGTCTCTATCGTACGAAAGATATATCGCGCATATCAAACAGGCATTGCCAGTCTATTTCACTGACGAGACAATTCAGTGGGAATACCGAGCCCGACTGATATGACTCTGAACGATGATGGATGATCACTCGTTGAAGCATGTCTAACATATCTTAACACCATCTCAAAACAATGGCGAGGTTTAATTCTGATGACTTCCGTTCTCCATATTCTGATCTAAGAGATCCAATACCAACAACCCATAATCAAAGTCAGCCATTATTGCTCGTTAACGGTCACCAATATTGAATTTCTCCACGATGCAATTAAATGTGACTTCGCTTTCATTGCAATGCTAAATGTAATTTTTGTGAACATCTATACACCGTCAGGAATATTATGAGTTGTAATATACTCAGACACACGCGGGTAATAGCGGTGTCAAATGAATTCACACCTCGTTTCTTTCGGCTGGACCAGTCAATATTTCCCACCGCATTGCGGGTATGCGGCACTGATTTATCAGAGTAAAGATAGTATTCCTGGGTAATTATGAACGTTGAGAGCTTCCCATGCAAATGAATTACGCTTCCTTTGCTGATGATACAAAAAAATGACACATTTCGTATCGAATTTTTATCCAATATTGAAAGTGACTGGAAATGATATCAGAAATCTATTCAATATGACAGAGAATTAATATTGCGAGCTGTGAACCACAGATGCAGCACAATCATTTATTATTATTAAAGAAAATGTTTTCAAATAAAATAGGCGATTAACTAACACCCTACACTCCCTCCCCCCCCCCCCCCCATATGAAAGTAATAAGCTCTAACCATACGACTGACTAATTCCTCCATCCCCTCAAAATTTTCCTCGCTAAACTTTAATGGTTTACTCTTTTTCTTATCCAGAGTATGATTTTATGAACAAATAAACGTTGCTTATATCATCCAAAACATCGTAAACCAACACGCGATATGCGTTCCAGCCATATTATTTCTCACGTCTGCTCAGCGCGTGGCTGTGTTACAGCAGCGGGGATCAGTGGCGGTATGAGGCTATAGGAGATTGTTTTGCTGTGTCTGTAATTGATATAGCCCACTTAAGATCAAATTTTGACTTTTTTATTGATATTGGATATTCGGTAAAGTGTTTACATTTGCAATACGGGATTAGAGAGAGCAGCGAATACTTGTCTGGCTTTTTCATATATTTCATGGTTTAGGTACCATTAATAATTGAATGCATCCAAAATGGAATTGGACTGGCATCGTCTGTTACGTAATTCTGCATAAAATGGCGTCTTTAAAATCCAGTTGGAGAGTGAACGTCGTTTTTAGTGATTTTGAATCAAGATTTCTTTTTTTATTATTTAAAAAGACAAAAAGCTTTCTTCTTAAAAAACCCCATCAACTTTTCAATTCTTTCATCCCTAGGAATGCTATTATAAAACAAACTGATACGGAATTTCATGTCACTTAATACCATTAAAACTTCTATTATATACATGTAGAACAAATAAGATCAAAGGGGTAGTTTTTTCTTTCTCTGGTGTTTCTTAACACCAGAAAATATTATCAATGTTGTAACCAGATATGATGTGACTTTAATGAGTCAAATTCTGTTCGTTTCGAATTACATATATGCAGAACAGCATTCTTAAAAAAAATTAATACCATCTTAATTTCAGGCGCTCTCTCTCTCTCTCTCTCTCTCTCTCTCTCTCTCTCCTGATGCATGCTGCTATCTGTTCATTCACTATACGATCACGTTTTTGAATTAAATGCATTGAAAAATAACTCGGACTAAGTCATTTCTCAATAAGCCACAATGGAATTGGACTACATTATATGAGAATACATCATATATAATCTAAATAGAGATTCTTCGACGATTTGCAACTGATACTCAACAAGCCAATCAAATAACAAAGAGCAATTTTTTCATTATTTTTT
>WFKH01011926.1:28277838-28312883 GCA_016163765.1 Magallana hongkongensis
ATCGTCTTAAGGCTTCAAACAAATCGTAAAGATGTTAGTGATACGATTTCCAACTAATCTACTTTTATAATAAAATTGTGTATTTAATACTACCCTCATTTCATGCTTACTTATTTTCAGTCATTCTGTGAACAATTCGATAAGGTCCGCTTATATTCAAAACATGTAGAAAAACTTAAAACTTTTTATCATGTTCTCCTGAAAAGTTAAATACAAAATGCATCGTGTAATGAAAACATTAAACCTCCCCCAGCATCACTTACCCCCAAATTTCCCGCCAACATCCTCGACCAGAGTTTTTGTGTAATTCATGGTCTGATGAAGCAGAGAAGGTTTTATTTCGTAATGTAGGTCTATAGAGTTCTCGCGTAACTGTACCGCAAAAGCAGAGCCCATCAGGTAATCGAATCCCTTAAAAAGGCCCCTGTCATCTTTATCATAGAGAAGGCTAATCTTTCTCCACCCATAATGCTGCAAGATCTCGTGGTCAATGAAAGCGGTGACGCTATCGAAACTCGGGCCTGTCCGAATCAAGGTCGGGTACTCGCTTTTTCTAAAGACCTTGAAATCGTGGGAAAACCCCCCTGGGGTGACAATGGGGATGTTCCAAAATGGGGCATAACGCCCAACAGGGGAGAGGGCGTAATCGCCCACTGGGCCCAGGAACACGTTTTGGCGCCCTTCCCGGATAATTTTGAAGGCCTCCACCGGAGCTTTAATGGCGGACTCCTCAGTGTCCACGAAAGTCACGTTTATATGGGGAAGAATTTTTCGCCTTTTGACCTCCTCAATGCCGAGGTGCACTGCTGGAATAACTTTCGTAAGCGAAAAAAGTCGAGATTTTGGCGATGCTGGCGCCATGACGGTAACGGTAATGGCTGCCATTGAGCAACAAAAAAAGCAACACAGGGCAACCGCCAAAGTAGTTTTCCAGATGCAACTCATAGCTAGGCTAAAGTCCGCGCAGAGATTTCACCTGACTTGCTACAATTTAAGGCATTTCCATAATTATTCTGAATTCCAATTTCGATTTTCTTACAATTCCATAACTTCTTATATAGCTCCTTATACGCCGCGTCACTTTGTTGTTAAGCACTCAGTATATACACAATTTAATTAAAGTCGGCAAAAGCCACACAAATAATAAGAGTTCTTCTGTGCATACAAATTAGAACAGCTTTTGTGGTATTCCTCGATTCTCATCAGCAACGAGCATCAATGATCATAAATTGAGCTAGGAACCGCACAATTTGCTCATCAGACGCCAAGCCTACCAGAGACCGCGGTCTGTTATTAAGCATGTTTTTGAAATGTATTCCCGTAGTTACAACTTCAATATGCTTCTGTCCATACAGGTTTTAATGGCGAAAGCAACTGCAACAAAAGTGGACTTGATCTCTTAATTAGTATATTAGGTTTCTTTTTCTCTACTTAAAGTTGAGGGTTTTTTTTTACCGATTTCAAATTTCGCTACCTGCTGGGTTTCTAATGAGAACCCGTTGCGAATACACCGATGTAATATAATACGCAAGCGATCTTTATGTTCCAGGAATCTACAATTCCAGTCTATCAGTCCTCCTACTACATAGCAATCACTGGTAACCCCGGGCCTACTCTCATCACACACGCGGGAAGCGGAAAGAGCTTGTTCCTTTGATATGGCGGAGAGTAAAAAAGGTATCCCTTAAGGGCCTCAAGAATTTCCACGTGAGAGAGCACCATTTGTAGCGCCCAGGTCGCCTGCTGCTTGCTCGACCAATAGACCTTTTCTGGTTTCCTTGCGCAGAAGAATTCCTTCATTAGATTTTTACCTTAACACCAATATCTAGCAAGAAGCCATGGGAACTCTCCCAATCTCTCTTTATTATTTGTCGATCGTTTAATGCGATTCTACCCTAGGTACTGTATCATATTAGGAATAAGGACCAAATTAAGCAATATTTAAGCCGCGCATGAGGAGTGTACATGTTTATGTGTGACGTCATAGCTCTGTGTTTGTGATTAACATAGAAGCTTTACATGTAAAAGGGTCATTAAGCTACTGAATCTGTCAATGGATCAGAAATACTCTGACAAGCTAGAACCTGACACACTAAGAAAGCTTATTTCATTCGTTCAATCCATCTGTCATTTATTCGTTGTTCTTCTCTTCATTTATTTTAGTTATTTCTTAATTACTATAAGTATATTTGTATCAATAGTTAACTGAAATCAAAATTGATTTTATTCTTTATTAATCAAATGTTGTTGGTACTTTACCTTCATAGTGGTATTCACTTTTACATTCTTATACTAGCCATGCGCGGCTCTAGAATTTTTTCCAGGGCGATGAGGGGTCCAAAAGATAATTTTGTTTTCCGGGGGAGGGGGGGGGGCTATTTTCGAGAATTTTACTATGTGAATTAAATAAATTTGAATTTTCCAGGGTGGTCGGGCGACCCCCCCCCCCCCCCCCCCCCCCCCCCACCCGGGCATGCTAGCGGACCAAACACCATACTGTGTATAACAAGTACATATGTCTCTTTTAGAGGTTCTTAATAACTATGAACCGGGTGAAGGTGTAAAAAATAAATATCACGGTAAAGGTTCTTATAAAGATACAAAATTACTTTTGACATGATTATAATAATGCTTGTTTTGAGCAAAATCTATATAGTTTGTCATATGCAGGGGAAGTTGCCATGGTGAATTAGGATCCAATATGTGAAGTCGTTTAATTATTTTTTTTTTTCATTTTCATCATCCGGGAATATATTATGGACAAACATGAAAACGTAGTATGTCTATATTATATAGATTTGTTATATTTTAACATAAAGACGAAATTGCTTTTGATATTAAGAAAAAAACAGCAAGTTAAAAAGTTCACCGGGCTATGAACTCGGTTGGTCACCTGAACAAACCTTGTGAAGCCCAAAGAGCTTCTAAGAATATTTGATCACGTAACAACCAAGTCACAACTTTTTAACATTACTATTTATTTTTAATACATATTTGCAAATGTAAATATTTGTTTATAACTAAAAAAGTTATTTGGGGGTAGGCGTTGTCATTGGTTTGGAGAATTTATTCTAAAACTGGTGATATCATTTAAACTAAGTACAGTTACAATAGCGTCTTTCCGAATGATGTATCATAATTATATAAGTGACGTTTCCTTATATTTCAATAGGGGAGTATGTGTTATGGTTAACAATTTGTCCGTACATCTTTTTTTTAACTTGATAAATTTATTCATTTATTATAAATAGATGTATAATAGACTTTAGAAATCACTTTCAATCTGTGTTATTGTTGATTAGATTTAATATCAAACCATTTATCCGCCTTTTTTTTCTCGCGCTTCACAAATTTTTTTATTTGTGTCAGGCATTTTTTGAAATTTAAAAGGTTTGTTATAGCAAAAATTAATACCGGATATAATTTCTGCGTATTGTATTTTTTTGCGATTAAAAAATGATCGCAAAAATTTTTATGTGCATGGCACATATAATTTTATATTAATCAGAACTCTTCTTTGCTATGAGGTAAAGAATACCATAAACTAGCCAACTATACCTAGCTTTGTTAATCATTTTGCGATATAAACTACATCGCATTAATTTCATTTCTTTAAGAGGGTTAGGTGGTACTGGCCATTTTTAGGCTATAATAATCTCCTGTAGACAAAGGCTGTGTACAAATATATAGAAAAAAAATTCAAATTCTAACCCTAAAATATTTTGTTCTTTTTCTTTTTTTTACTAATAAAGTGTTTATGGCCAAAATTATCATATGTAAAATTTTAAGGTAGATCTGATGGGTAATTTGTTGACCACCCAGACTCCTTAGAGGAACAGAACACATATCAGAAGCTCCGTTCAGCTTAGGTTAGAAAATTGAACAATAACCCCCTCCCCTTCTCACCCCCCAAAACATGCAAGTCTTAGAATTTTAATTATAAAGATATATTTGTCTTGTCGATATGTTGGAAGGCATTGATTGAAATAATTAACAAATCTTAAAAATCTTGTTTTTAATTTACGGGAAATTGAGGAGTAGTTGTCTCATTAACTATTTTTCCCTGTTAATGAGTGTGAACTGCTTATGGCGCCCTCACACAGTACGTTTTCTCTCAAAACCCTACACACCTGTATGGATTGAATGCTTAAACATCAAAGAAGCCGACAGGTTACAAATAAATATGTCAAGTGATAATGCTTCATGATGAAAATTTGCCACTTATTGTTTGAATAAGAAGTCTCTGGATGGAAAAAAAACTAGTTAGGATTTGCATTGCAAAATTATAATTAAAAAATAACATTCAAACAAGCTAGCATTTGGCTTTTAGCTTTGTAGAAAAAAATTGATTTCAGTCCAAATACTGGTTTTAATATCGTTTTGAAAATTACATTTGATCCGATAAAGTTCAGGTTATTCATTAATTATGAACAAATACAATAAAAAAAAATATAAAAGTTGTTTCTGTTGCTTGAACAAGCACCGATGTTCGATAGAAATCCACAAGATTTCGAACAGATTAAACCGGCGTAGAAACTAGCAACTAAACGCTCCCCGTGTTATTTACACAGATCTATAGATTGATTTTTTTTACGGTTTTAACTCCAGATGATCGACAACAACATGTAAAAGTCCCCGAAGCCTACCCAGAGTGTTACAGTAATCAACAAAACACGTCGCTGATAGCTTTTTTCCCGCCAAATGATTGATGACAGATGACACGTGACTGTCATTTGCATATTATCTAGAAATAAATTACCGACTAATGCCGTATCGAAATTAATGAACGATTTGTTCTAATACGAGCACGGCGCGCAATTTGCGTGATTGCTTTGCTGAATATTCTACAGATAATATAAGACTGAGTTTCGAACGTTTGACATTAAAGTCAAGGGTATTAACACACAATGCCCTCTCTCTTAATTTTTTCTTTTTTTTCATTCCAAAGTTGATTTCAGATAACTGCGACGCTAAAACTCATCAGGTCCCCAATGAAAAAGTTCAATTCTGGTTTTTTTGTCATCGTCTCATGGAAACTAGTGAAAATCGCTGTCATAGACACCAGCTTTTTAGACTCTAATGTTTTTTCCTATGCGGACATCTTTTGTGATTAATGGCTACAAATCCTAATTTTCCGCACGGACTTTTACGAGTCTCCTAATGGAATAACAATGAGAAATTTACACAAAATTTGTTTCTCATCGAAAAAGGAGAAATAAAACTTATGCATTATTAACGTTGCCTTAATTTTATTACCGATATCTCCAAACATTGTGGGGGTTTATATCAGCCTCGTTTTGAATAAGAATTAATTTTCTCCCTATTGCGTATATCCGCAATGGAATTATGGGACTTTTACATGCACCGTGCGTTTTGCGCTTTACAAGTTGTTATTCAATACAAATGGTCGATCCAAGGCTGGTATTCTTTCTGTTGCGTAATAATTTGTTTCTTGTTGGATTCCCTGGGGGTTTTTTTCTGTTAGGAAATTACGCGTTTTTCTGAAGTATATTTTAAGGAAAATTAGATAAATTGAACACAGGGGTCACTCATTATTATGCTTGATAAAGTAAATGATTATCTTAGCAGATCTTTTTGGTTTTTCATACAAATACATAAACGGACGCATTTGCAAGTTACATGTATATAAAACCCGTACTCCGTACGAGTTTGAATAAATCAAAAGTTCATTTCCTGTACAAGCATTACGTGTCTATTTTTAGAAGCAATGACTTATATATAGCCCCACTTTAAGGACATGCTATTTCCGGTCAACTCACTTACCCGAGTATTTCTCTCCGATCCTGTTTCTTAACAAACCATCATAACTCTCTTTATTCGGGATGTATATATGAAAGTCTTGCTTTGCAACATGTTTGTATCTATCTCTCTGAAAATGGTAGATATACGCACTGGCGGCTAGAAAACAGAACCTGGGAAACACGAACTTCTGACCATCTCCCTGATAAATCAATATGGCACGTGACCAACTGTGTGCTTGTATGATTTTACCGATGAAATCTGCAGTGGATTCGAACGCGGGACCTATGCGCGTCAGAGTGGCGTATTCTTTCTCTCGGTTGGTTTTAAAGTCGTGAGCGAATCCTCCGGGTGAGATTATTGGAACAGCCCAATGCGGGGCGTATCGAGCCACAGGAGCGAGACTATAGTCATATACTGGGCCCAAAAACAGGTGCGCTTGCTTACGCTCCATTAACTGCATTGCGCGAATAGGCGCCAGTCGCGAACTAAAATTTGTGTCCACGAATTTAACAGATATATTCAGCTCTGGGAGTAAATGACAGCGCCGAACATAGTTAATTCCAATCTCCACCCCTGGACGAATTTTGTTCAAAGAGAACATGCGCTGTGACGGGTTTCGCGGTGCTAGAACGATAATGTTGACAGTATCACATTTCAAAGGGATGACTACGTCCGATAAAAACAAGATGTATCTCATAACAGAATAAAAATGGAATGCGGAATTCATCTTCATTTCCGGATAACAGAAACCTTTTTTAAGGGATTATTCAATTAATTGATTCCATTGATCACAATAACAAGCAAGATCACAGAAGCACATCCGGGTAAAATATCACATGCTAAATTAACACTGGACCTCACTCTTCCTAATTAGACAAATACTTAATAAAATCGATCATCTCGGTGCATAATTAGTTGAAACAGACGATTAATTCCCTAATCACTTTGTGTGTTCTGTTTGTTCTAGGTTAATATCATTGGAAATGCACAAAAACCTTGAAAGTCTATAAGTAATGCGGTGTTAATAAAGAAAAAAAAAGTCGTGTTGACGTCATTTAGCGTGTGGACGTGCGGAACAGGAAACGTATGACTTCCTTGCTCCATTGTCTTATCTCTGAGAGACCAATATGGCCGCGCGTCCGGCCGGAAGCCAAAATGGCAAGAAGTTTTGTTTACAGATTTTTTTTTTATTTTGTGTTTTTAGTGTGCTTTCTTTTGACGTTATTCTTCAAAAGTCACAGCACTCTAAAAAAAACAAACTAAATGCCTGTTTTGATTTTCTTCTTTTTTCAAACTTAAGAAATTATCGATGTCCTCAGCAAGGGTTGATAACTCTTCAGTCCCAAAACTCTTATTTTTTTTACATTTGCTTGTCTTGCAGGAGCCTCTTTTATTCTTAGTTTTTATTTTACGAATCTGGCCCAGAGATTAAACGACAGCCCGGCCACTTCACGGTAATGCTAGAGATCTGTCGGTTCTACTCTTTTTTCTTTTTTCCAAACAAGCATTTTCATTTTCATTTTTCTTTACAACACCTTTGTAACTCTTATACCTTACATTTCTTACATCTTAGTCTTGCTCTTATACACTTACATAACCCTTTAGTTCAGTCAAAAGGGCAGGTTACACAAGAATAAAATAATTGTTTGTAAGATATGTTAAAACGAAATAAAGTTTTAAATATATACTCTTCAATCATGGAATGGCTGACATGATAATACAGCACATTGCCAGTTCATGTAGTTATGAACAATACTACAATAATGAACACTCAATGGTCTTAATTATGACAGGCCTTAGGGTTTTTGCAATACTCATTCGCCCCTGATTTAACTTGTGGCGTTGTGTAATACTATAACAATTCTTAATCAACAATAAATATTGCAAGAGAGTGAAATGAGGGAAAGGTCATAAGTTTTGCATCGTCTTGCGGTGTTGTTTTCTAGTTTTGTTAACCCCATATATTTATACTGGAGTCCATTGGGTTTTTCTTCGTCATATTAGCAATCTTTAAGATGTACCGGCTTGATTTGTCGATCAACTTATCCATATAAATGACTATACTTCCAAAGCTTCAACTTTTAAACTCCCGTTTAAAATTTTTATATGTTCTTACAAAAAGCACATAATTTATCGTGTACTGTGCAACTTTTATGTGCCTGAAAAGTGTTCATTCGTTAATTGATGATGTACAGGTTCATTTTTTTGTGAATGGACTACATGTACATGTAGTATTTAATGAAATATTAGATGCTTGTAAGCTTAGTAAGAATAAAAGGCATAGTAAACACGGGTACACATCCCTATAACTTCGACAATATGGGTTTTGGTTTGCAATTTACATTTATAATCGTTCGGTTTCATGCAAGATTGTCAAAGCCTTACGGAGAGGCGAACATACCTATCCCGTGTTTGTTACTTGATGTTCACGAATTAAAAATCAATCAATTCATCATATCATCAATCAATGCGTTTTATTGATTTTTATTTATGAATCGCAGAGATTAAATGGGTTTTTTTCGTTAATCTTTTCCGAGCTAAATATCCAGTTTTGCTAATACATGTATGTTTAAGTCTATTGTGCAACGAATGTTGCAGAAGAGAGCGTATGTATTCAAGACTCATAAGAATTCGTGAATTTAATTTCAGCAGAAATAACTAAAAGAATTCCCGTTATCTGGATGTTGATATTGACCATAATCGCTGAATTCAGAAGAAAAAAAATCAAGCTCTTTATCCTTTGTATCTCTTGGGAAATATCATTCGGAGTCAACCAAAGGAAAACACAATGTGGGCTTCGAGAGAAAATACATCATTTTAATTACCTTGACGTGAAAACCTTATCGAGTCACCTCGGATACTAAGTATAAAACCAAAAAAGATAAATAAATATATTAAGTACGCTTGTACTTATAGGCATACCTGAATATGTGAACCCGACTTTCTTGGTTAGGAGATCTTCCAAGCTCTGAAACCGACTCACGTACGAGTTAATATCAGCCTCGTACTGGAGTTCCATCATAACAGTCCTGAAGGACTCCCCGGCGATATCATAATACTCGGGAAAGACTGGGGACCGCTTGCGACCTTCGAAGATGACCTTAACCTTATACCAGTCATAGTGATGTAGAATGTCGATGACGACCCTGACAACTTCGTCGTAACTAAGTCCTATCCGGGTCAAGGTGTGTTTGTCGAACTTGCTCTCGAAGTAGAAGGCGGACAAGGCCCCGGGGGTAATGAGAGGGATGTTCCATCGCGAGGCGTACTGGGCGACCGAATTGACCGCCATGTCGTTCATAGGTCCGAAAAACATGTGGACCTTCCGGTCCTTCATCTCGAACGCTGCAATGGTGGCGTCGATGTCTGAACAGTGGGAGTTCTTGTAGACCACCTGGATATCCACGAGGGGCAGAATCTGCAGGCTTTGAACTTTCTCGATTCCTAGTGTGACAGCAGGCCTGATTTTCGGGAGACTGAAGAACTTACAGTCGACGTCGTTGTGAGGACTCAGGTTTGGGGCCAAAACACAGATTGTCAGGTTTTGAACTGCGTATGATCCCCCAATGATGAAACCAAAAACCAATAAGCATGCGTACATCCATAAGTTGATTCCATTGACTTTTTGGTAGGGTTGACAGCGTGAAATAACCATTGTGCAATCGTTTTCCTTTTTTTTACCCCATTTTTGAAATATCGTGCTTCGGACACACTATCCAAATAACAAACAAACAATCTCCCCAAATGACACGCTAAGACTAAATATCACAAATTATTCAGATTTCCATTCGACACAAAACTTGAAGAGGGTGAGGAACGAATGGGGGCTAATGGGGGGATTCTGTTTACACGAAGTCTTAACCCTGCCCGCCGTCCAATAAGAAGGACCATTCATTGTTTCCATATCCGATTTACTTTTACAAAATACTTCAATTTAGTTTATTTGCCTCCTGTTAAAGTAGAAAAAATCTTCAAAAAACTTGCCGTGGATGACCCCGTAGTGTTTGTGCTAGTGCGAGATTACGACTTTACCGGAAATCGTCGGAATCCGGTCGGCAATGCGCTGGCCTCATTACATACATATTGCCAAGACTTAGTGTGGTAATACTTAAATCATTATCATAATCGCCATCTTGTACACATCTCTTTAAATATTATATCACAGAAGCGTTCAAAATCAACCAAATACGAATACCAGCATACTCAAAAAGCATCATAATAAATCAGCTGCAATTTTTACATACATGTATGCTCTACCTGTACATATACATGTAATCAGTTGATTTGGTAACCTTTTTTTCTGATGGGTTTTTTTTTTATTCTTTCGATATGATTACCGTCAGTGACTTACACCCTTTAATTGAATAAATAGCTTATTTGCATGACTGTACATCTGTTGTTCTGATTTATCTTTTCTTCATCCCAGAAACTTTTGAATACATTCTCAATAATTTGTAAATTAGTTGGATAAATCTTTGAAACAGGATAAATTTCCAAAAAAAATTTTTATATTAAACGCCTATTTTATTTTTTTATTTATTTATGTCCATATGTATTTGATTAACTTTGAGTCTTTACTGTTGTGATCAAACAACTGTACGTATGCTCGTCCTAAATTTTGACTTTTAAATGCCACCCTCTCACCCCTCCCCTCCATCCTTTCCGTATCGGAAGTAGCGAGATGAAGCTTCCGGTCAGTGACACGGGTTGTTATAAGGAAGGAGGGGTGGGGGACTGACCCCATGACCTACTTGAGATGTCTAACAGTTTCCTTTACTACCTACTTAATCCTTGATCGGTCCACGCTCTTGCTGCTTGCTCGTGAATGAATGTACTACTCAGAGACTTGGGAATTCCAAACAGTGTTACATATACTACATATAAAAAAAAACCCACCATGAAACTTTTATCTTTTGTGAAATGCAGTCAAACTGTTATAATAAGAAAAACACCCACCAAATCTACACCTTCTTGTTAAGATGAATTATTATAATTATAATACATGTAAATGATTGCAAGTTTGGTTCTCCATAATTCTACAAGCTTTCGGTTTAAATCAAATAATTAGTGGAATAATATATAGGTAATTAACTATATGGCTACTATTGAGCTTAGTAGATCAAATTACAGCATCTCAAAAGAATCTTGTCTTCAGATGTGAATTAAACATTGCATCTTGACATTTATTACGGGCAATATTGGAAACAGTATCACGCCGTAGTACATGTAGTTCTTATCTTTTTGTATGTTTAGTTGTATACATGTACACTTGTATATAAGTATGATGACATTTAATTTAACTGTATTTCTATATGGTTGGATTTAAATTATGAAAAAAACCCTTTCGATTCGTTTCATTCATTCCCATTTATACAGCCTCATAGAATTGTTAAGATTCTTAAGCATTAATAAGTTATTTCATAACGATGTAACGATTTTCCCTCTCATCTAACGAAACTGTTCTTTTTTAATGATAGAACCTTAAGGAGACTCTTGAAACATCTCAATGAGGCGGCCATACCGTCTAAATGACGCTATAGGCCATTATTGATTATCTGTATAATAATATACATTACTTGACTTTCAATGTAAAATTCTTTGAGATCAGAAAGGAAAAGAATTTCACCGAATCAACCTTTACTAGAAAAGATAAAAAAAAAAGATGATTGCGCGAAAAGATAAGGCACCCTCGACTTAATTAATCCCAAGGAATACAAAGATGTTTTGAATATCATGGATTCCAATTAATGAACAATGTTTTGATGAAAACTAACTTTTTTAAAAATCAATATTTTTCTACTGATTGTGATTAAAATGTTGAATTACAAGATTACCGAGTTTTTGAGTGCGTCGATGGGGCTGCTGATTGCAAAGCATTGTCTAAAATCAGAAACAAAACGGGCGACTTTCCGGATCAATTTGTAACTGGAAAGGTTTTGAGATACACACGATAGAGAAACACTTCTTGCATTCCAATAAAATTTTGGACGACGCCGGTGCAGTATCAATTAACGGTTTTATTTTTTTCAACTAAATGCAATTTGGGATTATTTTTAGGGAAACGACATGGGTGTCTTATCATTTGCATTCTGATAGTGGGTTTTAGTCAAAACATGCAAATAATGAACAAATAGGACAATAAATAGCTCAAGACTGTCAGCACGTCGGTGCACGTAAAAGCTTAAGTGTACGATTACCGGAATTACAGACCGCAGATATAAAAACTTTGATACATTTGCACCACGATTTCTTTTGGTATTTTCTTAAGAGTACAAAACATGAGTGGGTCATAATTTTTTTTTAGATGTTCGAACTGTGAGTAATAAACAATTCAAATAAGAGAATCACTTTTGCATTTTGTTGCCAACAGAATAATGAAAAGAATGGTTTATGGAGGAGTAATTGATAAAACAACCGACAGAAGCTATGGACGTCTGCTGAGGGAGATGACGTCACAGGACATGGACCCGTCATCTAACAGAGATAACAATAGGTCGTTCGTGGAAAAGTCGTAAACTATAGCTAATCAAGATACTTAACTTTCTTGCGACTTTTCGTCATAAAATAACAATAAATGCGGTTCTATTTTTTATATAAAAACATTGATTTTTGTGCTGGTTTTATTTTGCAATAAACAATCCTAGAAACAATAATATTGTACATGTATCTACACATGTACGGTACGTGTCACTTGACTTACAGTGTATCAGACGAATTAAAGAAATTCTTATCACGGGTTTTGTGTCTTTGGTAATGAATGCAACGCAAAAGGCTGTACTATTGGGACGCTTTTTTTCATATTAAGTTTTACAAGTGTTACATGAAATACTGAGGTATATGGTGTTTGATATTATTATTTGAAACATTTGACCCTGACATGGCGTTTAAAAGTATGGTATTTGTATATGACATTGAGTTTGAAAGTTGTAAAACTAAGACATTTTCATTCCATCTACATCTATGTCAAAAGTTAATATGATTAGTATGATCGTGCTTATATGATTAGCATAATCATGTACTTTATTAGGCATTCAATATTAGAGTTTGATCGTTGATATCATCATGGATATGGTGTATTGACCTTGAACCTACTACCTAATGCCCTTACCTTATCATCAGAGAGATTTAATTGACAAGCAATCTTCAATGTCCACCATGAAGTTAAAATAATCAAAGCCGTGTAGAATAGATAAATTGATTTAAATTTAAATGGTATCAAGTTGATTGATATGCAAATATTTAAACAATTTTTATTTTCAAACTGACCTTTTATTGCACCTAAAATTTCCACTTTTGAATGCTCTCAGGGTATAGGGTGAAAACTCTAATTTACGTATGAAGAAATATTGCACCTATTAATTCATAGTTGTTGATTTTTTTTGTTTCAACAAAATATATATCAATATAATTTTAAAAATTACTATTTTTTCCCCAATAAGAAATGTATACATTATTTTTATTACACGGCAACTTTCGCCGTTTTTGTATTATAAGGAAGAGTTTATGTTCGAAGTTGCACGAGTTCCTTCACATACAGATTTTATCATGTATCAATTTGACGATCAATTTACAAATACGAAATAAAACCTAATGAATTTGCGACAAATATAATTATATCTTCATATCCTTAGATGCACTGACAGTAAAGAGGGGAAATTGATCATACAAAACCGTAAGAACAGGACCTACAAAACAATATTCACGCAAAAAAAATAAATTAGTTCCTCACATCAAAATTTCTCTTGATCCTAAATTCGGAAGTTAATGGTCTGACCGATACCGGTGCTGTGTGACCAGAGAACGGGATTCCTTCCGCTATGTCCAAACAAGGGTTTCATATTAAGATCTAAATTCAATCGTGGAGAATTAATTTGCAACGCGATCCTATTTTCTGTATATGCACTGATCTAATGTGTCGAATGATCCTGGCATAAAACAAATGATAGCTCTAGTAAATGGAACCTTATCCGTTTTGCCATTGCCTGTTTACGATCGGGTAATAGGATTTGATGGCCATTAAACCTCGGTCGAGTATTTTCTGCTCTCCAGCCATCTTCTTCGATGCCTCGATGACAGAGAGGAGCATATTCCACATCCAGAGTTTTCTATAAGTGGTCAGTTTGACCGCATGCACTAAAAAAAAACCGTAAAAATAAACACAGAAGTGAGGAAGACAACCCGGTAACCTAGGTCACCACACGGTTAATTGGACTTCATACTCAAACAAAACTACTATCGACGTTTAATTCTAGTATTTCTCAGCGTGTAACATCAAGATCTGTCAAGATCAACATGTCCTTACAACCTCCAGGTTGAGTCAGTTCCAAGGTTCCCAATATCATCACAATTTGCTTGATATTTCGATATTCATAAAAAACATCTGTTTTGTGTCCAAACTACAAGCAATCAGTTAAATAGAAAAGAGTTCATTGGCAAAAAATAAACGCCCCATCTATTGCGTCTGATTGACACAACAAAAGATAAAATCTCACTGAAAACAGCAAAGTACCCGGATGTTATTATTTTTTTTAAATGTGCGAGGAGTTCCGGGTACTTCAGACTGTAAAAAACATTTATCTTCATAGGAAATGTGTTTTCACTTTTTTTGTTTCTACTGGTAAAAATAGGAGACAGATCAGGAAATCTTATTCTTTTCCCATAGTATCGATATCAATTATTATAATTATTATATATCTATCAAAAAGTGACAAAAGCGGGAACAAAGTACATACTTCACTAGTTGTATTTATTTAGCTCATAAACTCATGGTCCGTCTCATATTTACACGTTATTGCATCAAAGAATTTAAAGGGTAACTTTTATAGTGTGAAATGTTCGTGTTTCATAGATATTTGAACGGCTTTACATGTACAAGTAGTTGAAAAAAAATACTTCACTGTTTAATCATAATATTTTGACTTTTATTGCCTTAAAGTGGTTATCAAAGCTTTATTAAAAGGATACATGAACAAAAGCATAGAGCTCTCTCTCTCTCTCTCTCTCTCTCTCTCTCTCTCTCTCTCTCTCTCAATGAAACATACATATCAATCCAAATAAAGAAACCGCACAAAAACATTACACACTCCGACAGAGATAAACCCCTCTGCCACTGAGATTTCTTCAAGAACTCCATCCTAAATGCTCTTACTGTAATTAGTAATAAGTATTGATTAAGGTAGAGAGGAGTCTTTACTCTTTAATAAGCAAGCTTCCGTTCAACAAAGTATCTCGCTTTTTCCGATGCCATGGGATAATCCGATTATTCCAGATCTAAGTCATCTAACGAATGAGAATGAAATGAACGAGTCTCAGAGACAGAAATCCATAAACAGTAAAAAATACTTTTCATGAACCTGTACACATGTATATATTGTTCTTCCTGTATATGTACCTGTATATACCTTAAATTGGATTTGCAACCTGAAATATCATGGTGGTTTTTTGTTTTTTTTACAATTTGATTAGATGTTTGTTGGTAATAAATGAATAAAGGAATGGGTTCGAAGGTGTACATGTGTATATCATAATATTAAGTAAAATATATTACAAAAATTAACCAAAAACTAAGAGAAACAAAACCAATTTTCTTTTGACTTTTATCTTTCAAATTACAATTTTAAGACCAATATTTTAACGTTTATTTTTTAGGATAGTAAATGTCATTAATATACAATTAAATGCTCTAAATAAATACTCTATCTCTCAAAGAGCTGACCTCAAGCCCAAATCTGGACATAGACTTAAGTCAAAATTACAGACGAATGTTTGAAATATTTTAATTTATAAAATTATGCAAAATAATTGATTTTTCATGTAAAACAATGTGGGGGGTTTTCAATTCAATGTAAGTTCTTTTTTAAAAATCTAAATCGTATTTTTAAAAAGTATTTGTACAAAATGTAGTTGATATTCTGGATCATGAGATAGTTTAAAAATCCATTCATTATCCCGAAGTTTTATGATTTATAATTAAAAATTTTGAAAGTTAAGACGTACAGTACTTTAAGACGGAAATCATTACCAGATTGTTATATCGATAGATAATTGACTAAACACTGGTCTTTTATGTATTTGTATACTAAGCATTGGATCAAGAACGATAACTACGAAAGCAGAGAGAAATTGGTCCATCAAAATCTAGAGTTATCACTCTTTATATGACTGTGGGGATGTGCAATTTCAAAATGTATTGGATGTATGCCGAACTAAGTTTTAGATTTGAGGGTTTTTTTTAAAAAGAAATTTCTCTTAAAATTTCATTAGCTGAATTGTTTATTTATCAGAACTGCAATAGTCTGATAATACTGTGTATAATATCAGCTTAGCTTTTTAATATAATAAAGCTCAGCCTAAGGTGAATTTTTATACTGCAAGAACAATTAATATAATGACATGACACCAGTGTTTTAAATATATACTTATATATTAGAACTGTCGTCTTGAACAATTTTAAGCCCGATTTGATAACATAAAGGATGAGTGCAATGTTTATCTTACTTTAAAGTTGGGCCACAATGTTTGGAAAAATGAAAAAAAAAAAAATGAAAAATTGGCAATTACACACATTATCAGTTATAACTCTATAGCACCAGTATTATTCATGAAATAAAAGGAAAAGTAATTACAAGATAATCTCATTAAATCCATCTTAGTAAAATATATGTACGGGAAATTAAAATTATACCCGTTTCGATTATTTAAAGACCGCCACAATTGCTAAAAATCATACTACATTGAATTGATTTCTTTGAATAAAAAGCAAAGCTACATTTTCTAATTCCTTTCGCTGTTTGGTTTTTTGATTGCACCTGAAGCAGAGTCGATGAACAGATTTTGTAATTAGAATTCTTGGGGTTAATATTGTAAAAAGCTACATTCTACTTGATTTCCATCCAAAACAAATTGTTATACCTGGCCGCAAATACCGGAAGGCCAAACATCATTGTCGTAAAATGATATCCGTACCGTCGACAATAACTTCCGGTTCTCTTGACAGTTTACTATAAAGAGAGGGAAAATTCGGATCGATAAGGCAATGGAGGATGGAGACGCGTGCTGAGATTCTTTACGACAGATCAATAAGTGTTTTAACACAAGCTAATTGAATCGTCAAGATAATCAAATTGGTAAATAATGCCGCAATAAGAAGCTGGCGACTTTTACCAAGATAAATAAGTTAACCAATTCATTCCATCTGATGGGACATTGTAACGAAATCCTTGCTGATACATACAAACTAAATGGTTTAGGCGTTTAATAGTACATACAAAAAAGGGTCAGTACTAAGGAAAGGAGCGGTTGGGGTCAGTGTATCCCTTTTTAACACAGGGCCATTCAAATTGGTGTTATAAAATAGAGACCAAAACATTTTAAACTTTTTCTACAAAGAATTTAAATTGTTATAAAGCACGAAAATTTAATTTAAATTTTACACAGTATTTTTTTAATGTGGATTAAGAATATTAATAGATATCATGAACATAGAACGGGAAAAGTTCAAGAGAAAAGTTCAATGAATTGGCCCAACGGTCACAAAGTATTTAAGAGACTGGCGGTGGGTTTCAGACGATGGAGAACACGGTTAAGAAAGAATCTTAAAATTACATTCATTAAATAGCATACAACCGTAATGCCTTCTCAAATTGTTGTCGTAACATATATATATATATACTCTGCATAAAATGATTCTACAAAATCATTTCAAAGATATACATGTATTTGATGAAATTTCAGCCACCAAAATTGCACCTTCATGCACCCTCAGATTCATGGTTTTAAAAGACTTTAAAAATATCCTGTTTTGACATTATTGGACGCATCGCCCTGGAATAAAAAAACTTATCCAAGAAAATTTCTATCATTATCTTCTTCTTAGAAAGATGTTAAGGTCTTTCTTTTTTTATGGGCAAACACACTTAAAGAACCAAAGGTGCTCTGTGCAAACTTTGTTAAAATCGTTCCATGTGTACCAAAGAGGAATCATGAGGAATTTGGAAATTGAACAAAACGGACTAAGAGGTCAAGTCAACCGCTAGTCTAGTTTTGACCATCAAAGCTCAGATACCAGAGCTCAAGAACCTTCTGTTCGAGTTAGCTTAAGCAATGATCATGAGGGTAGTATCAACAAGACAACCTGTGCCTGATTTATACTGGAACCAAAGTCTTTTGTTTGTATTTATACGCTGTGAATGATAGAAGCTCGTATGTCACCTTTAGAACGTGTGGCGCTGTCTTTGACAAAAAGCCAAGACGGTGACAAACCCTTTTTAAAAACAAAGTCTTGAAGGTTTGCTTTCGAGTATTACGCAATAAAGAAGCATACCGCTTCATCAATCAAGAGCTGTAGTTTTTACTTGACAGTCTATCATCAAAACCAAGCAACCATTGTCAGAATTTAACGAATATCGATCCCGAATGTATAAAACACCGCCCAAATCCTAGCACTATTGGGAAGTTCCAGATTAGTTTTGCCTCGGTTACGACCGTCCAATTTACGACGCAAAAGACCCAAAAGAGATTCGATACTTTTCACAATATAGACAAAGCAAGTTTCTTCAATGACAAAGCTTAACAAAGAGTGTGATAGGGCATTTATGAGGAACGTGCAAAGAACTTCATAGTTGTATTAAATTACGAACCAACCCGTCTTTAAACCCCGTAAAAATTAGAATGGTACCCATGCCTATTTATTAAATTTACTTTTTTGCATTATTTAAATAATGCCCCTTACATTCTTTCCTGTGTCTAGAAAATTATAGTTCGACAGTATTTCAATATACGTGTTTAAAGAAAACTAAGACAAAAATTCTAACAAGATTTTTGGTAATACATGACATTTCTTTTATTTTGAAGTGAAATAATAACAAGAGGCCCACAGGCCTTGACGGTCACCTGAGTACCATAGTCCTTAGACTGACATGTCAGAGAGTCTTATGTTTGCATTATTTTTAAGCTTCATTTTAAAGTCTAAACCACATTAATTCAATATTACCAAGTTACAACTTACCATGTAGATTTCAAGATGAAGTTAAAATTGTTAATGGATGAAACACAGCAATTACCCTAAGTAAAAATATATGTTCAATATATGGCCATATTTATAACCACCCCCCCCCCCACCCCCAATAAAAAGCCTCAACTTCTGCCCCATGGCCTGAGCAGTGAGTTTCACAATTTAACATCAGGACATTATGAACATAATAACAATGCATGGCTTAATCTCCCACGACTGTGATAGTACAGAAGAAAATATTATTAAATCAATACATTTTCATTTCATTAGGAAGTTAATATATATGGTAAATATGTTGAATGTGTAAAACTCCCCGCTACATGGACAACAACGTACATTGTTATCACGCATAAATGTAAGAGTACTGTATAATTATACATGTACATTGACGCTGTAAAAATCAACAATGAAACCCGGTTAATTGAAATGTTCAAGTTGCTCCCTTTCATACTTAGATCAGACATGTATACGAATCAATGAGGTGAAGAACAATGAAACTCTCAACACAATAAAAAGTGAATCACTGATGGGATTACTTCACGTTTAGCATCCAGCTAACGTTACCTACTTATGTTTTTCTGGGAATCGCCTTTATTCCTACCAGTTTCATGTATGTGTTGCTTCATCATATATTTACAAGACCTCCTCCCTTCCACCCCCCCCCCTCCTTTAACCCCAAACACAATACTAGTAAAGTAATCCGATAGAAAGATTTAAATAACTGCACAAATCAAATGAAAAAATAGAGTAATTAAACGAATTGGAAATGCAATACATGTATATTTAACGAATATGTGCAAAAACTGTTTTAAAACTATAATTAATGGATTTTTAGTAAACATTAATTTTGTAGTTTGTTCAAAAACGTTCTTCAAGTGATGTGTTTTCAAAGATGATTCTCTTGTGGTACATTCATATCTCAATAACACATACAAATTGGCTTATATAAGAGGGGCCACTTTATGGCCATTTTTAAGAGCAATCATTTCGGTAAACACCAAACCCGATGGCTAAATGTCCGAACCCGACGACCAGACGATTGCGTGTGACGGAAGGCGTTAAAGCTCTATGAAACCTTAGGGGGACCCTAATTCCAATCACCATTTGCCTATAAAAATGGAGAAGCCTCTGTGAGGTCATGCTTTACCCTGGGGACGGATTGGGTATTGGCTTCCTCTGATGAGCTTTGGATGGTCTTTGGTTGACATGAACCGAGGCGTAGAGAGTAATAATGAATACAATGCAAGCATATGGTGGAATGTTTTGTTCTTTGCTTTGTAATTTTCTGGAAACAACATTTGCAATTTGTTATCTATATCGTTGATTAAAAAGGGCTTGAAAAGGGTGTACTATGCTTAATAATGAT
Organism: Magallana hongkongensis; assembly: GCA_016163765.1. NCBI lineage: Eukaryota > Metazoa > Mollusca > Bivalvia > Ostreida > Ostreidae > Magallana > Magallana hongkongensis. The sequence goes on from WFKH01011926.1 coordinate 28,297,980, forward strand.
AATAATATTAATGTCGTTTGCTGTTTTCTTAATTTTATGACAGGAGGCTTTGACAAAACCTATAATTTTTCGTGCAGTATATATATTTATGATGCTAATGACAAAGACTAATGAATAAACACAACTGAAGGATCCAATGACTGTTCCTTTGCCAGGAGAATCATCATAAACTAGAGCTAATTCTTCATCTTTCAGAATGACCGTGATAATAAATATGGTCATCTCCTACAGTATTTTAGAGTCACCACAAAAGCCCGCGGGCAGAAGATGGGTATTTGATGCGAAAACATCAATACAAATACACATAAACTCCAAGCCAAGAACTGGTATCTAATAATAAACATAATTGATCACACGGGGACTATTGTAAAATCCCAAGGAATTACGAACGGCTCGCTGGTTTCTAATAAGTGCATCCACATAACGAGAGAAGCCTTTAAAAGCGACGGAGATCTTATAGTCTTGTAGCATGATTTACGACGCGCGCCGTGCACAAACAAGGAGAAATTTCGGGAAGAGAGCCAATTAAAATATCCCGGATGATTCGAAACTTCGGCTGACGTGTTTGTTACAGCTTAAAACGCCGACCGCAGCTAACCGATGGTTACGATAACTATAAATATAGGGGCATTTAGAACTCGAGCTGAAAACATATGTAAAGTTTTTATTTTAAATTACTGCTTTTCTTTCATCTTTGGACGATTGATATAGACACGAAACCACAAAATAGCAAGGGATCACGGAATTTCTCTTAACTCGGTAGATGGCAATAGATAAAGGCTTGTGTGAATGGTTTCATTTTTAAGAGACCACGTATTTTTAGTTAGAATTTTCTTTGAAATTCATCATTATGTACCTCTTTTTATATTTATTTAGTCAAGTAAAATATTCATTGCAATCATTTAGATTATTTTCGTCATAACCTCTGTGTTGAAAATAAAATTTGATTCTAGTATATATGTAAGAATTATAAACATGTATATTCTGATTTAGCTGCAGAACTGCGGGAAATTTGCATTGAAAGTCCGTCAACCCAATTTTTCCGTAGAGCTACAGTCCTTCAGCTGATTCTGATTATAAATGGACGTATATAAGGACTTCTTTCATGCCAAAGGCAACGCTTTGATTATAACAAAACTATACAATTATTCATAGATCGCTATGCCGATACTCACCAATAATGAAAGAGATACCCTTACTCATAATTTTAAAGATATACTGTCATCTACACTATAATTAAGAAAAATCCATTCCATCGTTGCCAAAGAAAACATCCTGGTTTAAGAGGGTTTTATGGTCGTGGCCATTTGAAAACTATATCAATCTCCTTTAGAAACAGAGCTCTGAAGACAACAAAAAAATATTCCAATTCTTAAGCTGAAATATTTGAGTAATATTTTTCTTCACTAGACAGTAATTTATGGCTAAAGCAATCATCTCTAAGGATCTGATAAGGTACATATAATTTTTAATTCCTCAGCCTCCATAAAAATGAAAAAAAAAACCCACCAAAACATCGATTGGAATCGTGATCGTTTTTCAAAATACATTTTGCCCTGCAAAAGAGCAATACCGCAGTTACCGTGAAGGTGCTAATTCCGACAAAAATTTATTTCTTCTTTCATTGTTTATCAATTTAATTCATATGTCGAATACCGGTAATAAAATAGAATATTTTATTCAGTATCGAAAAGATCAGTTCCTTGATGTTAATGTTTTTATTTTTCATCTGATAATTTGATAAGACATACGTAGAACTAGTCGTGTTCCTTGATTGAAGCACTATTGAAACTTATCTGGTTTTCACTTTAATTTTTTTAATTTAAATTACCTTCAATTGAAACACTGTACAGTTTTTAATCGAGTTTAGGGGCCGATAAGTGCCGTCAATTAACGATCGAACTAACTTTTTAAAAACAAAATGGCGGCCAATATGGCGGCGCCCAGGGCTGGAAGAAAATTTTTAGCCCATAGTACCCCTGAATCAACTCTCATTTTTCACTGATTTTCTTATATATACGTGTTACCATTAATCCTCGCTCCGCGAGGCGGGCTTCGCCCGCTTCTCGCTGCGCTCGGTATTATTTTTCATAAATATTTCTATTAACCTAGTCGTTTTTAAAACATGTTTAAAAATGCATTATGTTAAGAAATACCAATGCCGTATATTATACATGTACTAATAAATTCTCCGTTTTTTATCAATTTTCTAGGCATGTTCTTAAGAATTCCGCTTAAACACACGACTACTTAAAACAACTGACCACCTCCTGGCGGCCAGTAATGAATGGTGCAGCGAATTTCTGCTGATTTACCTCTAATCAATCGATCATATGAAGAATTTAAATTATAGTTCCCCGTACTACACTGTAAGTACTATAATTATTATGATGGATACACAAACTTCAGAGGACTGAGTACAGTCAATAGACAAGGCCATATTTAGACTATGGCTATATCAATCTCATTAAGACCAGCTCTGTATAATGATATAGAAAAGTGTTCGATTAATTTTAAAGCTATTATTATAATAATTTTTTCCTAAATATTAGTTTATGGCTAAAGAAATCATCTCTAAAATTTTAAGGTAAATCCGGTTGGTCTAATTGTTGCCCACCCAGCCTCCTTAACGAGAAAACGTTGCTTGAGACTTGAGTGTTTCTTTTATATATAATTCTTATTCATAATCCGAAAGGTCTCAAGTTAATTACAATCAGAACTGAAAACCACATTCTTTGTAAATCCGAAAATTAGAGAGAAAAATAAAACAACAAATTGGCTTGGAGAGTAAAAGGCGTTATCATGAGGGATTACTATGGAAACCCTTGGTTATTTAATGATTGGGTACAAACTACATTAAAGTTACATGTACATTAAAGTTGCCACGGCCATATTCTAGCATGTTGCTGGAAGTCATGATGTTACGCAACACTCATGTTGCAGGTTGCTATCAGTTAACCACGTTGTAATTAGCTACTCACATATTGTGTGTTGCTAACCGACTATCGTAATCGTGTAACGATTAAACGCGTTGGCACAGAATAAAACAGAGTGGGAAAACTAATCTTAATTACAGAGGAAATGTGATGAAGGACTTATCCTCTAACAAGTCACTAATCAATACCTGGAGGAAGCTGTATTACTTCAACTCGTTAAAATTAGGATTAAACTTCATTCATGACAAAAGAACATCACATCTGAGCCCCAGTCTATCATCACAGTGCAGCGCGATCCTGAAAATGTCAGCCATTTTCGACAAACCTGAGAACATATTGTCCATTTACAGTGTAAAAGCGCGGCTCACAAACACAGAATCCGCCAGTCATGATTATATTTTACTAATTTAATCGAAAGAAGGCACGACACGCGAATCTTCTTTGCGACAAAAAATGAGCGTACATTGGACAATGATCTGAAAGACGAATCCGGGTATTTATCTCTGCAATGATCGCGAGGCATTAATCAAAACGTTTAGCCGACCTCGCTTTCTCCCAGGACCGCAGTAAATGGAAAATGTCATTCCGCAACAAATAGGTCTACGGTTGTGACTGGAGAACGAATTAACTACATTCGTAGACGAAGCACGGAAAGGAGAAGCGATGTGAATTTCATATGTTTATTTCGTCTAAATTGTTTAAGTAACAGAGGAATCTAAAAGAGTTGATATGAATTATCTAATTCTTTGTGAACTGTAACACAAATTTACGATTTGTTTTTAAAAATAGGTATAAACTTCTTGGTTATGATTGTTATCTACGGGTTAATCCATATGCCCCGAGACCAAATGCTTTATGAGTTATAGATAAATCACATGTATTTACATAGTCTTGTCTATTTCTTAATATATATAAAACAATTTATTCCACATAAATATGCGCGCATATGTACTTCTACAAAATATGTCTACACGGTTACTTAAAGATAAATGGAGTTTAATCAAACTTGAGTTATCATGACCGATGTTATAAGTTATCGAGTAATAAATTAATGAAATTCAATGATCTTTACATCAAAAGTGTATTACAGTAATTAACTCAAGATTATACTCTACCGTAACGTTTATCTCATGTCTTCATTATATAATGGTTGCCCTCACATTACAGATAAAGATGAAAGAAACGATCTGATAAAGATGTATCAGTTTTGTTTAGATTTGTGATAAAAAAAAAATATATCCACATAAAATGTGTGTACCTAGAAAAAATAAACAGTTAAGATTTAAGATAAATTCATATTTTCTGAGCTGACGAGAACAAATGCTTTTTAGAAATACGGGAATTATCCGTCACTAAAACAGACCTAGTTACCCCCTTTGCGCACCATTACCCACTACTCCTAAACTCACCGTCCAGAGAATTGTGTATTAATCGGAAAAAACGAAAACCGGGCGAGGAGAGTTTTCATTATCGCTGGTCACAGTGGTTTTGAAATGTTGGACGTGAATTGATTTCTTTGAAGCAGCGTGCTTAAGAAAAAAGAACACATTTAATAAACGGGGCTCCGCGAGTCGAGGTGTAAGCGAGTTTTGTTGTATGTGAGCAACTTGTACAAATGAGTCTCGCGTATAAAAATCAAAAACTTGATTGAAATTATTGTAAGTTTTGATGTCCAACTTTAATGTTAGTTTCATCTGACTATTCATTTTAGTGGGGTTAAATTGCCGACAGTTATACATGTATGAATTTATAGGTTGCTTTAAAAAACCTCGTTATATCGACTTTTTGTTTAATATCCTTCTTTGAAAGATGAGTCATTACAAAACTAATAATTTAAAAACTGTTTATACCGAATACCTTTAAAAATTAATTGTAAATATTCTTGATATGGTTAGAAGCTCTGTAAGTGTTGGGTTGCATTTCAAAGAGTTTGTGTCTACAGCGATTTATCTAGTGGACAATATTTGACAGACATCATCCCTTTACGACAATCTCCAACATCTACGACAATTTCCAACCTTTACGATAATCTCCAACCTTTACGACAATCTCCAACTTTTACGATAATCTCCAATCTTTACGACAATCTCCAACCTTTACGACTATCTCCAACTTGTACGACATTTTTTTTTTTTTTTTTTTTTTTTTTAACAAAGCTTCTTGATCTTATGACAGATTATAACCACAAAGCAAACAGTTGACATATTTTGAGGTTTCTGTAGAACTGTAGCTATTCCAAGAAAAAATATGAATGGCAGACGCAAGAGTGAGTACTACATTTTTCGCAATTGAAGAAAATTTTAAGTCTGGAACTTGTTCTACTCCTTTTGTAATATGTACAATGAAAGTATGTTCAGACCAAAAAAGTTGATATATTTAAAATCTACGTACACCCATGACAGATTTAGTGTTGTCATTGGATAAAGGGTTTTTAAAAGAAATGCAACGGAATCGATCACCATCAAATTCCAGATACGAAATAAAACCCTTAATTTGTTGCAATATTATCAGCACAGACTTCGCAACTCGAACCACGTCCAAGCTTCACAGTTCAGTGGCCATGCATTCTATGTATAATCATTTCGGTCATAATTCGGGCAATGATTGGTCATTGACCACTTATGATTATTTGAGGGAATAAATCCCAAAGCTTAGTAAAGGAATTGATAACAGCAAATAAAGAGATAGGAATGGATCGAAAGTAAAGGGGAAAATATCCGTATAAGTGAAAAGTATTACTAACTTATGAACTATGGTAATAAACCGGTATACAAATAAATGCTAGACAAAGCTCTACAATTCACTAAAAAATACTTATTATGTTATTAATCAATTACATGTGTACAATTTCATCTGAATGTTATAAAATAATTATACTCATCAATTACTGTGTAACTTGACATACTTATTCGATGAGAGGATACATACTAGTCAAAATTTCTAACGTACCAGGCAAGTCTTTGTATTACACTGTTCCTTATTCTAATTATTTTGACCATGACATTGATTAAATATAAAGAATAAAGAAAAACAAAGCATTTTTTAAAAACTCAATCAAAATTTATTTAAGGGCTTTATAAAAAAAAATCAAGAAGGTAAAGGTACCCTACGATATAAAAATCACATCATTAATACCTCGTGCTTTCCCCATTCGCACTAATGAGATCCCTCAATTGAATTAAAAACCTTTGTGGGAGGTTATTCTATTTGTTTATGTGGTCTACATCTGCAAAATTCTGATGCTGAGGATCTGTCTCACTCTAGAGTTTATCTCGTCCCACTACTACTGGTATTAGGGTTTTTATAGGGAGTTGGGTGTGTTCGTATGTTATGTTTAATTTGTTTTAAATTTGTACGTCTTTTTTAATATTTTTTCTGCTTTACTTTAATTGATTACACCATTATTTATTTATATCCGTGACTGTTAAAACAAATTGACATCTTTATCTCGGTAAATTGGTCTGACAGGCCATTAACGTGTTCCAAAATGTGCCGTGCAGTTGCGCGTGCTGTGCGGTGTCTGTCAGAAAGGTCAGTTACCCTTATGTAGCGGTCATGCTAACGTGTCGTTACATGACGTCTTGACCTTCGTGGTAGGTCTTCAACACTTCCGGTTCCATTGGATTTCCGGTGAAGCCTGAGAATGATTTTGTGGTGTCTGTAAAAATATCTAGCGATCTGTGATGAATATTATGAATTTGGAATAACTGTCTTATTATTTAGGACATCAGTTTTAACGCAAATATCGTGAAAGGAAACAAACCTATCGTGAACCGCGCTCTGATTTGACTACGCCAACTGCTCTTGAAGGTTTTTGGGCAGACATGCGCTGCATAGTACTTAATTGGTTTTATGTTTTTATAAGCACTTAAAGGCAGGGAACCGATCGAATCGAGTCGTTTTGAAAAACACATCCGAAAAACATATCGAACACGCACTCCGACATTTCGATTACAATTTTTTTGACATGAACAGATGAGCGTTTTAAACTGCAGACGATAGTGGCAACGACTCAAAATATATTAAAATTGAGTTATAAGCATTGACAGTATATTTTTTTGCTCATCGAGAAATGTTTAAGGTTTCTAAATAATAGAATATTAAAAGTGGGGCGTTATAAATTTTGACCAGTATATATAGGCTCTGCCTTTTTTCCAATCCTTATCGAAATTATTTAATAAAATATGTTTATATCAAATAAATACTAGGTGTGTAAAAATTGAAAAAGAGAACTAAAACCAGACGTAAAAAAAGAAAATAACAGAACGCGCTCCTTAAAGTGTAATACTTGTAGCAATTTTCAAAAAAATAATCCCAACTTTTTTACCTTTATCCATTAACTCGAAAGAAATATCAACTGAAAACGATCAAATCTTAAAATGGTACTAATATATTATAGGGTTTTGTATACTACTCACTTCAACTAATTGTTTGATACTGATTTTGCCAGAAGGTATACTTTTACAATCAACCTTTGGTGAAACATTAATTGAATACCTTCTTTTGAATTGCATAAGATAATCTGAATCCTCTTCTAATGATAACTAAGCCAAGAAGGGCTTTATTCGATTTGATGAAGTAACCGATCCGTATTGTTATCCACATTAATATCAAAGAAACTATAGAAAAACAGATTGATTCACAAAGAGTGTAGTAGTAATTTCCCGTGTGAAACATGCTTCTAAGTATTTTTTTTAAAACTTTATCCTCGCCATTCGATTTGGTTCTTCCTTTCGCTCGACACCAAATCTCATAGAACTCAGAAACAGTATATATGACGTAATCGATTCAAAATGTGAGTGGGTAGAGATAAAAATTAAAAAAGATATGGCATTTTAAAGTAATTGTAGTTCCCGGGTTTTTTTCAACATTCTCGATTTGAACAGTCAATTGTTTTCATTGTTTTTACAACATTATAAGAATAATCATGACGTCATTAAATTACCGCCATCTTTCACACTGCATTCCAAGACTAAAGCCAATTTTTACTGTTGTTCGTAACTTTGCAGATTGTTTACACAGTGTTTTGTTAACAACTTTGGAATCATGTTGACATGCTTGCAATGGAGTTCAAGAACCTAAATTATCGATCATTGTACTCCATTACCAATGTAGTTGTTTGTCCAGCAGAACAATCAAAACCCACGTTGCATAATTCAAGCACACAGAACACAGTGGTAGGAATGAAAAAAAGGAGATTGTCATTCAAGTGCCCAAATACTTAACGGAAAATTAATTTCCGAGAGCGCATTCCATTCTTTACATTTGTGTTATCTGCGAATGAATGAATTTACAATCAGGAATAATAATTTGTGGGCGATTATTGCCTGGATTTCTGTACACCCAGCAAGGCAAATTGTATTGTTTGGAATCAGCCTTGAAAAGCAAATTTTAGATTCCAATTTTATTTACTATGACAGAGATTTACATTAATACAGAGACAGTGCAAAATGGGATAATTAAATTTATTATTTGCATTGTGTCGGATAATTATGACAATACAAAGATGCAAAACTTTCCATCCGTTTATGGAACTGTTTCCTCAAAATTCATGTCAAATGATAGACCAATGCCTACAGAGTTTACAACTACTATTGATTTAGGTGTGTCTTACTAAACTTCATGTAGGAAATCTACTTTTCTACTTTAAGATAATCATCAAAATTGATATTTACCAAGAAAATTATAACCATTTTATGGTTGATTGTATTTCATGTACGATACACGTGTCTAGATTACATTATAGTAGGAAGAAACATGTTTCAATGACAGGCATCATTTGGTTCTAAGTTATCCATGTAAATGGAGATGTATTCAAAAATTGCCGGATTAACTAGATTTTTGTGATTTTTTATTACATATACTATAATTTTTGTTTGCTTTTCAATATATTCGATCAGTGCTTACTATATATTCAAGATGTATTACTATAGTCATGTATTCTTTAGACAATTGCGCGGAAAAATACAGTTCTATTCATAATCAGCAAATACAACATAACAAAAAATGTTTAGTATATCGATGTATAAGTAAGACGTGTTAGAAAACAAAATTAACGTAAAATTAATTTTAAAAGGCACCTTTCCCCAAGAAATGTAAATGTGAAGTATTCATATTCCTACGCTGCCTCCTCAGTCTTTTTCACGAAAATATAGGTCATTCTTCGATTGACAATTTTTTCACTAATGAATATTGCTTATATTACAATAATTATACTACTGTTATGATTATTGTTCGTTAGTTATCACACAATCTCTTTTAATTATTTATTGTGTATGAGTGTGGTTTTTTATTTCTTTTTTAAAATGACGGAATGGTTATGCAACACCTGCACCGTATTTCTGATCGCACGTGTAGACTCTGTTTAAGGATGTGTGCACTGTTTGCTAGTGATGCAAGAATGGTGGCAGTATTTGCTACGGACAAGAAGAACTATAACTAGAGCAAAGCTCGTTGCAAAGCAACGAGTGGGTCTTCCGTTTAATGTCGAAAGTAATGCTAGAAGTTCCTGTAAGAAGCAGAGATCTTAAACCAATAAAAAGAGTAACTAAATCAAAAAGATAAAAAAAAATCGAATAATTCTTGGTACGACTTAACAAAATCCGAATAATTTTAAGTACGACTTAACAAAAACCTTAATGATTTCATGAACGACTTAACAAAAAAAAATCCGAATGTGTTCAGGTACGACTTACCAAAAGTTTTTAGGTACGAGTTAATTTAACTTAGAAATTAACACTACTTTTTTAACCAAGAACGCGGAATCAAAATTTCAGAAAAAATCAAGTTTTAAACCCCAATATCTCTTTAATGCATCGTCCGATTTTAAAACGGATTTCAGTGTTAGATTTAGCTTGAAAAATTCTACAAAACACGTATACGTTTTTGATTTGATCAAAAAATTCAATTTTTCAAAAAATTTGATTCACTTCCGGTTTCGACCGGAAGTGACGGATTTACATTTCCAGCCTTATTACAGAAGTAAATTTACAAAATCATAACCATTGAAAATTTCAAGCCTCTATCTTAAAGAATTTTTGAGAAAAGCCACGGACAAAATGACTTTTTAAAAATTTTAAAAATGACGTTACGTCAAAACGAAAGTGACGTTGTCATTGAAACTCTAATATCTTTTCGGGACACTAACGTGCAACAATCGATGAAAATTTCAGTGAAATCGGTTGAAAACTTTTTGAGATATGAAGCCAAATAGGAGTCAGAAAAAAAAGTATAATAATAATAATATGTAAAAAGAAACCGAAGAATAACTAGAGCAAAGCTTGTTGCAAAGCAACGAGTGGGTCTTCCGTTAATGTCAAAAGTAAAGCTTGAAGTTCCTGTAAGAAGAAGAGTTCTTAAACCAAAAACAAGAGACACTAAAACAAAAAAATAAAATAAATCGAATAATTCTTAGTACGACTTAACAAAATCCGAATGATTTTAAGTACGAATTAACAAATACCTTTACAATAAAATAACCAATACTCAGTACAGTAAGCATATTTCTTTTGATGTCATTAAATGTTCAAATAGTTACTATACGGAGTAAACCGCATTACGGTTGGTTGGTTATTTTGCGGTTGGAAACGGAAGACCCTAATAAAAAGAAACCGAAGAATAACAAGAGGGTCTTCCGTTGGAAACGGAAGACCCTAATTATACGCTAAGTTCTTAACAAGTTCAGTGATTTTAACTTAGAGATCGGCTAAGCACAGTGAAAATTCAAGTTATTTAAAAGTCGAATATCTTGGATATGGGGTAACCCATATCTATTCTTGTTTAAATGAAAATTCAGTTTTCCACTGTACGACAGAAAGTTATGGAAGACGAACCTAATACTTTTTTTTCCAAAGGGGTAATCGAAATCAAAATTTTGAGTGAACATGCCAATTGTTGAAAATAAAACATAATTGAAAAGGTTGTGTTTATGTCAACAATACCTTGTACAATTGCCGTTTTCACATATTTTTCTTTTCACAAATTTTGTCCTTGATTAGTAAATTTATACAAGACATTTTCCCATTTATAGACTCGCCCTGCATAGTTTTATTTTTGCGGTTGATTTCGGACAGGAAACAGGTCAAAATGACATGCACCTATAAGCAAGTTACCCTGTTTACTAGAGTACATGAGCTTATTCCTGTATATACAGATAATTTCTAACATGCGCTGTAACATGATCTCAATTAAGTGTAAATATCCACGAGTACTTTTTGACAAATCAAATACGTCACATATAATTGCAGAACTGGGTCTGATTTAGGCAGATCATTGCACCAGGGAGAAAAGATCGGATCAGGGACCCGTGGACGTGAAAACCAGTCCCTTAATTACATGTACTAGGTATATAAGCGGCACAAGGCCGATTATAGCTATGATAAAATAACCAATACTCAGTACAGTAAGCATATTTCTTTTGATGTCATGAAATGTTCAAATAGTTAATATACGGAGTAAACCGCATTACGCACTGACATACACGTATCTTTGTCAATCTAACTTTCCTTTGGTGAACTGTAGAGAAACGTGGTCTAATGCAAATATTCTGATTAAATGATGGAGGACAATTTGAAGTTCGATATAAACATAAATGACGCAAGCGTCTTTTAGGCGAACCTTTTTCTCTGTTGACCTAATTTGTACTCAACCACCCATGAATAACACTAATAAAATTTATTTCATATATGAAAGAATTTGTTAAACCATCTCTGTCAATTCCCTATATTATTACATGTAACAATAATGCAATTGTAATGTAACAATTTACGTAGAGTGAATCAGAAACGGATGGGTTATGACTTCACTTCACAACGATTACAATGTATTTGTTTTCATTCCATTCTTTGAGAGAGAGAGGTTTAATGATGGGAAGAAATGTCATTGTATTATTTAAACCTTTTGTCCTTCCAACATAGTCATATTTCAGTCAATAGATTGTTACAACTGACGGCATTAATTAAATGAAGTCATATTTTTAAATCCATAATGCAATGCTATTAGAACGCAGTAGAAAACATTACTGAAGATCAATTCAATTTGTCGTCTTTATTTCATTCCATATTTTTTTTTTTTCAAAAAGGGATTTATGTAAGAAGGAACGTAATCTACTAAACTTGGTGTACTGAACTTAGTTACAGGTTTTCTAAACTATTCACTAAACGAACATCAAGGAGTAACGTTGAATAACAATGTGGTTTTTATTTTTTTCAACTTCTGTTGCAATTAGTGAATTTTGTTTCGCGATTCTCATTTCAACTTTAAACATCTACTCAAATCTGTTAATTCTTTATATTTTTCAAGTACAATGGCTTTTAAGCTTGTAAGACGTTATCAGGATTACGATTTCTTTGAAGATGGAATGATAAATGTTGAGGCTCTTGTTGAACGCAACCACATTTAATTTACTGGTATCCAAGCCAACCGTTTATCAACTCGACAGTAAACATTACAAACCATCGAAATGTTACCATGACCTATCAAGGTCACTAATTCAGCAAATGACCTTGACATCTTAAAACACAATATCTGTGCTTTCCTGAAATCAAAATCTTAGTATGTTTTCCAATAAAAAATAAACATATGTCATCCATTTTTGTACTTTGTTTACAAATCAAGTTTTACCAAAATGGCTGTTTAGGGAAATGTGATTTGTCACCAAAAAAAACCCACCAGGATATGGGGTTGTAGGTGGTGGTGGGATGAGGGTGCCTCTCTTGCCATATTGGTAGACTCGAGCCACACTTTATACATACCTCCATAACCGATCCCAATTTCAGAGATCATTTTATTTTCCAGGTCTCCGAGATCGCCCAAGTTGTAATAGTCCTTGCGCTTGCTAGTGTTTTTGTAATATATGGATGAACTCATTATCTTACAAAAATCTTCAGAGACATTGATTCCCTGCTGCTCGTAAAGAATCTTAAATTTATTCCACTTAAACTGGTCCAGAAATTTATGTATGGAACTGGCGAAAATGTTGAAGTTCACTGCGCCTGCGCGAGTCAGAGTGAGGTAATCCACTAGGTGGAACTCATTAAAGTCATCCGCCATCGCTCCCACCGAGACAATTGGTATATTCCAGAACCTGGACTGAAATTGAAGTTAATTCGAACAGATTCAAAAGATGCTCGTAATACATTTTGTAACATGAAGTTATTAACATTTTATATAAAATGGTACGATGTCGAGTGAAATTGTAAAAAAATCAAAATTATGGTGTACATGTATATATGATATTTTTAAACAATCCATGTTTTACAGAAATCGTTTATACTTTTATTAAAACGAAAAAACCTTTCAAGAAATAAATTGAGTATGATTTTGTAGGGTAATGTCTTGTTCAATCATCACTTTGTGTCACGAAATCGAACTTTTATGGTAACCATTATACATTCGTACTCTTAGAAACCCTGCTTAAAAGTATTGCTTTAACTTTGTTTTTGAATATTATATGCAAAGCATTTCAGAATGTATATCTGACAATAACATGTAACTGCTGATAGTTGTTTAGCGCCCGATTGAGGGTATTTTACTCCAATAAACAACCACAATGGCGTAAAAGGACGCCAGCTTTTTGATAGCTCAGACCCTTTGCAATTACTGCTACACCTAATATAATGTTGTCATTTTGAAAGGTATAATAGTGAGTGGAGGAAATGTGTCACATAATCATGAATGGGGAGATGCGGTTATCTTAAGTTTTAAACCTTGAAGGGGAGTGGTTAATATATGAATACATGTACTTATGACTGAAAATAAAGTTGGAGAGGAACAATTATACATTCTCAGGAAAAAAAGTTTTCCCCCCCCCCCCCCAACAATATATGTATTGTTATATATGTGACAGGAAAGTCCGATTTTCAAATTGTTTCAGCTTTAGTCCCTAATGCGACTCCCTGTTCTGGGATTTGATACCATGGCGCAATATTCCTAATATTTTTGCTTTAATATCATCGTCACAATGTCAACATGATTTGTTTATAGATTAAAAGTATCCACGCATTCCGAATAATTTCTGTTGATGATACAATTTCTATCTTACCGGTATTTCTCATACTTTAGCATTACTAAGAGGAGAGAATCGGTTGAAGAATTGGATAAAATTCAAAATTGAAAACTTAGCAATGATCAATGCCTACATGTGTGTTCCTAGACTACTAGTACCTGTATTAGAAGTGAATTTACTTCAGTATTATTATTTTCATGTTTTATGTCTCTTATCGGTTTCTGAAATGTTTTAATATTGGCGCTCCAAAAAACATTAAAAGGGTGTGAGTTGGTTTTTTTCTTCAAACACTCTTTGCTATTGTTTTTTTTTTCCAATGTCATTTGTCAAAAGTGCAGATGCGGAAACAATTCAATCTCCTGACACGATCTAATAAACACAAATTAAACCAAATGGAGCTCACTGTTTCTACTTTGGTTTTTGCAATTTTGTCTAGATTTTCCTGAGTTAAGTGTTACTGGGTTATTGGGCTGTTCCGTTTGACACCCTCTACACGCAATCACTGTCGCCCCGACATTGATTTCTTAATTTCGTCCTGTTCATTCCCTAAAATATGTCCTATCAAATTTGTTTTTATCGATTCCAAACGAAACTTGACGTTTCCGCTGAATAAGAATGGACGCATCTCGATTAATCTCTCTGTATTTATTTTATAAATGAGTAAAATCACATCTAACATTGTTTAATATAATTCAAGTGGAATGCATTTGGGAAATGAGTTGAATCAAGCAAAAAGCGTCCCTACTATGACGCAGGGACTACGGACTCTGGAAAACGTTTAAACGATTATGATTATTGTTAGAATTGCCGGAAGAGCCCAATCTATACGCACTGAAAGGTATTAGGGGGATTAAAGAACAATTTGTCTATCGCTTTTTGGATAAAAAATCAGAATGTTGTTGACAATTATCTTTACAATAGCTGTGCCAAATTTGTAATACATACACATAAGATTTTTTATGG
>WFKH01011926.1:28315166-28336401 GCA_016163765.1 Magallana hongkongensis
GGGGAGGGGGGGGGTCGTGGTCCTTCAGTAGTAGTTTACTACTTTAAAACAGAGGGGAATGATGCATGACAAAACCAAAAATGAAATTATCAGATAGCATGTAATTCTTAGTATATGCGAAGATGTCAATTACGATTAGTGAAATAAATCTATTAATTCAAAAAACGATTGATTGGACTACCGGTATTCCATATCGTATTTTACCGAGGTGTGAATGATATTTAGTATTGTTAATGTACATGTTATCTGCTGGAATTTGAAATACCCTGGTAGTGATTAAACTACACATTAAATGAAACTTATATAAGTCAATCGTATCTATAAAAATTTTGAACGAATAGAACTAACCTTTGCATTTCCTCTTAGATTAAAACATTGATTATATTATACAATTTCCTTACACAAACTAGTACAAATTTGTCAATTTTCACTTTTACCATGGCTTGAAATATAAATAACATAGGAAAATTCGCTTCCTTCCGTGAAGTACTTCGTGATATATGTTTTTGTGTTTTATTTTGTAGTCGTGTAAGATATGTATATCTAGGCCAGCTTGCACGAGAGTCCCTGCAGTGTAACCAGTTCTGTGTCAACTTCATTATATGAGTTCACTACAGAACAGGTTTATTTAATTTCATTAATTTTTCACCTTGAATGTCAACAAATAAAAACGAATAGTTTGTGGCACTGAATGATATTTATGGGATGCACCTAAAAGCGCAATGTTACATTAATTATGCAAGACCGCAAAAACATATAGAAAGTGATTATTAAATAAAATGTTGACTTTTTAAATTTTTTTTTTCAAGAAAAGAAATTAACAAAGAATATGATACTCAATACTTCAAAAAAATGGTGTCAATTTATATACTTTTGATATAAACCTGGTCAGCGAAATGTCTTGAAAGCAGAATCAATATTGATAATATTTATTATTCGTATTATAGAGTGCAAAGCTGAAACCTTTTCCCAGCATTTATCGGGGATAATGATTTGTTTTGATACAGTTGTACTGACAGTGGGAACCTGTTAATTAAGTTATCTATTGTCAGATGAATAATACGAATAATCAAAACAAGAAATTATTCTAAACACCAATCTTAATACAGAAAATAATATTGTTTGAATTTGGATTATTTTTAAAGTTGTTTTAAAGTATCTCAATCGCAAATAAATTCTGCATAATGAATGTGAAATGAGTTTTTTCTCTGCAAACTTTCTTCTTAGCGAGTTCATCTCAGTTTACTTTATAAGATAATATTCCTTATATGTCCTTTGAAAACAAGAATTTTGAATAGAGAGACAAAGAGAGGCACTGAGGAGGGGGGTCGCTTCAAAATTTATGGCCAAATTTGAAATAGTGTACTGCAAGGAACCCCGTGACCTGGCCTTCAATAAGGCTTAACCTTTGACCTACCTGTCTGGCTACTGGAGCTACAGCATAGTCACAAACAGGACCAAAGAACACGTGTACTTTCCCGGCGTACCATAATTTGATAGCCTCATTAATCCCCACCCCGATGTGGCACTTGGAGTCGGCGTAGCGGACCGTAAAATTGACGTCTGGGGGCAAGAAGCTGCGGGCCCGGAGAATCCCTAGGTTCACCGCCGGAAGTACTTTGTCCACTGAAAACAGACGGTGCGTGTCGTTTGGTACCATTAGCGCCATCTGGACTTCCGTAAAACACCTGACCACGGGTAATAAAATAAACGCCAGAAAACACAGTAGAATCATGGTGACTTTTCAATAAAATACTCCAAACAGTTAATTGACAGTTTTCATAGTGTGCTACGGAAAAAGAAACACTCAGGAAGATTCAGCTCTGACGTAACGCAACGCGTTAATTGCTGTGACACTACGGTAAGATGAATGAATTCCGAAATGTATCCAGGAAAGAAGTGAAAATAAAAACTCCAAGAACACTTGGCTTAAATCTCACTGCACGAAACTCTTCCCATGGTTACACGTTATATCCAGAGAGCAGACCCCCTAGTCCTTTTGGTGTCGTCCGCTTAACTTTTGGTTTTGCAGTGTGGAATCGTGTCGTCTCTATAAATATCTCAGACAGTAGGTCCCCCCTTTTTGAATCGATACCGGAGGATTCCGGTTTGACCATTCTTTCTCTCACTCCAAGACACTGCCAGGCGGCGGGATGTTGTATTGACAAAATGCCGTTTTGAAACTCTCCATCAACAGGTGAAGAAATAATATCGGAATTATCTCAGGTAAATGCACGTGATACGGCAAGCGGCGAGTCCAGATGAACATACAAAATGCCATCATCCCACGACTGATAATGCCTGAAAGGGGAATCACAAGCCATATGCTTGTAACTGTTGCTAATTTAATTTACACGGTTTGCAAATAAACTTTTACGTCTGAAATCTGAAGGATTATTTTTGTTTTTTCTGAAGTACACGAAACGTTATATCTGCTTGTTTTATGATAATGTCAGCCTCTCATCTGAAGAAATCTTGTTGACTTTGTCTGATTATGCTTTTTGCATCCGCTTTGTAACTCTTTACCATTCTTTGCTTCACATAGAAAAAACATTTTTTGAGACTCTTGTTATCAAAATAAATACAAGTGAGAGCCATTTTGAGATATTATTAAGCCTGCTGTTTTCTCCACTTGTCACGAAGTGGAAACTTTGCTAATCTACTTAAAAACGTTATTTTTTTTTTTTTGCACTCGTCACATGTGATAACAGAATTGTATCTTATCATTTAAATATAACATCGCGATACGTATATAACAAATATGATAGATCTTGTTACTCTTCTGTGAATTCTTATTATAGTTTATCAATTAAATAACTAACAAACTCTCTCTCTCTCTCTCTCTCTCTCTCTCTCTCCTTTGTGGATTTTTAAAGCCAGATATACATGTAATTGCTTTTAACGCAGATGTTGACAAACATTCAATGCAATTCATATAACTTGTTAGTAACATTAATTTCGGCAATTTACAAGCAATAACTGGACAGAAAAAAATTAAAACAGAATTGAGGGGATGCAAGTTTAACCAACCAATAAAAACACTTGACTGGCAAAGGTTTGGATGTATATACTCTGATTTTCAAAAGAATATGAAAATACTTAGTCTAGAAAATGTACATGCATTTATGTATAAAAAAAATAAACATAAGCATAAACATTTGCAATAAAAATATCATTTTCTTTCGAAACCACCATGAAATACGACTGTCCAGATGAAGGCTGTTTTTGAAATATTAGCAGCAATATATACTTAATATCATGTTATATCCACGGTAACAATATGCCTCCTAGTCATAAAGACTGAGATGGCATTATCCAAACTAAGGCGATTTTTTAACATTCGTCAAAGCCTGTGCGGCAATAATTAGTGCTCATGTTTACATCAGTAATATGATATTGTGGTCTGTTTAAGGTGACGAGATACCATTATGATATTATTGTATCTTTTCTATAGATATTCTGTTGCAGCATACTGTACGTTTACTAATTATAATGCCATTGTGAAAGACGTTGAAGAAGTTGATATCCAATACCTGGCATGCGCGGATCTAGATGGGGGCTGGGGGGGGGGGGGGGGGGGAACAACCCCCCCCCCCTCGGAAATTAAAATTTTGTTAATTCACAAAGAAATTATCGAAAAGGGGTCCCCCCCCCCCTGGAAAACATAGTTTCCCCCCGGCCCCCCCCCCCCCCCATGGAAAAATTTTCTTATGTACCTTGACCTTTTTTACTTACATGTACACATACACTCTGTCATGAAATTCAATATACCCGTAGGGTTGCAAAGGTTCCAAAAACCATGTACCGGTATCTATACTACTATATTAAAATAATAGACTCGAATTTTTGGGCTTTAATACCGAGAAATCGGAGAAGTACAGTCTTTTGTTTTATATATTTTAAACATCATTGGTACTTGAAGATTACCAAATTGTTCTTATTTTTCCTCAATCAAGCTTCGCTAATTAATAATCAACAAAAATTCCTTTAAAAAATCCGGAAATCACCTGGATTTTTTGGATTTTACAATCTTGCGCATGCGCATCACATTCACGCTTAATCACGGGGGGCTCTTAGTTCATGCTTCCACAATATCACATTTGCATGGATAAACTCAGAAACGATAATACAAATACGTGTAAATTTTCATTGGAAATTTGCTATATATTCTGTTCATCAAAGAAAATACGGGAGATAACTCTAACTCAGTGCATTAAATATGAAAAATCCCGAGAGTTCCGAATGTCAACATGGTGTGAAAAAAAAGTTGGTGAAAAAGTGTTGAATTCTTCCTTAATATGAATTAAATTTTCAGGTGAAAGGTATTTGCAGCCTCAAAATGGTTTGTTATGAATAATTTGACTGTTATTTTCAATGCAGCTTCATTAATTTTCTCCAAAATCGTTTCGGAGCGATTCTGCAATTTTTTGCTACATTACGGGTATATGGGAGGCATTTTAACTGTGGTGAAGGCCTGTCCCGAGACACAGTTAGATTATTCTAACTAAGCAGAGTGTAGTGAAATTATTAATAGCATTATTGTAGGCCTAAAGCTTGGTTATGTAAATGTCAACAATACGGTATGTCGATGTATCTATTTCGTAAATTTCCGATATCATATGCAATTTCAACCCGTGCACGGGTCAAAGTCTAGTATGTCAAGGTCTTTCTTTCTTTATGGTCCACAACAATGCGATATAATTGAAACATTTCTACGTACGTATCGTACCAGCTAAAGAATTATAAACTAATACCATTTATCATGAACTTGAACCAAATCATTATAAAAGTTAATGAATTTTTTTCCCAAAAGAGTAAATATGTTCCCCCGCCGTCTTGGGTTAAACAAATATCCTCAGTACTTTTTAGCTGAATGGTAGGAATACTAAATGACATAAGCTATTTGCAACAGATGCCCCCGCCCCCCCTTTTATCCTGTTTCTACCATTTTCAAAACAATCTCAGAAATCTGCTCCATTGACCAATTTTAACAATTCATTTTGGTTCATTACTCTTAAGATATAAGTATTATAATGAGGAAATGATATTAAAAGTGAAAAGCTCTTGAATCATGTAACAATTTGTTAGAGATTTGGAGCGGACCACTTGGTGAATGGCTTTCATTTTATCTGCAAATTCTGGTGTAGTTGAGTTCAAAATCTACATTTATTTTCTTGAGAGAATCATGCCTGCATTTCGAACATATGTTAAATATCCATAACTATTGATAGTACATGCACTTTCCCTCTGTATCGTTCTTGTCACTGTTAAGGTACATCATCCCACTTTTCATTCATGTAAAATTATGCTTCTAAGATAATGGCTTTTCAAAAAAATATCTAAACGACAAATAAAATGCATATAATTTCAGCATAGTTTACAGGACAAAACGTGGATTGACAGAAATTGCTTTTCAGCCCCAATTCATTTTTTACAAGTAGAAAAATGATATTCCATGGAGATTTATCTCCCTTATCAAACGACCAATGAACCTTAATGTACTTGGCGGACATAAAGGGAGCCTGGGAGGCGGAATTTCTGCTTAAGTACATATAAGTACAAGTGTAAATAAATCTTATGATTACGAACCATTGCATTATCCAATCAATAAACCTAACAGTACATCATCTCGACATCTGGGTTGTACATATACTTAGTCTAATGGATTGTCCTCCCATATATCTTGTGTGTGTGTGTGTGGGGGGGGGGGGGGGGGGGGGGGGGGGTAAGAGAAGTCACCCACAGAGCGAATCTGAAGATCCAACATTCGTGTCCCGTCGTGGTGGTTAAATAGAAAGATTTCTTATTTAAAAGGGGTAGGGGTGAAGGAAGACTATTTATCAGCGAGTTCGTAATCGTGCATGTCGCCATTAAGAAATAATATTTGAATTTAGCAAAATGTATATTAATGTATATTTACACGTGTGTGGTATTTGTATATGAGACGTAAATAAAATAATATTATAATCTCATAATGTTAAATCGAATACCACTTAGTTGTATAAGAATACCGTGAGTCGAAGTACAAGTATAGATGATCATGAATACAAAATGTTTAATAATATTCAATACAGCGAATTTGTCGGTTTTCGAAAACTATTTTCAAAAGAAGAGAAATTTCACAGCTTAATTTGCATTTTACTCAATGACTTCATAACATTGCACTCTTAATTAACAAATACGTACTGAAAGTTTTTTTTTCGGATATTTTTTTTTTTTTTTTTTTGCATCAATGTTCAATTATCAAGGCGCTCCAAATCAATTTATATGTTAAACTTTACCGAAGTAACTACAAATGCAAAGTTATCAACTGAAAAGGTACTGAACGCTAAACACAGTTAAAATCAACCTCTATGCGGTTTTTTTTTCTCCCTCGCTATTGCATGAAAGGTAATGTCAATATTAGGATATTTGTCATCTGGAGTGGGGTTTTTTGTGTTTTTATTGCATTGCGATACACTCACATAAAATGGTGACTAAAAAAATCAATCGCTCTTAGCCTTTGTTCGGTTTTGAAAAGATGATTTTTATCTGATTTTTTTTTTATTCAAATTATTGAAATTTGCTTTTTATCAAAACGATTTGAAGGTTATAATCTGTTTATTGGGGGTGAATATTAGTAAAACAGAGTACATGCAAGGTTTATCAATGGAGAAAGGTAAAGATAAAAAGTTGTAATGATGTGTAACTATGTAATGGATGGTAGAATCTAACATCATTGGGTCTAGTTTTTACTGATATTATACTTCATCGCTTTGATTAATGTTTCTACGTATACGGTAAACACATTGTAGCCAGATAACGGAAGGGCAATTGAAATGGACGAACGTAGCTTAACACTGCAGATACAAGAACTTCTTGTGAATATCACGAACTTCAAGTCTTTTAAGTTACAATATGGGTGAATATGATATGAATATGCAAAATCTAGCACGATATCTTGAAACAAGAATCCACGTGGATTCACGTAAAATTACACTTGTTATATTACATGAGGTCCTCACGTGCTTCATTATTCACATGAAAAACATGTTGGGCACATTTAGCTGGTTATAGCATTGATCGCTGTATTATAATCGTTAACATTTCTATACATTTGATGGATTTTTTTTTTTACATTAAAGTAAAATTTTAAGTATAATATTGTGAGATCGCCTAAGCGTCAACAAATACACGCATTTCAGCTCCTGTTTACCATGGATTCATTGGATTCATTCTGTATTCAAGTAAACATTAGCCCTGTATCAACTAGTAGTGTGGATGGGATACTATGTAAATTCCATCAAAGTGAGACTAGCGCCTTGTTCTGTACCGTCAATTTTTATTAAGACCTTGGGATGATTCCCATTGTCTTCAATAAGTCACTCCTGCAGGAATCGGCCATCGATTTACGGCACGCACCAAATCTTCATCAATCAGGGATTTTTGACACGTTCTACAATCCATACTTGTGGCGGGTCTATCATTTAGGGAGGCAAACGAGCGGTGTTTGATGAAAGCTTTCCACGGAACAACCGACTTACAGAATATGCAGGCAGTAATTTTCTCTTATAATCGGAGGTTGTTTGCATTGTTGTTTATCTTCTAGAATTTTCTTTATAACCAGGTCCATGCACTAAACTTTAAATAAATATGGCGCGAGCATAATTGGAACGTGAGCCCCAGTCCACGCAGCTTCCGGTTCCGCTAAAGAAATCCATCAATGCATAGAGATTCCTATAGAGAATAAACCTAACTGAGACTAAGATCAAGACTCAATTTGACACAGATTGGTTTTTATTCAAGATCATGCAATTTCAGTTTGCATTGCACATCAAATTTTGTCTTAAATGCATACTGTAGTACAAGTAGCACTGACGCGTGGACTCAAATGAAAATCCGTTCATTTTGCATATTGCAAAAGAAAATTAGTGGTAATTAACATACCTATTGATAATGTGGCATCGCAAATTGGAAAATTGCACATGCGCCGTTCAAACATGTAAAAGAAAGTGTATTTAATTATAAACAGCAGTTTTAGTTTTCTATGAATCAATTTCAGTGACGGCGGCATCATTTTTTCCTGTAACTTTCATTCACATTGTTTCAGTTCAATGTAACTTGATTTCATCCCTTGTCGGCAGATTCCGGATCTCAGCGGTGCGCCTGTCATGCTTCTTTTATTAATATACGTAGAGACGTCCGCTTTATGATTTATATTTGATACCATCCTTAGCCGAAAATACTGAAGGAATTTCAGAACGATATCTCCATGTTCAGCTATTTTCAAGTTAATATGAATAGACAACAGATTGAAATGACGGATAAAATAGTTTAATGCGGTAACTGATAAGTGTGTATAGCGTCGTATAATTCGTCAGCTCGGTAGAGTGGGTTTATGATACATCTCAAATGTAAAGAACTCTATAGGACCGCAGGAATTGCAGATAACTAAATGCCGGTCTAGGCCCTCCAGGGGCTAATTCCGAGGTCCCTCTGATCTTATCATAACAAACCGCCTAGCGCGGTTCGGCGTAGTTAAAAATCCTCTACTTTGTCTAGAAGGGGAAAAAGATATCTGGATTTCGTCCCTAAAGAAATATCAGCATTATCACTGAAACAAAGAGAATTCCATTAGCGAGATTTTTTCTTCTTTTTCGGCCACAATTGGTAAATACCGTGGTCCGCCGCACGTTGAATACGATTTTATCAAACAATCTAAATTATTTTATTAGAGAGACTAAATATTGAGCTGCGTGATTCCGGCGACTTGTGTGCCAGCTCTTTGTGAGATAACAACATCCATGATCGAGAAGTCGGAATCAGAGCTGACTGCTGCCATAGAAGCCAAAAAAAATAATGTAAAAAAAAATAATCCACACAACGGGCCCAATTCGCTCGCCAACTACGATCACATGTACATGTACATGTAGTACTGCGTGCGCAATAGCTGTGATGATCTTCCTTTTATTAATTAATTAATTCATTCGTTTATTATTGATTGATTGATTTATTGATTTATTTATTTATTTATTTATTTATGTATTTATTTTTCAGTCATATATTTATCTATTATTTAATACTTAATCAATTAATTATTTTATTTGTTTATTTTATTGATCTATTTATACAATGTTTATTCATTTTTTTGTGTGTGTGTTTATCTGTTTTTCTTCGGTGGATTGGCATGAGAATAGATAAATTGGACGCACGTACATGCAAGATTCGTACCATATTTCTTGGACAAGACATTGAGAGTAGTACTATCAAATAAATGACCTTCAAGTTGTTTAAGCTTGTATACAGGCAATCTAAAGGACCATCGATTAATCAATTAACGTTAACCCTTAACCCCTGTGATGAAATATACATGTATACAACAGAGAGAAACGTGTGATGAAATGATTAAACAACTGCAGAAAGTCTACTTTTAGGCTGTTCTTGGTAATGATACCACAATCTATAAAATCTTAAGCCCCCAACCGGCATTTGTGCGTGCGTCACTAAATTGATTACTTGGAAAATTCAGATATGTTGTTGTGTTTTGTTCTTTTGCTTTTGTCTTTAATGTTGTTGTTTTTTTTCATTTATTGAATATCTTTTAAACCAAATTATTGCGGATAGCATATAACACCACCAACTGTGTGTAAGTGTTTATGTTAATATGTCTGTGTGTTGGTGGACAAAAGTTTCTTAATAATGATGAAAAAGAAGAACCTTATAAGTACTTGAATATCAATTTCTCCTTTCTTCTTTTGCATTGATATAAGTCAAACGTATTCATTTCCAAAGATAATTACTATATATGAATGACTTCTCGAGATATTCCTGTCTGTTGAGCTATTATAATTCAAATTTATCAACATCTTCCTTGGAAGATGGTATATACAGATTTGAAATAATTTACAATCTTCGGGCTCTCATTTCCTCTCCTTTGTGGTTGATAGAAAATATATGATTTAAAAATTTACATTTATTCCATTGGTTGAAATGCTGTTTAGAGCAAGGGAGATAATTTGTTGATGATCTAATTTACGAACCAACAAATAATTTTCCAAGGTTTTTCAATCTTCAAAAAGAGAGAAAACAAAAAAAAATAATAAAATTGCTATGAATGAAAATTAAAATATTGAATTTTTGCTGACTGTCTAATTTCTTCATAGAATTCCCATCATGCATTTGAAGTTTCATCCTAGGTAACGTTATAAGTAACGTCAAACATACGGAAATGGCCAACAAGCCAAGCATACAATTGAGCATGTAACTAAAAGCGTAACCTAAACCGTCGTCCGGCTCATAGCATCAGCTTGCCGTAAATAACGTTATATTTGTAACCTAAGACTTTTCATGTTAATTTTCTCCAACAGCTCGGCGTGATGTGCCCGATTAATGGAGTCTGTGAGTAATCGAAAACGTCGGTGTAGGGTTACATTTATGGGGTTTCTGCAGGCCTCTTCGATGTGGACTTTTGCCCCAAGGAATTAAGAGAGCGCGGGATTTGGAGGCGAAGCGTAGACCGCGAGAAGCCGCGCTATTATAGCTGTGCCAGTAATGACTAATTATTCATCCAAATACGAGGTCATTACTCAACATTATAAGTTACTATGTCGCTTTATGTTATTATGCATGTGCTACAATGTATGGTGTTTTATGGGACAGAATGATAAGTGTTGTTAGAGGGGTAATATTATTCCCGAGAAGGTGATAAAGATGTAATTTAAAAACTATGAAAACTAAGAAACTACATTTTAAAAGTAAAAACTTATTCCACATTTCTATATAAAATTTGTTCATTATAATTTACAATTCTTTAAGGTAATTGTTTAAAGCATTTTTAAATTGTTTGAATCTTTTAGCATGGAAACACACATAATTCAGCGCACTCAATTATTAACGTCGTTTTCCTCTTCCGCAGAATTATGTGAATTAGCGTACGTTAGAGTGTAGTTGAATAAGCGGACAAGAAGCAACACGAAATGCGCTAAAACAAGATTCCTCAAAAATAAGTCTATTTACAGTAAACGATTCAGAAATTAAAAACACGTATACTACAGACTCTCATCACACGTGTCTTTTCAAGTTATGAATTGTGGTTTGTAAACTCGACGGATGGAAGGTATAGTCTGACAAAGCAATTAAATACATGTATAATATTAACTCTAAAGGTACATGTGTGCCCTAGTTATCGATAATGTTTACTTTAAAAAATTGTCTAGTTTTTTTTAACATCTTATCCCCATTTCCAAACACCCTAAATGAGAAAATTTTGACAGCCAGCGAAACCATTTATTGCAGTATAAAGAGTATTTATAGAATCTGCGAGGAACCTGTAGGATAAATGGATTGGTGCAAAAAAGAGAACAGACCAAGATTGTGAAAATCACCAGGTCAAAGTTCAAAGCAGGATGTGAATTGGTCCGCCCGCCAATTGATGAACGGAACCTTAAGGACGATTTAATGATGATGGATGCCGCTGATGCAAACTTCTTGTCGTTCTTTGAATGACACTACACAGAAAAGAGATACTTGATGGCAAAACAGCGACAAAAATAGTCCACAAATGTCGATACTCTGCAGTCCCCTTAATTTGGAGGATTGAAAGAAAAGGTCATTCCATGTGTGAGGAGGTGTTTCCTCAAGTGGCTACGTTTGTTCAACCACGTTGTAGGAGCTCTCTTATTTTTGGTCTGCGATTGAGAGGTTCATCGAGTGATAGAATGATTCAGTAAAAAATATCACTTTATATGCAAATAATCACTTTGAACGATTACGTTTATAGATACTTTTCTCTCTCTCTCTCTCTCTCTCTCTCTCTCCTCTCTCTCTCTCATTGCTTGCTAAATACTTATTTTGTATTTTGCTGGTTCTACTCAAAAACAGGCAATTGTGTTTCACGTGACTTTTAAATGTATGTAAAATTCCACATATCATGTGCATGTAAAACGAACACTGCCTCATGTGAATCTATATCACGTTCATGTGATATACATATGATATAATAATGCAAATTATTACGAGAAAATTGTGTTTAATTCATATTAATATTATGCTGCTGCTCTTATACAGCCTAGATATCTTTTTGGGGTCGATATAAATTATAGTCTAGCTATTTAAGTGACAATATTCGAAAACACTAAAATAGTCCATTTAGGTAGTAGCTTATGTCAGAGTTAAGGTTTGGGTAAGTTGCTTTCACTTTAAGCTAGCGTGCTAAATCTTTCCATCAGAGTTTTGAAATCACGTCCGGTCTAGACGCTAAAGATACCCCTTAATATTAAACCATTTCCGGACTCTGTAATATCGACTCTGTAAATATTATGTCTTATCATTTGATTTCTAAACATAATAAACCGGTCTCGTCATATTTGTTTATGACTGTAATGTAATTGCGCCACCTTATATCTCATGACATCGCATTCAAGCAGAATTTGAAAACAATTTGAGCCAATAAAACAGATTTTAAAACAAACTTCTAGTTCTCTCCGTCACGCATCTGTCTGAGGTTAGAGATTTGAGCTGATCAGATTTAATGATTTGATTTCATTAAGCAGAGGGAAATTCAATAACACTTGTAAAGATTCGTATCAAATGAGGGAATACTTCAAGATCAAAGGTCGGGGATGATGGTAGGAACACGAATCGAATGATCAAAAATAACGAGAGAGAGAGAGAGAGAGGGAGGGAGGGAGGGTAGACAGGCCACGCCATCCTCATTGTCAATTGAGAAAGACACAAGTAAAAGGAGAATATATTGAAAAAACGCATTGGTCTTGAATTTTCCTTTTTGATGATTTTCAACTACAGTCTAGTGATGAAGTCTGGGTGGTTTGGGGTAGGGGTGAATCTACAATACCGTGACATATCCTTGGAATTATTGAAATCTGCTGTAAAATTTCAAATAGAAAACAATTCGTAAACGTAAACTTGCTTTCAAAGTTGTACAGTCTCTTGTTCTATTGAAAAAGCCACTAGGATTTCAATTTTACGCTTATTACACTATATCTATATAACTTTTTAAAATACATTTTTAGGGGTTTGAACATGTAACCTTTTTTTTATTACATTGTGCATGTCAGAATTGGGTCTACCATAGAGAAGTACTCTTATTACATGTATATATCACATTTTTATAAGTATTGCAAAATTGTTGAGAATTGCGTTTAGTATGTTTTCGTCTGACTTATTTTATGTTTACATAGACATGATATGTTTGATTACTCAGTCACTTATTTAACTAAACAAACGACCTTTTCTATTCCTGGATGTTATATGTCTTATCATTAATAAGGAGGTTATGGTTATCAGGTAACTATATATACATATATCAAATGGAATAAGGACCTTATTGATAATGCCCTTTATGTTCTAGTCGTCTAGTTAGGATTAATGACTTGTAAGCGCATTATGTACATGTGACCGGCCTACCCCATCCGTGCTAAGACCGTTCCTTGCCTACCGTTAATTAGCTAGGGTTGTTTCCCTTTCTTGTTAGTACTTAGTACCTACACAGTCTAAGTGTCGGACTGCGATAAATAAGTGTTTGGTGAATGACTGACAAGTTTACAAAAGCCAAAGATCTGTCATGATCCTGGATCCAGAAATCGCAGAGACAAAGAAATTAACCTATTTTAAAGGAGGCTGGATTCTCAACAAATTAATCATCAGATCTTTCTTAAAATTTTAGATATGATTTTTAAGCCATAAACGATGGTTCAGTAGAGAGAAATTCCTAATATTTAGGCTCTAAAATTTGAATATTTTCCTACATCTTCATATACAAAGCTCTTCTTTTAAAGGAGATAAATTCAGTCTAAGAATGACCATAACCATACACCCCTCTTAACAAATTCACGTGAAAAGACATTAGTAAAAGCAAATGTGCCATATTAAGTAACAGCCGTTAAATGAAGAGGAAATTCGGGATACCCAAGGGACGTCTCTTAGACAGTACAATGGCCGATCATATCATCATCGATGACTTCCATATAGCAGAATGTCTATTTAGAACGAAGCAGACCCCAGCATCTTCCCCTGTCCCCCCTTTACTGCGTCCCCCGGGGCGAGTAATGTTTGTAATATCCCCAATAATCGTCCAGCCAGGCATGAGAATATGGACTAAATTCGATATGAGACATCGTTTCCATAAATTAGGTTTCTCTCTGTAGAGTTTATATGAATGATCTATCGATATTCCAGATGAAAGGATCTCTGTAATCATATATGGGTATAGAATTATAGTCAAATCGAACTTGTATTCATGGACTAAGAAAGCCTTTAGCTAAAAATCACCAAGTTATTCAATATTTTCAATTCCATTTTGTGTTGGAAGATGCTTTTCAAAGCCGACTTTGAAAGACTTTTCTTTGAAAATACCAATAGATATTTGTTCTCTTCCATTTCTCAAATCACGGTGAAATTTTCAATAATTCTGGTTGGTATAGAAAAAACAGGGGTATTGAATGCCCGGATTCTGTCATGATAATTAAAGAAATGTCTTATTTATCTCTCTCAAATTCAAAGAACCGGAAATATCGTATTGGATTTTATTCATTAAAAATTCTGTATTGGTTGAAATTGTGGATAAAGTAAGGAACAGAACAATTGTTATGATCATCCATACAAGAACTTCATGATATATTTGATTCTTATTCTACCAAGCATTTTCATTTCCGTTAAATAGACTGGGGGATGGTGTACCTTTAACAACGGTACATGTATTACATATTTGTACATGTATCAAGTATAGTTGATTACATGAGCAAAACATTTATGTATACAATGCATACTCACTAAGATGATCGGATATGTATTATTAATTATGTTTTAATTAATTAATTATTACATTTCTTTTTTTTATTATGTCAATCACATTCACGGTACAGAGTACAATTGGACTGAGATATCGCACCGTGCATGCTGCATAATTTGGAATATTATATTTTTTGTTCAAAAGTGACTTATAGGTCCGATGGGCCGGGTGTACTTTATTTTAAATGTATACTGTCATAGTATTTACATATACAATTGTACACAAGTCACTATAATAAATAAATTACTTACTTACCCTTCACGAAGTACAAAACATTGTTGGAAAACTGCTGCTTATTCAATATAAAAATAGAACCATTTTTCGTTCATATTGTTTATATCAATGGAAACGAGAAATCCTTTTGTAAACCACATTATAGAAGAGTTATCATAATGGAAAAACATGTATTTAGAATCGCGTCTGTCTGATGTTATTTTCTTAACATTAAAATTCAAATCCCTTTCATAATCGACATAGCAATCTATAATCATTATTAAGATTCTCTCTCTCTCTCTCTCTCTCTCTCTCTCTCTCTCTCTCTCTCTCTGGTGGAATGGGGTGGGCGATGGATTGTCTCTTTATTAAATTATTTATTTAACTCCTTGTTCAATTTTTCAAAATTTGTTATGAAAAATCAGATCGGTTAATCGTGGCTTCGCTAGTTATGAATGTCATTTTTCTATTTAAAGTCAAAGAGGCGTAACTCTATTGCACATATACTCCCGACCATGCGAATATTATGTGCGATTTTACTGATCTAGAAAAAATTAAGCTGATTTCGAATGACAAATTTGTGCGAACCTGACCGAATATTAGTTATTTCTATGTATTAACCACTGACAAACAGACAAACACTGGATTGGGTCTGATTACACTGATTTAAAGGACATTAAAAACCGTATGTTTATTTGTATGCCATGATTCAAAGTTTATCTCCTACGGTTCAAAAGCCATAATCAAATATTAAACTTTTTGCTGATAGACAGACATGTAAATACAGAAGGACAAACGGAACAAAACGTCAAGCCTTCATTCTCCGTGCTTTGGTTTTCGGAAGGGGGGGGGGGGGGGTAAAAGTGTGCAGAATATATGGAAAGAGAGACAACTCTTCCGATCTTCTGAATGACTTCAAACAGTTTAAAGAACACACATATGATCAGTAGAACAATGTTATGTACTAGATTAAAACGCCGGGGCATGTGGTCAGCCATTTAAGTAAGTATTTTTTTTTTTCAATTTCACTGATGACTAGATTTTATCTCTGTTTTCATAGTTGTCTAAGTTACCTAATATTATGTAATAGCATCGTTGAAAAAAAAAAAGACCTCTGTAGTATCATGATATCGATTTCTAACTTGTTTTCAATATAATGCCTATTTTAACGAGCACTTTTACATTTTCGTGTTCAAGGATTTACTAGATCCCCCTCTAGCCATCAATTTCTACCTACAGCTGACTGTAAGCCTGTCCTAGAATTAATGTAGCAATATTATACTTAAGCCTGCAGATAATTCCGATCGGTTTTCTAATCAAACAACAGAAATCACAACAGACTATCTGGATTTCTTGGTGGTTTCTCTCAAATTACGCTAACAAGTAATTAATCTTCCCACATTAACTGAAGACATTAGATTTTTTTTTTCTTTTAATCTAAAAGTTTACTAAAATTTCAGGAGTTTTTTTTTAACTAATCACTTAATTTGTTGCCCTGGTTCATAATCCATCTCAGCGTTTCTCCGCATGGTGTCGCATAATTCTGTTTCCGTGTAGTTAAGAGTTCCGCTAAGAACTCTAGATCTAGATACCTGTAATTGTGGTTCCGGAACTGGAAAGACTTAGAAGAGCTCACTTTTGTTTCCAGTCTCACTTTTGTACTACATACGATAAGTATATTCCTTTTGTGAAAGTAAGAACGAGATGAAAAGTGATCGAGCTCTTTTAACTTTATGGCGCCCGGGACCG
Source organism: Magallana hongkongensis (assembly GCA_016163765.1). Lineage (NCBI taxonomy): Eukaryota > Metazoa > Mollusca > Bivalvia > Ostreida > Ostreidae > Magallana > Magallana hongkongensis. Next base: position 28,331,917 of record WFKH01011926.1, read on the forward strand.
GGTCAAAAATCAAACTGGAATGCTTAGCTATAATTCGCTGACCTCCGATTGTAGCAATTTGATTATTATAATGTGGAGGTGAATTCGTTATTCTTTATGGGTAGGGTGGAGTTGGGGTCATTGGAGAGAGTTAATTTGAATGCAATTTGATTTTATTAATTAATTAAGGCCACTACACGTATACTCCTAAAACCTTCAGTTAAAGACAACTGTTAAAGTTTGAACGTTGATTGTCTGTATGTAGACGATATTTGAAACTATTTTTATTTGATCTCAGTTTTAACAGATTCTGACAGAAAACGCTCTGCCCATGTTTTTATGGCTGAAAGAGGTTTTACTCCTAGTTTTTATTCTTTCTGTCTGTAAGGTCTGTAAGTTGTCACACGACGCCGATGCCATTAAAATTGTCTTCGACAAAAAACACGCTCTCAATAGAAATTTATGTAAAAATAGATCCCAATCTTCCTGTTTTAATCAATTTTGCTCCTGCATTCGCGATCGGCTTCAAAAAGCTAAATCATACATTGAGATGCGTTTATGGACTAATAGATTTAAATAAAAGGAATATGCCGCAATTAAATCTTCTGTATTTTAAACTGATCCTTCCTCGATTCTTTCGTATTTCACGCAGTTTTTTTCGTTTCTTATGCCCTTTGTTCATACTGATGCCTTAAAATACAAAGAGTTGGATTCACTGTAAATAAATCAAAACCTTATTCTGTCTGTGTTGCGGAATTGGGGACAGTGGAAGGGGGGCGGGGGACTAGAGATACGTATTTAATATGCTGTGGTCAAAGGAGGAGGATACTCGTCTGCTGAATCGAGGGGGGGGGGGGGGGTAACCAAAATATAGTCACAAGTTTCTGTACGTTATGGCCTACATGTAGCTAGACTAGTATACAGCGTCAAATTAATAAATTAAAGCTTGGTGGTTATTTTAATACTTTCGGTAAAGGAGAATTAACTTAAAGGCATATTGGACAAACGGCTGATTTCTTGGCAACCAGATATTGTTATTAGAGTTCTTCAAGTGTTTGCTTGGTTTTCTTTAACCGGATATCCGGTCACTTGAATGGCTGTTAACCCGCGGAGAATTCCACATTGATGGCCCTCATCTGGCCACTGTAATTGACAACACCGCGGGAACTATTTTGTTGCACTTGATCTCGCGGAGGTTTGGCGCTGTGAGCCATTACTGTCTGCTTGCTGTCATTGATTTCGACTAATCCGAATTAAAGCCCTGGAAGAATTTAATTAAATAGGTTTTATTCATTCATCAAACGGTCTGGAATGATAAGGGAGAAACTCTTATTTGTCAATCAAACACCCGCACGTGAGGAAAATCGCCACAGAAGAAGACATCAAGGATACAAAACGGTGCATGAGAGGGTTTAGCGTGACTAAGGGGGAAGAGGCTATCTAGATTTTATTGTATCGTAATAACATCATATTACGCTGCATCCTATAGTTCATGGAATGCTAGAACTGCGAAAGTATTGGACACACATATATCAGATTATTAACTCTATATTTTTTGTAAATTCTTACGAGCGGATGTTTTAATGTGCGTACAAACGTTTGAAGAGTAATAAAGGGGAGATTTTTATCTTTGGTTGGTGGTAATGAGAATTTGCATGATATCATAATTGGAATAAAAGTTAAATAATCAAACAAACAAACGGGTCAAGAGCTAGCTTTAAGTCGAGTGTTTGGATGTTTGTGGTATTGGCAAGTACTCGTGAGATTTTTATAAGGCGTCAAACTGTTTTAAGAGCGATATAATTACATTAAGTGAAAAAGTCAATTTAAAAAACTACTTTAAGATACTTTGCAAGCTGAATATGATATTAAATGTCAAAAAGCAAAATGATTTCAAAGCTAAATGAATCAATCCCTTCCTTGATTTCACATAATTGGAATAAGATGTTAATCAGTCAGGCAATTAAACATCAAATCATGAATCAATTATTAACTTAGTCCAATGACTTTTTAAGTTTGTTTTAATTGTTCTTTGTATTTGTTTTTTTTTTTTTTTGATTTTTGGGGTGTTTTTTTTTTATTTGTTTGTTTTTATTTGTTTGTTTGTTTGGTTTTTTCCTATGGTACCTGTAATCAGTTTAATTTTTTTCTTTTCTTAACATTTAATACATTGAATGATTGTAATATATTGTTTTTTAAATCTTTTTAATACCTAAATTTTATTTATTTATTTTTTTTTCATTTATTATTTTCCCTTTGTTTAAGCTTTGTTTGGTTTTATTGTTTCCTTTTTTTCTCAATGTGTTTAAACGGCCCCGATCGCCTTGAGAATTGGCAGTGAACACCAATGTACTTTCCGCGTGATTCCGTAACCAGTCACGATCCGGATTCTATAATCTCCCCAATGTTGTAAGATTTAAAAGTTGGGGGAGTTCATTACATACTTGTCAGTATGAGTGACAAGACTGTAATTGGTCATAAAAGATGAAAGCTTGCTCATGAATATTCATTAGGACGGACAGCATTGATCTTTAATGTATTGCCTATTCAGGCATTACTCGCTGCCTCTTGGAATAAAGCGAAACCAAAATGGTGTCCATTGTACGACAAATCGAGGTCTCTTCCACAGTATGTACTCTGGAAATGATGTAGATTTCATCACGCGACCGCCCTTGGCCACACGATAATCTACGATCTATTTCAGCAGGCATGTTGCGTCGCTCTTGAAAGGGGAAGGGACGGGGGGGGGGGGGGGGACAAGAGGTCAAATCTATCCCAACACCCCACCTAAAGAAATACGTCTGCATCGTAAAGCGATCGACAAGCAAAAACAAATTCAATAAATAAGTAATAAAAAATAACAAAACTCTTGAATTCATCTGTCATCATAATCCTTATCAGTGGTAGGGAAGGGATGGCAGTTGCCTACTATCTTAAATTTGATTTACTTTGAAAAAATTGGAGGGGCCAGTTTTATATTTGATTTTAAGGAGAGAGAGAGAGAGAGAGAGAGAGAGACACACACAAATGTATCTTTTTCCATATTTTCCTTTATCTCCTATATCGTTAACTCTATATTCTCTTCCTGGACATAAATCTTTCATACCGAAACGATTACTTACGATCCAATATCACTGTTCCATTATGCTTTATATAGACATCATACATATATAAAGCAAGCTCTGAAAAATACCAGTCTGAGAGAAAACATGGTAGAACTGGCAATGCACAGTTGGATAATTATAAACAAGTTACAATTTGCGCAGACCGAAAACATTTAATCTTTGTAACCTGTTTTCAATAACGTTTTCTAAAATAATGAAACATTTTTTCAAAGGTTCACAGAAGATATTATTTATTTGGCTCAAAAATTGACATGTTTCCAAGAAGGCTTTTGTGATGACAGTGTAGCTTTTGTTATATTTTGAAGATTATCACAAGACCAAATTTCACATCTACATGTATGAATAAGTTGTTTTTAAAACGTTATCAATTTCACAAAGCTAACTTTTTCTCTTTTAAAGACTAATAACCAATGGTCATTTGTATTTCAAAGGGTTTTTACACATAGGCTGCAATAAGTGGTCTTTAATAGAAGAAAATAGCAATTGTCTATCCAATAAAACAGATATTGCATTGATGATAAAAGCTTTATTCTTCCTTTTTATCATGTCTAAAAGCCTAACCGAAGGTAAAAAACCTCAAAAGTATTCCAATCGTCTGCCACCATGCTGTCAGAAATTCGTACCCAGCCCCAAACGCTAGGAATTAAGTTGTCAACTTTGGACGCCATTTTACTGGCCTTGGGTCGCAGACAAATTACATAGCGCCACCTAGGCGGCTGGTCATCTTATCATGGCAGCCAAAGCCGCTTATATCATTTCAAACATGGAGACCGCAGGAAGGCACTGCACTGAACTAAGCCAGCCTTAACGGCAAAAATGAAATATTTACTGGAGAAAAAATGATTTGACAAGCTGTATGGTTTTTTCCATTTGATTAAACGTTTTCCTGAGCCCGATGTGATGAGTGTTAATACATTGTGTGTCTTTACAGATATAAAATTAAAAGGAAACAAGTCTATTGAAGAAAAATGGTGCATACATCCTGAAATACACCTCAGCGCAGCGGCAAAAAGGCGCGAAAGCTATTAAACGTTGAAAGCCACCAATTTCAGCTGCTGGACCGGGTCTTTAAGTTATCAATAGATCTGCAGACTCTTTCAGAGAATTCCATTATACTGGTGATGTAGTTTACATCACCGGGGCAGTCGTTATATATCTTCATGTTCAAGTATGCATTTGATTACATGATGGCGGAACTCGGACAAAATTACCACAAGTGTCATCACTAAATTCCTAATTTTAGAATTTGGAGATATTTTCTCTTTTTGTTCATAAGTCCATCGATCAATTTGAAATGTATTTTTTGCTGTTCTTTTTTACCCATTGTTCATGCGTCTCTCTCTCTCTCTCTCTCTCTCTCTCTCTCTCTCTCTCTCTCTCT
>WFKH01011926.1:28344716-28363234 GCA_016163765.1 Magallana hongkongensis
CTGCCCCCCCCCCCCACCTCCCTACTTTCAAAAACAATGCTACGTGCCTGTAACTCTAAAGTTTACATGTAATATGATCTAAGGTGCCCATTGGGACAAAATACATTTTTACGGGTGGTTTTTTTAAATTAATAAATAGTTATAATTTTTACGTTCCAGTATATAAGGAATACCACGAGTTTTTAAATGATTAATGAGGAGAACTTAGTCTAGTTTAATCATCAGTCGCATCTGATGTAACGTAACATTGTTATTGAATAATTAATAGATTTTGATTTAGTGTTCAAAGCAGGGTTTTTCCATCCTTTTTTTAGACGTAGTGACGTCGATTGCACCTTGGCCAATTAGGTTAATTGTAGTCTGCCTTTTTTGAGCTCCCCCTGAGAATTATCTACAAGCAGAAGAATCATGTTTTATTTATTTTTTAACGCATGAATTTCTTGAAATATATCCTTTAATGGTTCTCGTGGGTATGTAAAATTGGAAGCCATGTGCAATTTACATGGAATTGATGATCTGATTAACTGTCACCAAAAAACTTTCAAAGCATCAATGTGCAGCTGGTTCGAATTTTCTCTTCGCAAACGCCATGCCGTCAGAACTGGCCTGATATGAAAATTAATATAATTTCAGTTTAAAAGAGTTGACTGTTGAACAAGTTTATTTTTATACAATCAATATAAAGTCTGGATCCTGACATATTACATGATACTTATGCGAATATGCAGACGATCAGGAGTTTAATTTCAATAATAGAATACCTTCTACCGTAATTATCTTAAATGTAATTACACGTTCAAATGCATTACCGAGATAAGATCGGAAACCATTACAGAGGGCGAAATGCTGTTTTATTACAGCAATCCGTTTTTAAAACATCTTTTAGACATCTATCTTACATTACTAGACTATTATGAACAAAAGTCGGTGAGAGAGAGACAGAGAGACAAATCTGCCTCAGAACCATTACCACTGAATAACAGTCCTCCAAACAGTGACGGAGGCAAAAACCGGAAGTCATCATCACTATAACCGGAAGCGAAACAAAATGACTGTCTTTGATTAAAATTTCAAGTCAGTGACTTTGAATGTCAAAACTTGTCCTGAAACCGGACATTACGACGCCACAAAATGTGATAGCTTCAAGCAAGACATTGAATTATGCAAACCAATTGGTTCTGGGAAAGCAAAAATAAAATTGCAGCAATTAAGCTTTTACAAAATACCAGATTATGGGGTCGATAATGGCATCCTTAATGCTAATTGTATTACCTTGAAAGGAATAAAAACAAATTAAGTAACGCTCTTGTTATTATTTTTTTCATTCTTTGTTGGTTCATTGTAAATCAGTATCAATTATGCTGCAAACTCGTCATTAAAAGCAAAAGACAGTTAACTGTTGTGTGTTAATCAGTATTTTGTCTTGTGATAAATAAATTAATAAGGCTGTTTGCGCACGCAATTAGGCGTGCTTTGTTTCTTCTAAGTTTTATATGATAAGAATTATTGGGATATACAACTGTACTCTAGCTCTGAGAAAAAAAAAATAGAATTATCCGGATTGAAAAAAACAATTTCTAAACACCCAGTGTTATGAATCATGAATTTCTGACTGTAACTCTGAATAGAAAACACTTCCTTACGACAATTAGCCAAACTAAAGGCATATCTGTCAAAATTTATGTAATGTTTTATTAATGAAAATATAAAATAAAGGAGATATCCTACAGGGAAAGTAACAAGAACTTCGACACTTCACTATACTGGTGCTCATTATGTATGTGGTGAGTTTAGCATACGGTGTTTCCAACGTTCAATACTGCAGGAAGAAGAAGATTCAAACTAAGCCCTCATGGAACCACTTGGGAGAGATCAGAATACAAGAAGAAGCTACAATTTCACATATGTATATTTTTGATTGTCCTTTCAAATACGTAATCCGAATCCAAACAGCACACATAAAGATCTGCACAGGAACCCAATATATGTACGTTACCCTTTTTGTCCACCAAATGGTTGTTACCAACAAAGGGTTTTGCTTTGCATTTACTGAGTGACATTATGTAGCAGTGTTTCTTTGATTATACGATTTCTGGAGTCGATTAGCCGAGTTTGGACCTTCTTAAATCTTCTCGGTTACGTGTTTCTACGCGCAAAACATCATGAAACAAGCAGGGGAGGGCGTGTTAGCTTTACAAGCGAAATCCCACAACCATTTACAAACAGCCCGGAGTATCAGTGACAGCAAAGAGTAATTAACTTTAGTTAGTCTTTTTGTTGTTCTTTCTGTGCTGGCCAATTAGTTAAAAATAGTCACTATGTCGTCTGACGATCAGAACTCAATTAGCTCTGCAGATTCCTTCTTGGTTTACGATCTTCTTGGAGCGCAGGTTTTTACGTTTTGTGTTAAGCGAGAAATCGGATTTTTATTTGCATTTGGGGAAAATCTTGTTTTTTGTAAGCGCGGTCAAAATCACTTTCACAAGAAACAACCTTTTCTTAAAAAAAACACCAAAAACCTAGTACTTTGCAAAAATCATGAATTTTTGCATCATATTTTGATCAGAATATAAACACATAAACAAAAGACATCGATTTTAAAGCTAACTGCTCACATTGTAACGTCATAACCGTGTATTGAACGTCTGCTACATTCAACACCTTTTCATCAAATTATGATTCATACAACACTTTTACGACAAGTCATACATTTAAAAAAACTTACCTCCATTTTCTCGCCCAATATCGGTCTCCATTCGAGTCAGAATTTCCTCTTCCTTTTCGAATTTAGCGTATTGCGGTTTACCTGGCATCCCATAATGCAATCCGTCCGCCACAATATGACAGTACCTAATAGTGACGTAATCCTGCCCGATTGGATTATAGATGACTTTTATTTTGGACCACTGGTACTCGTACAGCACCGCCTTTAGCACGAGTACCAAAGAGTTTACGCTCGGCCCCACACGAGTCATGAGGCGGAACATGGAGGCCTTCATCTCGGCGAAGTCTCGGGCCATGGCGCCGGGCGTGATCATGGGAAGGTCCCAGTACTTGATCTGACGCCCGATGGGCGCCGCGGCGTAGTCACAGCAGGGACCAAGAAACAGGTGAACCTCGCGGTCCACGTAAAACTGTATGGCCTCCTTCATACCTGGAAAAAGTAAAGTTTTTGGTCCGCAAAAATGGAATAGGAAATTTTCGAAAATAGAATTGGAGATTTCCAGAAATGGACTTGGAAATTTCCAAAAATGGAATTGGAGATTTTCAAACATGGAATTGGATTTTTCCAAAAATAGAATTAGAGATTTTCAAAAATTGAATTAGAGATTTTCAAGCATGAAATTGGATTTTTCCAAAAAGGATTTTTTCCAAAATGGAGTTGGATATTCAAAAAAAACATAGATAAAGTATAGATATTATATAACTTACAAAAATGATATTAAATCACAAAATTCAAGTGTAAAGAATTGTCTTTAAAAATAAATAAAACATTTTGATTATTTACGACTAACCTTTAGTGATTTTGCAACCGGTTACCATCGTTTCGACCAATTGACCGGTTAACCGGTTAGCAATTGCCATTACTAGTTTTAATGTTATCAAATTGTAAAGTTTGTCACAAAATTAAAGTCCACCTATGGCTTAATAGCAGTTGAAGTAGTATACATGTATGTGCTGCCATTAGTTCTTATTTGCATTTGAAACGATTTTGTTCGATAGCAAAAATGACCTTGATTCTTCGATTTTCAAACCAACCTTTCTTAAAACCATTGTCCCCTATCTATTGAGCGCCTCTTTAAAACACATATGACAAATATTTGTTGAACTGTGGGAACATGAAGTTAAATAAAGTCTAAGAAAAAAAAAACATTCGAATTAATTAGGTGTCGAAATGGACAAAACTTTAACGTAGTTATTTTCATAAGATCTGTAACATGGGAATAAAACACCGCAAAACATTAATTAAATTTTTCCTTTCTATCATTTAATCAAGAGAAATTAAAGAAACACATGTTGAGAGAGTTTAGTTCCGCGAGAATCGTTTCTTGCAAGAAGTATGAGTTCTTTAATCATTATTGCAAATATAACGATCACTATCTGAAATCCTCTCTTTCACTGTATTTGAACTTAACTTCTGTTTCTTGAATCAAGCACATTGATATTATATGTTTTTCTCCGATTTTGTTTTCGATGTGTATCAAAAAAATTAATCCACCAGCTCGTTCATGCTAAAAGAGAAACCTGAAAACCTAATGGTGTGCACAGTCATGTATAAATAATTTTTTTTAGATGTTTTCTATTTTCGTTTACCGTTAGTGGAGCCGATATCGTGATATATAATGGTTATGTTAGCGTGAACTTAAGGTGACTACCGCGAGTGAATCTCTTCGCTTTTACACCGACTTAGCAGAGATCGAGATCATAAGTCTCAATTATGAATAAGTCCTTTTAAAGACACTCTCTACAATTTAACCTGGGATAAGGAGAAATGTTGAGGGAATATGGCCTTGGATTCTAATTAATATCGTGGTGTTTATTTTTCCGTTCGTTCGCCGTCAAGGCTTTTGATACGGAGGGTAATAATATCTTGTGGGTTCCACTTCAACTGTGGTCAGATAGACGAGAAAATAATGAGTTTTAGATGAGCTTGTCAAAACGCGCTCAACAATGCAAGGACTATCGCGCGATCCATGTTGACTCGTGGTACCCGGACGGCGGTAAATCGTCTCACCGTGTAATCCAATTATGCGGAGGAATATTTTATACGCGAATTCGATTTTTTAAAAATTTCCTGGCCGATAACGTGAGTCCTATGTTTTTGAGATAAAATAATTTTTTTGGTTCTTTGTTAACGGGTTGTGTCTCAGTTTTGGGGGGTATTTTGCATTTTGTTTGGGTTTTTTTGTTTTGTTTTTCATTTTGGTGGGGGGGGGGGGGGGTCGAAAATATTTCTTCCCCTTGTGGGATAAATAGAATACAAAACACAACAAGGGAGTTTTTGGATCAAATAAAAATGATACGTGTATTAGTCCAACAGTAAATGACGCTTAACTATAGACGTACGCTAGATTTTCAAGATTTTGGAAAATGGGTTTTACTTTTAATGTAATCCAGTTTTGTTCTTGTTGAATATCGGTTATCGATTACAACAGCATGATATGCAAGTCTTGTCCAGGGGTTAATCAGGAGGCAGCGAGTCAAGTAGTTACATTTGTTCTAAAGAAGAACGAACGAGAGAAATTTACGGAAGCGTATTAGTGCCACGTTGTAAAAAAAATTTTCTTTAAAATTCCAACTTTAAAGTTGAGATTTCCAACTTTAAACTTGGAATTTCCAACTTTAAAGTTGATGTTTCCAACTTTAATCTTGGAATTTCCAACTTTAAAGAAGGAAATTCCAACTTTAATCTTGGAATTTTCAACTTTATAGTTGATTTTTCCAACTTTAAAGTTGATATTTCCAACTTTAATTTTGGAAATTCTAACTTTAAAGTTGATTTTTCCAACTTTTATCTTAGAATTTCAAACTTCAATCTTCTGTTGTTATTACGATAAGTTTTTCAATTTCAGACGAATGTCTTTTAATAATGTGATCTTAATCAACGCCATGTAGATAAAGGCACGATCAAAATATACAAATTCCAAGGTGCTTCTTTCTAATTCTGCATTTAATTAACGACACCTTCTTTTTTAACATATTAAGATAACATTTTTTTTATTCAAAATTTCGATATTTGATATCTGATACTGAATACGTTTAAACGTTTAAATCATATATATTTATTTTAAAAATTCTATTTCAGACATATACAACTATAAGTTTATGCCCAGTTTGCCTGTAATATAATGTATAATGTTATATTTACAAGAAATAAGTTCAAACAAATAAGTGGGAAATTCCAAGATTACAGATATAAATTCCAACTTTGAAGTTGGAAAATCAACGTTAAAGTTGGAAAAATCAAATTTAAAGCTGGAAATTCCAAGATTAAAGTTGGAAATTCCAGGATTAAAGTTGCAAAAATCAACTTTAAAGTTGGAAAAATCAACTTTAAAGTTAGAAACTCCAAATCTTAAGTTGGAAAATCCAACTTTAAAGTTGGAAATTCCAAGAGTAAAGTTGGAAATTCCAACTTTGGAATTTTAAAGAAAAAAAGTTACAACGTGGCACTAATACGCTACCGTAGAAATCAATTTATATAAAGCTACCTCGGGTAAAACGGGGGCTATGCTTAGAATGAGTTAGGGGGATAGGGTAGGGGGTGTTTGAGGAAATCCTTATTATAATCAAATCGTTTGGAACTACAACCCCTGTAAAAAATATAAATTCACTTATACCTGGGGAAGAGAAGGGATGTTCGAGAAAATTTGGAGGGGCTGTTTGCAACAATTCTTTTCATACCAATGGAAGGGTACAAGAGAATGGGGGGGGGGGGGGGGGCTCTCATAGTCGAATCCAGAGACAGATGGCAAAAGAAATGTCAGATATGAAATGCATTGTATGTGTAAACAAAAATGACCGATATTGATAAAGATTGGTGATACTTTTACGAACTGCGTCACTAAGGAGAATTCTGCCAGAAGAGAACACTAGAATTTTCTTTATTTAATTATGTTAATTTCTTCTCTTTTGTAGATAGCCTTAGGAACGTTCATGAATTGAATATTGTTAACACGATTTATTAGTTATTTCTTGTTGCTACAAGGTAACTTTTTGATTTTGAATATAAAATACGAAACGATAATTATTTGCTCCGCATGGAAGAGATTTCTTTCTCCGCTAGAAGAGATGCGTAACTGTTGTTCAGAATTTATATATATATATTTTTTTTAGGGGGGGGGGTAATTTTTCCTGCAAAAAAGATTCTGATTTTTGTTATAAAAAGATGAAAAAGATCCAGTTTTGAGCTTTACATGGTCGGTCAGGCAATTACAGACGGTGACTTAATCTTACTACATGTGTATTTTATGGTAGGGGGGGGAGGAGATTTTATCCAGTCAATGGCCTCGATTCCCATTGAAAAGTCGTTCTCAGTTTTATTATCCTGGATGTAAGAGGGTGACATGGTGTTTTTTTGTCGTCTTAACGTGTGAAGATGAACCGTAAAGAGATGGAGATTGAAATGTTGTTGTTACAAAGATGTTGCCCGTGATTTATAAGATAGATCGTATACATGGTCGCTTAAACGCTTGAATTCACAGACATAAACATTCATTGGAAACAGATGGGGGTCCAAGAAATTATATGGAAGGGGAAATGATGGTTTGGGGGTCACTTATATACTTATTAACATTTTAATGTTGAAATTTCTGTTCGCAGCAGAATTAGTAAATTAGTCTTCAAAAATAAGTTCGCATTGACATAATATTGCATGTCTTCCCATGAACTCTCTAATTTAAAAAATACAAGTTGCCTATGGCGTACATTATAAATGTGTTGCAGTTATACATTTTTGCATGCATATGCGCGTGCAGGCACGTGGGTCGAATTAGTGGTTGATTAAAAAAGGAGAACGAGGCGTCTAAAACGACTCCCATAACAGCTCCTTAACTTCTTTGAGCTATTTTCCAATTCAGTCAATTAAGTGAGTTTCTCTATGCATAAACGTAAAAGTTTGAATAGTGGGGTCTCTTTATTATTCATGAATCTCATCTATTATGATGGGCAAATTAATTTTTTTTTTGTGTGTGTGTTGGGGCATCAAAAAAGCAATACCATGATAGAGTTTCATTCAGTGTTGGCATCACACTTTCAGTATAGCTACAAAGAAATCGTTGACATACACGGATCTATATAGATGGGGTCGGAATGTGGTGGGGGTCGGGGGTCCTCCCCCCTTCCCCCGTAGATAATACAAATTTATTAAATTCACATAGTAAAGGTACCAAAATAGCAAAAATAGGCATCGGGCACCCCCCTCCACCCCCGGCAAACAAAATTATCCCTCGGAACCCCCTCCCCCAGGAAAAATTTCTGGATCCGCGCATGATTGAATTCAGGTGAATTACATCCATAAGTCGTCCAGCAATATCGGTGGGACTTGGTTGATGTCACATACAACCACTCTAGCCATGCAGTCTTGCAGTCCGTTGCGCATCTAAATCAGATTTAAATCTCTCTGTCGCTTTCATCTCGCTGAACGAGCTAACGAGCTTTAATTTCAAGCTAAAATTAACTCATTGAACATAATAGGGATGAGAGGACTTAAATCAAGATAATGTTGGAATTTTTTTTCAGATTGCAAATTATGTCATTTATTGGAGCATTGTGTAAGAAGCTCTCAGGTATTTGCCTTCTTTTTCAGGCAAATCTGGTTTTAATTTTGGGAGAGAAGTTAGTATTTCATCACCTATTAATTCGTGTGCATGTGTACGTTTCTCAGCCTGTATAACCATACAGTATTATAAAATAATTATACATGAACCCCTTGTCTCCATTTTTATACTGTCTTTTATATTTACCCGAGTTCCCTCATTCAATCCTTAAATTCTGCCCTTACACATTTTATATACCCCTATCTTCTCTACCATTCACCTTTCTATTTTTTCTTTGTTATACCGAAAATAAACCCACCTTTCCTCAGGTTTTTCACCTTTACGAGATTCAAACATGCAGACCCCCCCCCCCCCCCCTTTCTAAGCCCACCTTTTATATACTTACCTATCTCAATGCTGCACTCAGAGTCCGCGAAATTGACGGTGATGTTATGGTGGGGTAGGAGCCCCATACTCCGGACTTTATCATTGGCGATCTCCAGGGCCGGGCGTACCCGTTCGATGGAGAACAACCGGCTCCTATCCCTCGGGATTATGGTGGCTATTTTTATCACTTGGGGGGTTTCCGCTATGTCACCCCGAACCAAGGCAAGCACACAGATCACAGAGAGAAGCTTTAATTCCCCAGACATATTTTGTTTTAAATTCCAAATCAAACACTATATTATATATTCCACACGCACGAAGAAAGAAGAATCGGAGGGCGGTTTTGCATGGAAGGAATATAATAAGTATGACACATTCCAAAAATCACACAGAGAAAAATGACACAGAGGAGGAATGATCGTCTTATTTTAAATCTTCTCGCAATTTATCCATTCAATTTGGGATTATTGCACTTATTGGTGGGATAAATTCTGTAATTCATTCTCCTTTCCCGGGCAAAGGCAAAAATTCGGAATCAGAATCTCATAGAACACTCTCTAATCATAAAATGATCCTGTTAAACCAATGTAATGGTTTCTCCCTTCTTATTATTAATTGAAAAATCAGATTGTAGGATATAATTTTTCTTTTGTATAAATCCAGCACTATTTTTAAACTGCACATCGGAAAAAAAAATCTTCACAGCACCGTCTCCTGGTAAAAAGTTTTGACTTTCATTGATATACCATGATATCTATGCGCTCCGTGTTTTTCCGAATCACTGGGAGAGTATATATATATATATGACGTATGGTCCCGCTGTGAGGAGGGAGAGGGGGGAGGCATTGAGGGGGGTGCGGAATAGAGTGTGTACCTCCGAGTTCATCCGCCGCAGTGTCAGATCTGATATAGGACCGTCTCACTGACTCCTCGCCGGTGACAACCTTGTAACTCCGTGGTAATCTATGTCTAAACGTCGCGATCAATAGATCCTGAGCCACCTTAAACGATTTCTTCCTCGATGGATTTCATCCTCATTAAATCAAAAACTCTTCATGTTCGGATTTTAAAAAAAATAATAAACCGCATCGTTTTGAAAAAAAAAATTAATACGGACGGAAATATATTTATACGTTAAAAGGTATAGATGAGATCCCTTTTGCGACCAAACATGCACACAGTTTTATAAAAGCTCCCGGTGAGAACCACTGGTTCAATGTCTTTGTCCCGCGAAACGCTTAAAAATAAAAATGTAAAAAGGTACACTGTATATACATGTATATAGGTATACAGCCACAGACCCGTTCGCTGCATGGAGACCTCGCCGTGGATGAATAGCTGATCGGTGCGGATGATTATCTCGTAATAAATTGAGTTCCTTTCAACCTCGGCCTTCTTTAAGGTGTATATATAAATATATGGTCGTAAGATGCTTAAAGCCTAAGAGGAGGTGCATTAGTTTTATAGACCGCGGTCGTCGCCTTGAGGGCCCCCTTGATTAACTTATTGATTCGGGGACAAAACATTACTGTACCAAAAAAATTCTTTTCCTCACTCTCGCCTTTCGCTCTTTGACTGGCAAATTAATAAAGCACTTGCAGTTTGCGTATCTTTTTCACTATATCATCTTGCGATATGGCGCGCAATATTTCTAGCGTTGCCGACTTTATTCGCCAAATGTTCATTGATTTCTTCCCAGACATGCTTCGGATGTTGTAAAACTTAAAACCTTAAATAAAAACACGGCGGCCACTTATCCAGTTTTTTTTTTTCAAAATACAAAAGAATTATATTTAGATCAAATTGAATTCTTAGATTAAGCTGGTAGTGTCCATATTGTCGGCAATATACATAAGCGAGTCAAATCTTTGCTTGGACGTTACAATGTATGACTTTATGTCACAGTCATTATTAGCACGTGTACGCTTGATGACCTACCGGTATTATAATGAGTCAACAAGTGCTATTAACAAGAGAAAAGTTAAACATCGTGCGCGTGTTCGATTTTCCTCTCTTTCCATGGCAAGCTTTAATTTAATCCTTCTAAATAACCATATACACGGAGATCAAAATCAAGAAAAAAAAAACAGTATCTCTATTGATCAGTTGATAAAAAAGAGATTTGTTAATTATCTACGCGCACTATTAAAGAAGCTGTTCCAATTTGTAATGATTTTCCTTAAGAGATTTTCCCCTCATCCAGAATGTTGATGAATAATTGAACACGATATTTTTACCTTAAGGTTAAAATTTTGTTTAAAACGAGGGTTGTTATAATTTCTATTGAACTGTTCTGTTAGTGTCCATTTTTGAGGAGAGAGTGTGTTGTGTGGTAACTGTACTTTGCAGGTTCGCGGGGAGTGGTCATTGTGTCAGCGCCACGAGAGTCTGGTATTGGCAGGGATCAGGCATGGATTGCCAATATGACAGTCCAGCGAGAATTTGCATAATGACCGCCCGCGATGACACTAGCTAAAATCGATCTTCGGAGACTGTTCTTCATTTTTCATCAAATCTTAATTCTCCTTATATCACAGCTATAATTTTAGATTTAAGATTGAATGAATTGATTTTCAAGGAGGGAACTCAATTCTTTTTATTTTTCTTTGCATTTTTCAAATCTTAATTCTCCTTAAATCACAGTTCTAACTGTAGAGTTAAAATTGAAAGGAATTGATTTCCTGGGGAAAAAAAATCTCTTTTGCTCCCCCCTTTGTATTGTCTCCTTAATGAACGTCGAAGTCATTTTACAAAGCTTTAAACAAGACAGGTTATTGAATTCTGAGATTATCCCTAATGGTAAATTTGTCAGACTGTTCTGTAGCGAAGGAAAAAAAACACAACTAAAAGATCACATCTAAATCAAAATGCAATCAACGGGATCTTTGATAACTTTGAATTGTCTTTCAAAGCTTTCGTTGGCACTTTTTCGTGCATTAGTTGGAGCCGTATATAACTACTTCCTGTCATTTAGCCGTCAAGATCAAACACTGGCGTCAACAAGTTTAGCTTTTAAAAAAAGCTTACCGTCTTTAGAGCAAACTCTTAACCGTAATAAGTTATCAAAGAAAATTTATTTTTTTTTATATAAATGTCGTCTTCCTCTACATGCCATGACCTGTGGAACTTTTTTATATGTGCCTTTTAAGCGTGCGTGCCTAAAATTGAGAAATGTGTACAACGTTCTTGTTAGTTGAGATAGAGTATAGAAGGTAAAAAGAGATCTAAGGAAGGGTCGTATTATTTTAATAAAATCAAAGTTAATACCACTGCATTCAGCATATGTTTTACAGTTTTACTGATATAAGTTTTACCGTTACGGTATCTAATATGCAAACTTGTTTACGGATATTAGACTTACCGTACCAAATTTTCACATTTTTGGTATTTGCATAAACAATACAAAAAGAAAAGAACAAATTATTTCAATAGACATTATGGAATATTTCTTTCAACTAGTTGTACTGAAAAATTAAAGCTGCAATTTTTATTTTATTTTTTTTCGTTTCCTTACTTTTTAAGATTTGAAATCTAAAAAAATTGTTAAGTCGTACGTAAAAAAAGATCATCAGAAAATTATCTCCCTTGGACTGAACAGTATTTCAACCAATGAAATAAATGTAAATTTTCACATCGTGTATTTTCTACCAATCGCAAAGGAGAGGAAGTGCACAACCCGGAGACTGTAAATTATTTCAACTCTTTATACCGTCTTCCAAGGAAGACGGTAATAACGGTGACAAACGGTCAGTTTGAAAGACAGCAGATTATTTTGAAATTAAAAATCTTGATAAGATATCGGAGGACGGCTCAGTGTCACGAAGTATGGCGGTCCCTGTTGATTCGATTTTTATTTAAAGATTTCAATTATTTCACGTAATACGATCATGCTCGAATCAGGAAGTTTAAACCAAACGTTCTAAGACGTCGTCTACAATATCGTTATAAATCTTGAAAGTCAGATTCTTGAATCATTAAATGCCGTAAAACATGAAAGATATAATCAACACAAAAAGAACTTCCTTACTTTTCATTCAATTTTTAGAATTTCGCCGTATCAAATTACATTACATGTACAGTACATGTAA
This sequence comes from Magallana hongkongensis, assembly GCA_016163765.1. Classification (NCBI taxonomy): domain Eukaryota; kingdom Metazoa; phylum Mollusca; class Bivalvia; order Ostreida; family Ostreidae; genus Magallana; species Magallana hongkongensis. The sequence goes on from WFKH01011926.1 coordinate 28,357,450, forward strand.
TTTTGTTTCGTCCATCGAACGGTGTCCATAGCTCTATGATACCTCGGGGCACTTAAGGCGTAACGACTTTCTGAAAAGAGAGACAATCAAGTAAACACATATGTGGCATTTGGGAGGCTTTTTTTCAAGAATGGGAAATCAGTTCGTGTAACTATGCCGGGACAGGTTCTGAGTATAAAATGTATTTTTTTTTTTTTTTGGTTAGGTTGAAATCATTGAATTTTTTTATTTAGTAATACAAAAAGAAGAAAAACTAGACACGATCTCGTTGAGAGCAACGAGGAGGTCTTCCGTCCGATTTTCAGAATGTGAAATAAGACCTTGACTTTAATATTAGACAGCCAAACATGATCTGGAAATGGTGGCGCAGTCCATATTCGAAGGTTCAGATACCATTTTGAATCAAGTGTAAGAGCTATGGATGAAAAAATTTAGACCGATATTGGCAAAATCTCCTCATTGGGGCCATTAAACGAAATGTTGATGGTTGCATATTGTTGAATACATCATTCTGAGCATCTTTTCTTCTATATTGCTTTTCAAAATATTTCTCCTTTTTGAGATATTGATTCTCAATTTTAGACTTCCAGCCCCTTGAAACGCCTTATTATGTAACACATGAGAGAGTTTTTATACTGTATGTGTTAATAACTGTAAGATGAACATTTTTGCTTCTATTATTTTTTACAAAATATTCATCAGTAAAGCGCTATGGATGAAAGAGTTTAGATACCTCTCGGCCCCTAATTTGAGGGGCCAGCCCCTTTTTCTTGATGTCAAACAAAAGGTCTTGCAAATATAAAACTTTTTTCTACTATATGTCTTAAAAAATGTTTTCGAGAAAAGAGATAAACTAAGAAAACTATGCAAAACCACAATATTTTTTTCTCATTTTTCGAGCCCTACCGAGCTTCGGCGCTTTTTGTGCTAGGCAAATATGAATGTCTTCGTACAAAATAACAATCTTTTGTCTACCATCCCTGAAAATTTGAAGTCAATACCTTTTATAGAACACTCATGGACAAACCGACCCTCAAAAATTCAATAAAACGTCAATATCTCAAAAACGGAAATGACGTCATCAATCAAAAAAAATTTTCGATAAGGTTCAAAACATAGTTAGTAAGATCTGAAAATTTCATTCAAATCGGTTTTCCGAGAAATCGCATGCACAAAATTGGTAAGGAAAAAAAAGAAGAAGATGAAGAAAAAGAAACTGAAAAATAACAATAAGGTCTTCCGTTGGAAACGGAAGACCTTAATTATATGGATCAGTGTACATGAAAATTTAACCCACTACTTCCGGATTATAATTTTTTTTTCTTAAATAAAAAGGTTATGTTATTTAAAAAACTTCAATATTTTCAAATTCCGATGATGCATTATTGTCATTCGGAAAAGACATCAAATTTGTAGTCAACATTTCATTTCCTGTTGAACATTAAAATTTGTATTGTGTTGGATCTAAAACTTCTAGAATAGTCGCGTATCTTGCATTTCGTTGACTGCGAGATACAATAAAAAGGTTATAAAGCCAAAAACCAAAACACAAGCGCTTTTTGACACTTTGCAATTTTGTCAGGACGGCAACACAAAATGCCAACTTTTAGTACGTACTCTATGATGGTACATGTATAAAGTTATTGCTGTCTTGCACAAAATGATAGATGGGAAGTATGCCATACACGCACGCAATATCCTTGAACTATCTTTGTTTATAGGACATATCTCGATTTTACTGTACACCACAGGATCAATATTTAATACAATTCGTTCTGTCACTACATTTAATTAAAATCTTGTGTAGTATTATTCAAAATTTAATATGTAGAAATAAATCAATCAATTTTTATAACAATTTCACATTTCGGAATTTAAATTCTTTTTTCTTCCGCATGATATATCTACCGAATATTATGAGAGAGAGAGAGAGAGAGAGAGAGAGAGAGAGAGAGAGAGAGAGATTGGTCTTTGAATGTACATAGCATTCTAAAATTGCTAAATAATGTCAATTGTATGAGAGCTTTGTAGACGTTTCCGTTGATATTTGAGAGTTCTCTTTTTGAATAATATCAGAAGTTTGAGTTCATCAATTGCTAATGGTGTGGTTATCTTTACATCAAACGGTATATGATCCTACATAGATGTATTTCCTGTACTGTATATAGCTACATCAGGATGTTGAGACCACCAAAAAATTAAGATACAAAATTAAATTGATATGATTATATTTCCGGTAGAGCGCCACCTACATGTAACTATATTAAATGAATAACAATGGTCACTTCCCGACAGAACTCGGAATCACTTTCTCTCTATTTAGGTTCCACGTGTAACCAGATAGCTATGTTTTAACCTTGATAAGAATAATGTTATGTTATAGTTTCCGTTCATGCAGGATCACGACATGTTTGCTGAAACCTTTAGCACAGTCGTGTAAATTAATTACGTAATAGACTAAATAAGCCGGCACATTGAACTTTGTCATGTTTTATGCGACCTTATAGTTGTTTTTTATACTATACTCGTATCACCCGGAATGTGATGGACAGTTTGACAGCTCTGCTGCAGAGTTAGGATTCCGGAGCAAAACGGGCGGCCCGATGCTGGAATTCACTCACTTACATTGTATAAGCTCATGGACAAGAGCCTGTCCATTTATAATTATAGCAATGTATAAACCCATGTAAAATTGATGCTTGTTAGATTAGATTAGATTAGAACTCTTTTATCCACTAAACGAACACGTACAATGTACATATGATAACGTTGTTAGATCTGTATGAATAAAGTATCGTAAAAACAACTTGGACTAGTTGTCAATGAGTTCTCTGTGGGGAAAATTCTAAAAGGGTTACACATCTTAGCTAATATAATTGAATTATTTTCAAACTAGTACATGTATCCTGCATTTATATTTATAAAATGACGGGGTGTCAATTACGCCTACGTAAAACATTTGATGTTGTAACCCCTTTTCTATAAGGCAAGTTGCGATTATGTACGTCTCATGACTAATTGGGACCTGGTCAATTGGTAGCGTAAACGATTCAAATTTATCAGAGAATGATGCGATCTAGTTGATTTTTACAGTGCACGCCTGCAATATGCCATGGCTCCACTTGTACGGGTGGGTGACGTGGTCATGAGAGGGGTCAACTTGGTCGCAGACGCGGCACTGTTATAATCTGTATTTGACATGAAATCAATACATTTTCCCAGTGTAATAATCAGTGACACATCGATAACTTATTTTGTGAATCAGTACTTGTGAGAGCCCAAGAAGCAGGAAGATTCACACAAGGGAATCTCCTTATCTAGGGACAATTTGTAACGCTTATGTCATGTTCTTGGGACGATATTTCCTCGTTAACTATTACACTAGTAATACGAGAACATAATTTTCTCGCTTTCATTTGAAGCCCACTGTATGTTTTTCAAGTACATAAACTGCACGATGAATGCAACAATCAACATGTCAAAGGAAACAAAAATCCGGGTTCTTTTAACAGTTTAACAAACATTTGCGATTCCAAAATATTTTAACTAATTATTTTTTCCCATCAAATTAATTTTTGTTTTGTATTTTATTAATAACAAATGAAATTAACACTCGTAAATGTGACATGAAGTATTCTTTCTTTTCCTCAAAAAATCTATATAAGAAATATTGAATCACAAAAAGGAATTTCTCTTTTTTTCTCATTATTTTATTCATAATAAACAGTTATAGAAAATCCACTTCGTTAAAATTCCATATTTTGTTAATTTGTGGGGTTTTTTTTATCATGCATTGTCTAGACTAGTCATGAGTACTGTTATCAAGAGATTAAAGAAATGTGACTACACATTGGTACGAAAGTGTTAACAATAAAACTTCACACATTGTAAATTAACAGTCAATATTGCAAGAGGTTAATTCAAATCTGGTAGGTTTCTCTCTCCCTCCCCCCCCCCCCCCCCCCGGAAATTCAAATCTGTATCAATTTGCCAGTCTTTTCAGAGATTCTCTTTGGGGGGGGTTAAATATTTTTTTTAATAATTTAAAATTTTTGTTAACAGAATCTATAATTGCACTTTATCAAAGTAATTTTAACATAACATATACATGTGGATCTATGCAAGTGAAAAAAAATTTAACATTTGATCCACTTGGCATTAATGGTTTCCACTGTTAAAATTAAATATTAAAATGACTTTGCTCACAATTACAATCTTTTTGATAATTAGTAACTAAAGTTTCAGTCATCTGATAACACAGTAATGTACTCATTTTATGTAAAAAAAATAATATCAAAAGGGCTGTATTTTCATGTAAATAATAAACAATTGAAATATATACAAAGACTCAAATATCTGTATAAATATAAAACATTATGGCATATTTCTTGTGTCATACTTTATATCATCTCATACTTGATCTCGTGTAAACTTTTCTTGCATTAACCCTATCAACAAACCCTTCTTGTTTTCTTCTCCCTTTGCTGATGATAACGACAAATGAAATCATGAATTAATAAGGTTTTTTTTATGTCTCTAGCAATATATCATATTCTATCAAAAAAAACGCCATATTTTTGCCTATAAAGACAAAACAAAATCTAAATGTAACAAAATGTCAGATCATTCTCTTTCCCCTATCCATATCCCCCACCCTTTCTTTCTGATTCCTTGTTTGATAGTTAATATGTTAATGTTAGAGAAACTTTTGCTGCTTCCATCCAATGTTGGTTATGGTAGGTGGTGGGTGGTTCTTCCTTTAAGCACCACAAAATTGCCTCCACAAAATGTTCCAACTCTGTTTGTTTGTTGAACTATGTCTCATGAGTGATCATAACTCATCATTTTTACGAATATCGTTTTCTGATTTTTTGGCAGACTTTTTCGCTGGCTTTTTGCTGGCAACATTATCTTCTTTTTTCTCTGTTTTCTTTTTCTCTTCTTTCTGTTTTGATTTATCTGCATCTTTGTCCTACAAGATGAAAGAAAATCAAAAGGTTATTATTTTCTTTAAAAAAAAAAAGGCTGCCATCTTGGGGGCCGGGGGGGGGGGGGGGGGGGGGGGGGGGAAGGGGGTATAAAAAAGCATAAAATATCCCTTTACATCCTGTAATGTGATTGCCTCAGTGGGGCAGTGGAATTACCTATTTAATTGCAGTACATGTAGTTTCATGTCAACCTCTTGATCTAAGAAGATATTTTGACTCTTTCAGCTAATGGAAAGAAAGAAAACCCTTTGTTCATTATCAAATCAAATATTTCCTTTAAAGTCTCTAATGTGTCATTGGGCAACCTTCAATGGATCAGATGAAATGAGTAAAACCGTAAGTGCACTTCAACAGAAACACAAATGGGTTTTTCCTTAAAAATAAACTATTCATCTAACATGATTAAATCAACCGGTGTACTTCAACCAATAACACAAAGTTATTTATGAAAATATCAAAAACTCCCTGAGTGGAGTGTGAGTGACTAACCTTGGCCGCAGCCCCGGGGTAGTTCTTTCCCTCAATGGTGACCTCCTCGCATCGTTCCTGGGTGACCAGGAAGTTCTTTATCTCCCAGGCCTTGGAGCCATCCTTGATCATGAATATCACCCTATTGCTGCCCACAACGTACCTATAGGAAGAACCCAATTATGTCAGGAAAGATAACTCTACAAAACTTGTTAATCAAAACGGTGGAATTTCCTGCTTGATTTAAGGAGGCTGGATGGTCAACAAATTACTCGTCAGATCTACCTTAAATTTTCAGATAAGATTTTTAAGCCATAAAACTAAATGAA
>WFKH01011926.1:28363244-28374064 GCA_016163765.1 Magallana hongkongensis
CGATCCCGATCAAAAAAGAGCCACTAATGTACGTAATAAAACTGGATATGCATGACAGAGTTCAATATATTTTTAAGAGTTTTCTTATCTAAAAACATTAAAAACAACTCATGTATACCTCCATCTTTAAGCATTGGAAATTTTACGCCATAATAGATGAACATATCCTGTTTCTTTTGACCGAGTAACTGTTTTTACTGAAATGGAAAATGTCGTTTTTTAAGATATAGAAATATGACCACAATTTTAAATTTGATATATAATCCTCACGCATCTTTTGGTACAAAGTGTAGTAAAAGGTGCGGTGCAAAAACCACAAATATTAAGTGATAATTTAAAAATTCTAATGTATGAATATCGCGATAGCACTTTTTATTTTCAAGGAAAACATATATATATTATAACAATTTCTGTATTTTTTCGCCCCCCCCCCCCAAAAAAAAACCCCAACAAAAACAACAACAACAACAAAACAACAACAACAAAAACATCGAAGTCTAGGGGTTAAAACTATCAGGCTCATTTATCGTTCAGGATGAGGTACAATTGGTTGTTTTGTTTTGTTTTGGGGGTTTTGGGGTGGTTTTTTTCGGGGGGGGGGGGGGGGGGGGTTGTCGTAACAAATCTTCCTTTTTTTTCTTCATTGACTACGATCTTATAAAGTCGATTTAGATTAAAATAAAACCAACAAACCGCATCTGAATTATAATGGCTTTAATGGTTCACGTCGTCTGTATGGTATACACAGGTATGTAAATGCTCATGGTCATACTAATATAATGCGAATATAGATTTATAATAATATGTATAAACTATAAACGATATATTTGAGAGGGAATCAGCTACATTTATAAAATTGTCTGTCGTACTTAATTAATTGGATCATTACTTTATTTTTCGAATTTCTTTGAAATTTCTTTGGAACCTTACAAAGAACTAATTTATATTCTATACATGTAGTACCTGAAACTGATATCATTGGATAAATACCCATTTCAATTAGTAGCTCTTGCCACGGGGCCATAAAACGTAAACGAGCTTACTTTTTATCCCAGTCTCGAAGCTTACTTTTACCAAAGGAGCAAATAGAGGAAAAATGAGACAGATCAAAAGTAAGCTCGTCTAAGTTTTAGGGCTCTGGGGCCTGATCTAAAATATCTAAAAGGATTTTCAACAAGTATCTTTTGAATTTAATTTGCATAAACATCTAACACTGAAAATTCAAAAATTTAATTACCGAGTATATTTAATTTAATACTGTCTCTTAAATGCATTTTGCATCGAGCTTCTTGCTAATGGCACGTTCTAACAAAATATGCAATGAACTTAATCGCCTTTTCATTATACAGACGATTGCTTGAATTTACGCACCAACTAGTGTCTATAGGTTTTTAATTTGAAATGAAGATTTTTTTTTTAAATTGAAACCACATTGCAAGCAGTGTTGGTGGCACGAACGTTTATAACGAAACCACTGTCATATTTGACGTTCAACTTCCCGCGAGATATTTTTTTTTTTTGGTATCAAAAATTGTTTTTTATATCATGCCATACACTTTGACCCTATTTACTACAAAAAATTACCATCATGAAATAAGCTTGCGTAACTGCACGTACAAAATATGCATACGTTGTTCAAAAATCGCTTGCGTGGTTTTTTTTATAATTATGCAAAATTTACCCCAGATCTTGTAGAAGGGGTGTAAAAAGCTTGCATGGCGAGAAACGGCGCCGCTAAAGATATTTCCAAGCTGCCACACACCGCCCAAAGGGCGTAGGAAAATAATGGATATTTTACTTGCATCGTCACTTACGTCGAATAAACGTCTAGTTGACGTTTAATAATATCCATTTCCCTGCGGTTCAAAATTCACACGCATTAACGATTTACATGCAAATCAATAAAAACCTGAGAAACAACAACAAGACATCTGGATTTTGACAATTTTTGAAAAATTTAAACAAAAAATTTACGCAAAGTTTACGCAATTTTACGCTTTTACGTAAACTGCATAAACATTTACGTTAATGCGGCGTAATGCAGTATACGTCGTATGAACGCCAATGCAAAGTCTTCAATTCTACCAGAGTACAATACAATTCTCTTCTGATTTATTAAAGTATAAGAAAGTTATGCCATTTGAACGTTTAATTTATTACCTTTCTAAAGAAGATATTGTTTGCATGGTATAATATACATGCGAAGAAAAAAAAATTGTTTGCAAATTGTACATTTTTAGCATTAGTGAAGATGTGGAAGTTCTGATATTTTAACATTTTTAAAAATCATAATGTCAAAGGTAACAGAACTAAAAAAGAAAAATGCATTATGGTTGTTCCAAAATATATACAAAGAATTGAAAATAGCTACTCAAGCATGAATAAGATTGCCGGTGTGCTCGACTCTGTATTGTTAAAGCTGACATGAATTCATAAATACGAATTATTTCCCTTCTATCTCCGACTAATGCCATATTACTTGTCGATTTCTATTGTTCTGCTCATCGCTACACACCCCTATATAAGGCCGATAGCACTATTCATGCTTCACCGCATTCAGGTATTTCATTCACCCGAACACGTTACATTGGACGAAAGACTTGTGGAAACGCGCTTTGAACAAAAATAATATAACGACCACTGCACTGGTAAGGAATATCCGATGAACGACGAAACAAGACAGACTGAAATCCAGGCACAAATATTTCAAAAATCCGCGATAATTGTAGAACGTTTTCCTGTGTATAACATCGCACATGCGCAAACCACTGTGGCAGATCGAGCAATGTCAATGACCGCATGGATTTTAGAAGCGGAGTGTTTTGTAGAAACCGATGGAAACGATGTTATGTTGTTACTTTCTTGGATTTACTATCATTTATCTACTGTGTTGGATGTAGTGCCGCCGGGTCTTAAAAATACATGTATGCAGACGTTATGCATTCTGTTTGAACGACACACGTATTCGATGTGCATGCAAAGTAAGGAAGCACTATCTCTGGAAAGTAATACGGATACCTTGGAAATTCTTTCAAAGAATAAATATTTATATATATTGTTTTATTGTTTGTAGTTTCCTTTATTCTTTTTTTTTTACAAACATTTTACTACAATGTGTAGTTCATGCAATGCAATGAGGAGTCCGTGCAACCTGAATGCCTCTATCGGAAATCAACCGACCGTAACTTTCTCGACCGGTATATATACCCCAGTGGCAGTTGAGGAGCGATCGAAACTAATATGGCGACCAAATGCTTTTATGATCGAAACTAATATGGCGACCAAATGCTTTTATGAATTCATGAATTCATAAAAGCATTTGGTCGCCATATTAGTTTCGATCGCTAATGGCGACCAAATGCTTTTATGAGTTCATGTCAGCTTTAAAGCTGACATGAATTCATAAAAGCATTTGGTCGCCATATTAGTTTCGATCGCTTCTCAACTCCACTCGGGTATATATACCGGCCGAGAAAGTTACGGTCGGTTGCTTTCCGATCATCTCATTCAGGTTGCACGAACTTCTAAATGACAGAACTACACATTGTAGTTATATGTTTGTAAAAAATAATAAAGGAAACTACAATCAATAAAACATAAAAGATAGTTTATTCTTTGAAAGAATTTCCAAGGTATCCGCATTATCTTGCAAAGATAGTGCTGCCTTACTTCGCATGCACATCGAACACGTGTGTCATTCATACAGAGTACATAACGTCTGCATCTTATTGTAGACTCCGGCCGCACATCATCCAACACAGTAGATAAGTAATAGTAAATCCAAGAAAGTAACAACGTAACATCGTTTTTATAAGTTTCTACAAAAACACTCCGTTTCCATGCCGTCACTGCACGATCTACTACAGTGTGTGGTTTGCGCATGTGCGATGTTATAACAGCACGACACAGGGAAACGTTCAACAATAATCGAGTTTTTGAAATATGTGTGCCTGGATTTCACAATGTTTTGTTTCGTCTTTCAATGGATATTCCTAACAAGTGCAGTGGTTGTCATATTATTTTTGTTCAAAACGCGTTTCTACAAATCTTTCCGTCCAATGTAACGTGTTCGGGTGAATGAAATACCTGAATGCGGTGAAGCATGAATAGTGCTCTCGGCCTTATGTAGGGGGTGTGTAGCGATGAGCGTAACAATAGAAATCGACAACTAATATGGCGGTAGTCGGAGATAAAAGGGAAATAATGCGTATTTATGAATTCATGTCAGCTCTAAGTTGGTTTTTAAAAAAGCAATTCCAGAGCAATTATAAATAGAATATATACTGAAGTTTATTAGGATGAAATAAGTTTGGAACAAATGCTCCTGAAACCGAGAATTTGTTTTTGTTTACAAGCATTTAGTTTTGTATGAACTTATACATGTACAAATTTCGTTATCTCGAACTAGATGGGACTGTTTAAAAACTTCGAGATATCCGAGTATTCGAGATATCGAGGGTAAAAAACTTAAAATATAAGTGGTTGGGACTTACAAATCACTTCGACATATCCATTGTATTCGAGATTTCAGTGTTCGAGATATCGAAGTTCAACTGTATTTCATTTCATCCATTGCTTTTTTTTGCAAATTGACTTGTCATGCTACAATTTATTCATATAGCAAGGCTGAACAAAAATTAGTATTTGCAATCTTAATTTGACAATGCCTCTTGAAATCTCATTCATTACGTAAAAACAGTAATTCGGATAAGGACTTTTATAATCTAATGTATGTGAGTTTGATACATGTAATCTTCGAATTAGGGCCCTTCATTCTTAACTGATTTCAATTCCCCTATTAATTGAATAATTTATATTAAGATTACCAATTAAAATGAAAACACAACGCCAGCACACGTCGCCCATGTAAACGCTGTTACTGGTACATAACCACATCAAATGGTATTCCGGCATTAACGTTGCTTCTTCATTGGAGTACAAGCCGCTTATAATTTATTTCAATAAATTGTGTTATTTAAATACAGCAAAGTGAATTAAACCTAAATATGTTAGATCTAATTGAGACCAAAAATACAAAAAATTGACATATGTGACATCCATGACGTATAAACAACTGACAGCAAAAGCCGAGTGGCCATTGCAAAGGTCTAAGATTTCTCATCCTTTTAATTTATGCAACTGGAGTTAATTCGAAGCAGCAAATTAAATCAGAGTGTGCCTCAACGGCTTCAATTTGTTGTATAATATAGATAAAACAGATTCTGATCACCTCGTTCGTGTGCTTTTAATTTTTTTAAACTATCTCGTCTCTCATGAATTTTTACGTTTTGATGTTTTCTCTCGAACACTCATCACTCATTCATATGTAGAGTACGCTTTCTTAGAATCTACTGTATTCGTGTTTGTGGATTGAAAAATAAAAATTACGAGGACTTGTCACTACTGTCTATCATTTGTGCTGTATGCATCATGCCCCTCTGAACTTTTAAGAAACTACGTGAACTTTTTTTTAAAATCTTAAACCGATACATTTTTATTAAAATAGTGTACGGCTTCAGTTTCAATTTTTATGTGTTATGCAAATGCATGTCTATAAATCACTACATGTATATATAATACTTCTTACATATGTATTGCAATCTCGTTCAAACTCAAAAAGATCGCTAAACATTTTATCGGATATTTTGAATTTAAAAAAGGAAGCAATAATGTAAAATCCGTATCAATAATTGCAATTGTTTCTAAAAAAAATTAATTGTTTTAATTGATAAGTTTTCATATGTTCAACGTACAGTATGTTTAACATATTTTAATATAAGAGACTTACATAACTTTCCAAATTGCATCTTAAGATTATAGTAAGTTTAATATACTCTTTATTTTATTAGTAATGTAATAATACATTGTTTACACCTGAAATACATATAAAATACACATAAATACGAGCATAACTTATCAAAATATCAATGAATGCTTTGCTATGATGATTTTTTAAATGAAACTTTAGTTATCTTTTTTTACACAAATAACTTTTGAAATTTTCTTAGTAGACTGTAGGCAAGAGAATTATGAAATTCAAAGTTATGAAAAAATAAAGCAAAAGTGTTTTGCATTATAATTTTTCTTGATATATGTCGTTTAACATTTATTCTATGATTTGAATTTGAACAGAAAAAAACCCCATGTAACAACATTGATAACAGTACAATAAAAACACATAGAGTTGCATCGTTATACATATAAATAATGCAGGTGTTGCAACTTTCATTCTTGTGTGTCATGTTTGCAGTTTATTTTGACAGTTGAGGATTTCTGTGGTTTTCAGTGAAGCACACTTAACATGCAGAATTGTCCATTTTGTACAGGTAAATATTTCATTTCTTGATGGGCCGTGTCTTTTTGAAGGCTTTTTGATTGGAAAACTTGCATAAAACTACAAACATCTTTCAAGACGTCATCAGCTTCAGACCTTGGTAATTGCTAACTACATTAATTAAACATGTTCCTTTCACAACTAGAAGTACATAAAATGCGTATTGCTTGTGAATTTAAATCTTTTTTTATGACTATCGGTACTAGTAAAATTATCTTACATGTTCACATCTTTCTGTTTCCCCCTTTAAGGAGGCTGGGTGGTCAACAAATTAACCATCAGATCTGCCTTAAACTTTGACATATGATATTTTTGGCCATTAACTAACATTTAGTAAAAAAATCCCGATATTTTAGCTTTAAAATTTGATAATTTTCCTATATCCTTATACAGAGCTCTTCTTCTTAAGGAGATTAAAATAGTCTTTAAATGGCTACGACCGTCGAGCCCTCTTAACAAACTATTAAACCAATCCAAGGAAATTCAGAAATATGTGCATACGCTTAACCACCAAAATCATAATGTCACCCCTCTATATCCTTTGTTATGTAAACAGGGCTCGTGTCTTTTTGTTGACATAGATCGCTGAAGAAATATACAATATTTAAAACAAAATTGCTATAAAGAGCAAAAAGTACTTCAAAATTAACATTCAATTTAAAAAAATCATTGTACATTTAAACGAAACCGTTGCAAATAAAAATATACAACTTAGGTGCACAAAAGCATGTTGCGGGTTTATTTTTTACAAACAGGACAACGTTAGCTTGTTTCTCGAAAGTAGCAGGACGTCTTTCAAAATATGATAACGCATTAGAAATACTTCAGAAATATTTTAAATAAAACATTAAACTTTAAATGTCAACATTAAAAAATAGAAAAATTATATTTGAAAATTTTCAAATGTTGAAAAACCCCCCAAGATATAGTCGAACTGGCGCTTGTAACAAAACAATTACCAACAAGGAACTGATTTTGTTAACTTACGTCATATCAAGCACCTTTCACATATTTCAATTGTCGCTGAAACAGATTGCAATTCACATTTGCTGAATATTGAAGAAATTTTCTGGCAAATGTTGTTTTTGATACATTAAAACTCACTCATTGTCCCCCTTTTTAAAATTAAGTTTGGTAAACATTTCTTAAAACGTCAAAACGCATTATCCTACTATGAATGACTCAGTTATGACCCATAAATTATCAAATGTTATGTACTCTAACACAGTGTTTTGAATTTTAATCACTGAAAAGATGTTTTGTCTTGTTATCATATTTATGTACATTTATTTATTTATCAATTTTACAGAAATAATGAGTCAACATGGGATCAGAATATTCTGATATGGTAAAATTAGTGTTTTGTTAAACTTGATGAATTCAAAATTTGAATAATTTAAGGAATGGTATAATATTTTTGAATGTTTAGTTAAGAAAAGTGGTTCATTCAAGTCTTTTTATGTGCTTAAACTATCATAGGTCACTTAATTTGGCTTGCAAGTGATAAAACTGAAGAAAAAAACCTTAACTTTATTTATTTTACAACGATTAATAAATAAGTTCAAAACATATATAAATATCTTTCGTTGACACGGTTGTTAGCGCGAGGGGGGCATTGATGTGGGAGGAATCCGGAGTGCCCGGAGAAAATCCAAGCTGGGATCGCAGCGGTGAGAAGCGAGTGCTTTGTCCACTGCGCTACTTGGACACTTGGTCTTGCAAGTAGAACTTGATAGTACCGACTAATTAACATGTGCATCTTTATAATAAGCCATTATATATATCATAATTGTTACTTTAAAAATGCATTTTTCTACGATATGTTTCATAATTATATTTTCCCCCGAAATTAAATGACGGAAACAATTTTACCATTTTACTTTTTTAAGTGCAGAGTAAGCTCATTAAGGATGAAATGATAAAAATCCAAGACATGATAGCAAGTGATCTACACCAAAAATCCACCAAACAAAATCCAACAGATCTTGTTCCTCGCTCTGTGTTGTCACCATCCATTTGTCAACATGGTGTTAGGGACAACCACAGAGGCCACACTAACTCCATGGGACTGGACATCATTGGCTTCATCAGAGAGAACACCGGAGTGCAAAGTTATTTTGAAGCAACTCAAAATGTTGTTGTAATTAAGGGTTTTTTCTGCAGATCCTATTGGTCGTCTTGTACAAGCTATACAACGTTTGCGTTTGGAACTGCATTATACGTCTTTCTACGTAGACATTTTGTCATTGATAAATTGTTGTTGATGTCATTTTTGTGATGCATGTATTAGTAATATGCAATACTGTTATGTTTAATTTTTCAAATTTCAGATGTTAATATATAGAACAGTTATTCAGTTATATGGCACCTCTTACTTAACAATTGTTCATCATTTTAGCAATATTTTATCTTTATACACGTTTCAAGAAATCAAAAATATTTCATCAATGCTTTCGTGGCTTTTAAACAAATTTGCCTTAATATGAATTCTATATAGGTATCGGTCAAAATTTTAAATATAGGTCACTCTGATTTTTCAAAGAGAACACGTGGGTTTGAACATTTACTGCATTTCTTAGTTATCATGATTTGATAATATGTTGTTGATGTTCAAAAAGTAATAGAAAAAAAAAATAATTTAAATTATAGATACTGCAGAGTCACTGTTTGCAAAATGTTATTTTTAGTATACAATATGTACTTTATTATTTTTATGGTGAATTGGAATGTTATCTATAAACAGATAAACATCTAAATTCATATGTACTGACATAAAAGGGAAATTCTTTGGAATGGTATAGGAAGCCAGAGTCAGATAAACAATAACTAAGTGTGTATTTCCTGGTTGATTAACATACGAATCACAGAGCAGAGTCGAAGGACCAAGAGAAAACAACCACATGGCTGCAGTTGCTCTCGTAAATCAACAGTCTGTTTAATTTGAATGTTAATGTCATATCTAGTCTGCTGCCTCCATAGGTAACACTACAGGCACAGATCTTTCTGATACGACGAAAACCAAATTAATAATTAATTATTAATAAATCATGAATGAAAACTAACCAGCTCTCAGATAAGTCATGTGACAAAATCGCGCCGTGCCATTGGTCAGATTTTTTACAAATCGTGTTGACAAAACAGATTGACATATGGTATCGATGGACCGCGGTTCATCATGGTAATGAGGGCAGGGATCTAAATATGGGTCCCTGGGGCTGAGGGAGGTAGTTCTGTGTCAGCATGTGGCGGAGTACGCACTGTGTTCATGTGTTGGTTCTGGCTTTTGTTCAGTACTCACTCTCACAATCCAGGTAAGGTTCTTAGATAGATCCATTCAGGTGTCTTAATTATAGAATATCATTGTGTATGTTTTACTGAAATTAAATATCTTAAGGTGGGTTTTTTTTTAACTGTTAAATGGTATTTACAAACTTATACTGATTTTTTTGATTGCCTTTTGTTATTAGATACGTATACAAAAAAGTATTGTAAAATTCTTGAACAAAAGTTGATAGACCTCATGATTTTTGCTATGATATTTTCATTTAAATGTTGGTGCATATTGAAAACTACTCGACGATGAACAAAAAACAAATATCACTATACGTTTGAACTTGCACATATCAAATTTAACACTGTTGCACAAATTTGATGCCTCTGAAAATACTTGTTTACCTTTGAAAATTTGTGCCTCATATATATTAACATTGACAAACTTCATTATTGAATTTACGCAAAAGGATTTTAAAAGACTAATGTTATAACGTGATGCAATAACAGTACTTCAGAGCAGTAAGCAGTAGAATGACAGAATTAGCATGCAGTTATGATAATAACCAACAAAAGCGACAGTCATTATTTTTTTTTATTTTGGTTCATTTTAGAAAATTCTTTTTTATAATATCGTATTCATTCTTTTTTAGCTCACCTGAGCTGAAAGCTCAAGTGAGCTTTTCTGATCAAAATTTGTCCGTTGTCTGTCGTCGTTGGCGTTGGCGTCGGCGTTGGCGTTGTAAACTTTTCACATTTTCATCTTCTTCTCCAGACCCACTGGGCAGATTTCAACCAAACTTGGCACAAAGCATAACTGGGTGAAGGGGATTCAAGTTTGTTCAAATGAAGGGTCACGCCCTCTTTAAAGGGGAGATAATTTAGAATTATTAAAAAATTGTAGGTATTTTTCAATAATCTTCTTCTCAAAAACTATTAGGCCAGAAAAGCTGTAACTTGTATGGAAGCATCCTCAGGTAGTGTAGATTCAAGTTTGTTCAAATCATGGTCCCCGGGGGTAGGGTGGGGACACAATGGGGGGATGAATTTTTACATAGGAATATATAGAGAAAATCTTTTAAAATCTTCCTCTCAAAAACTATTAGGCCAGGAAAGCTCAAATTGGGAGTGGAAGCATTCTCAGGTAGTGAAGATTCAAGTTTGTTTCAATCATGCTCCCCGGGGTTAGGATGGGGGCCCCAATGGGGGGGGGGGG
>WFKH01011926.1:28374164-28394321 GCA_016163765.1 Magallana hongkongensis
TTGTTTAAATCATGGTCCCCTGGGATAGGGTGGGGCCACAATGGGGGCCACAAAGTTGGGGGGGGTATAGGAATAGAGAAAAATCTTCTTACAGATACAATAAAAGGGGCTTGGTATTTACCATAAAAATATGTGGATAAAAATTGGCAGATATTTTAAATTTTTTAGCAAAATCTACCGTACTTAGTTGTCAAGATATTTTGATTTTGTTACTGTCATGATAATTTGATCAGCGTTAAGGCTATTGTTGCTCAGGTGAGCGATGTGGCCCCTGGGCCTCTTGTTTAGTAAATACTGAGTTTAATTTAAAACTACACATTGACAGAATTTGAATAACCAAAATATGATATCTATTGACATTAAAGATAGGAACAAAGAAATACTTTTTCATGAAGAAAAAAAGAGAATAATTATTATTGATAATCATTAATAGTCATTAATGATAAACATGTACATTGTATTTATTTACATTTTCAATATAAATTAAGCATACTAATATTCACAAAACAAACGATGGGTTGTTTTCGGTGTTTCTTCGTCTAAATCGATCCCTGGAATTATACATCGATTAAAACTAAGATGGTGTAAAAAAGGATATGAAATTTAGAAAACCAGAGGAACAGAAATTCAATATTCCTGTGAATCAGTAACTGCATTGTAAAAACCGTATATCAGATTAACATAGCAATGAGTCTTCAATGCTTTGCAGATCGTATTAAAATTATTAAGAATTGAATAAAAAATGCATACAATAGGGAGGGAAGGTGACCTATTAAGGTGATTGATCATTTGTCACTCAAATTATTTATTAATACGTTACTACAATGCCTTGTGTACATGCGTAGTTATACACTTGTCTTATCTTGTTACTCATAAATTATTGCCTGATTTATAATATAGTTCATTTCGTAGAATAAATTATTCTATCTGAAAAACGATTTGTATATGTATCTTATATATATACAATAAAATATGTTCAATTCAATTCAACGATTTGTTGAAATAAGCTTCTAGATTCGTTTTATTTCAGTTGTCACTTTAGAATTTAATCTTTTATCGGAATGAATTCGATATGTTAAACCTTACTTAGATGTTAGATAATATAATATTGAATTCAAATGGATGATTGGCAAGGAGTTTAGAAACGTTTGTCAATTTCTTGTGATATATCTATTTGCATATTTGAGTAAACACAACTTAGTCAAAATAAGCATCTTAAAGTACTCTGTGGTGATATAATGTGAACAAACCGTATGAAGCTTTCATTATCATTAAATGTAACATAAACTTGTAATAAAATACAACCTCAAGTTTTCATATAGAAGTAGTTACTATAGTGCATATTAAATCAAAAATTAATAATTTTCTAAAATTAAACATTTGATTTATCTATATTTCTGGTTTTCTAAAACTCTACCGACTTAATTACCGCTTATCTCTACTCATAAATGGAAATATATCTATTTAGGAGACATAGAGACATGAAATAACATCATACATGTATCCACAATTGGGAGACATTGGAAACCTTCAAAACACATTAAAGTCGAGTTTTCACGAGTCAGGGTTAATCACCAAAACCTATAAAGGTTTAATGCTACAACAAAGTGATAATATCTCCATTTATAAAGACCACGTGTCTGTCAGACCAGCGGGTTAGAGTTTTATTTATCTCCTTAATGTAACCATCAATCATACTATAACTAGGTGTGTGTATGTTCTTTGTTGAGCTGGGTTTTGCTATTTATAATTTTATAGAATTTTAAATCAATGACAATTTATTACTATTTACTGCTTAAAAAAGAATATTTTATTCGAAAGGAATTCATTTGTACTACTTTGAAGTTTGAGACATCCAAAATGAGGCTGAATAAGTGGCAAACTCTGGTTTTCATAGCATATATTATTTGCACACTCATTTAAATAACAGTAAACATACACTATTCAAGAAATATTCTTTTTATACTTTTTATCAAATATAACACAATTGTCATATAAAAGATTTTAAAAAATTGTGGATTTATTCAAATGTTTATCATTAATAAGATTATTCAATTGCTTGGTAAGATAACGTCATCATTGTGCATTTATGACGTGATGGAATAAGGGGATGGAATAAAATTAATTTGGCATTAAAGAAAAAGTAAGAAGTACGTGCTTTTGAAATGTAAAATAGAGAAATATTCGATTATCATAATAATAATTTTATTACATGTAGTTTTTTTTTTTTTACAAATCCATAGTTTCATCTTATTTTCTAGTGCTACACAAAATTGGCAAATATAGTTCATTTTGTGAAATTGTGATGATTCATCTAAAAACCCAAATGGAAGAATTGTGTTTTTTCTAAACAAGGAACAATATAACATAATGATTTATCTCTATTACAATTTGAGGAAAATGCCTTTTTAAAGCAAAATTTTGATACATTTTTGTATTGTTCAAAACATGAACCTCAACAATATGATATCCTTTCATATCATTGTTTAAAATCAGCAAGTTTGTGTTTGACAAGTAAATCAAAGACTTTTGGAAAGAAATGTTTGGTGTATCTGATTAGAAATAATCAAAGTTTAAATAAAAATTGTGGGTAATACATGCATTGAAATATTTGGTTTGATTTTTTTTTTCAATGTGAATATTTACCTTTGTAGAAATGGCACGTCTTGTGACTGGAACAGTCCGCTGTTTTCTGAAGGTAAGTGACGCATGAAGGTTTACTTTTCTACCTCAATCTTAGGAACCTAGTATAATCCAGAGACTACAATAACATAAAAATAACGAAATGAAATGTCAATTCAAAGGGGAAATAAAACTAAAACAATTTTAAATTCTATTATCATTTTTTTTTGGGATTGAATGCAATTATGTGATTTGACTTTGCTTTTTGAAACATGTATGATATAAATTACAAACAGTCGTCAGAATCATAACACCTTACATCACGAAATACTTCAAAACAAGGAACTATCGTATACTTTATGCGTATTATTCAATTCAGCTAGGGTTTTTTTTATTGTCTTATGGTGACAATAAATGAATCAAACGTTACAGAGACCCACGCCTTGTTGACCCTTGACCTTAATGTCACAGCAGCCATATCGTCTTTCTTAATTTGGTTGAAACGCGTGCTTCCAGTGTATTAAAAATTCCTCATAAAACTGATTGTGGAATCAATTAATCCCTATCTCGGCCAATAAGATACTTGTCAGAAATTACTAGCATGTAATAATGACTGACTGGCATAATAACAGTTATGTTGAGGGGTTTTTTTTTAGTCTAGGAAATGTTTTATTTGTATCTACTTTCTCTGACGTATAAAAATATCTACCAATTTCATCGTCAAATCAACGCAGACGTTGCTGAACTGATCTCAAAGGGGAATTTTATGCAGCATTTGTTTTAATGCAATTGTTTTTTCAACCCACATTTTTCCTGTTTTTGACAAGGGGACATTTTTATGAGTTTCCGTAGTCTTTAATGTTTTTCAATTTCTGCATGATGATTCCGAGATTGCCGTATCTATCTGTTGTACAGCAGACATCTTTCTATGGTTATGGCATTGCGAATTAATCATAAACGATAATATAGATAATAAATATGATAATAATCCATGTAATGATCAAATTCTTAATGCTGCACAGATCAACGTTCTTTTCTTGTTCTATTTCTATTTAAGTTAATTTAAGTCTGAATACTAGTAAATTAACACAATATACTTAAAATAAACTTCTACAATATGCTTTACAACCTGTATAGCGTTTGAGTATCACAAATATTAGTATGTGAATTTCACAAGTATTAATTAAATTGAAATGACGGTGATACGTAATACATGTAACAATTATTAATTAGATTTCGATGATTTCTGTAAATTTTGCTTCTTTTTTTTTACTTAAACCTTCACAAGTTGCACTCTTCTATAAGAAAAGATTTCGAAACATACGTTTACAAAAAAATAAGTTTCATTACGCAATTGTTAATTGCAAAGCTGACAAATTCCTGTTGTAAAAGTGAAAAGTTGATCATACCAAAAACTCTGGGCATCAATTAGCTAATAATTATTATGTCTTTTACATCTTGTTTGGTTGAAGATAGTTTTACGACCATTCTGGAACCAAAACGAATGAATAAATTAAACTCTGCGGGAAACAGATTACAACATATGATATTAAGCAATCATCAATAAAAACATAAAATGCGCAGCAATCAAACTGTGATATAAATTCAGGATATTTCTTAATGATTTTTAACACATTAAAGAAATTTCTTTATCAATGTTTTCTGTTTCTGTTTGATCATATAGTATGCAAAATAATGAAACTAAAGTTAAGTATACATCAAATGATTTCATGAAGCTATCCAAATTAAAAACCAAACCATCATGAATGCTAAGTATGAAAAAAAAATTCCCAAAGACTTAAACACAAGATCAGAAAAAAAGTCAGAAAATCTTTTTAATCGATTTTGCAAGAGACTAAAATAATTTACAACATACGAAATTAATATGTAATTCTTAACAAATATTATAAGCAGAGATGAAAAATTGCTCTATTTGTGCTGCATTGTATAACATTTATTCAAACGTTTTGGTACTCATGTGCTCATATATAACTATCAAATACATACTCTTTAACAATTTTAACCCCCCCTGAATTTTTGTAGACTGTCCAATCAGTCAAGAAGAACTGGATTACATGGCGGAAAACTTGATGATTCAAGTGAACAGTGTTGACAATCTCAAGGACGATGGTAATTCCCACACCATCCAAATACGTCTCCATAACAACGGGACGCGTGTCATGCGCGGAAAATCGTGGGAACTCTTCTTTCATAGTTTCTTCATGGTGGAGCCAGAACATCTTCCAGCGGAAAAGACCTATGTTGATGACGATTACAAGGTCAGTTATAAACACGTGACCGGAAGTTTATTCTCCCTGTCTCCGGTAGAGGGCTTCAAAGATATTCTACCCAATAAGACGCGTACCATTGAACACAAAGCTAAATTCTGGGCAGTGTCAAAGTCCGATTTCCTTCCAAACTGGTATTTGAAAGCGTCTATGTTGGAACCACGTTTAATAACATCCACAAACAGTAGTAACTTTGCTGGTGAAATATCGTCTGCCAAGCAGTGGAAGAGGTTCAAGTACGACCGGTATAACCCCTTTACGTCACAGGATAGGTATGAACGATTCTACACTCCACATAAATACACCAACGGTCCATCTGTGATTCCAACGCCAAAACTTTTTTTCGAGTCGAGATCATTCGGAGAATTTACTGTTGATGATACTTGGACGATAGGGTCAACTAAAGGAACGCGTAAAGCGGCAAAGCTTTTATCCAGTAAGTTGTGTTATTAATTTAATACGTCGTACATTTGACACAAGAATTCATGCTAGTATAATATTCAATGTTCAATGTTGATTCATTACAGACGAGCTAAACCTTCCATTGAAAGATCTGATAAACGGCCGTTCGATTTCCCTACGTCTCATTGATAACAACAAGGGACCCGAATGGTACTCAATAGAATCCAACATTAACGCTCCCAGTATAATCATTAGCGCCAATTCGCAAGCTGGACTCTTTTACGGTGTGCAGACTCTGGTTAGTCTACTCGATAGGTTCAAAGAAACACGATCTAAAGCCCTCTTTCCTTTCTACTTGGAGGATGAACCTCGATATGAGTATCGCGGATTACGACTAGATGTGGTACGTCACTTCCGGACCAAGGAGGAAGTCAAGCGTCTGATTGAGCTAATCTCAATGTATAAGCTGAACAAGCTGATCTTGATGCTGTCCAATGACGAGGGATGGAGATTAGAGATCCCCTCTTACCCGGAACTGGTGCAGGTAAAGTACATTTGGATAACCACGCGGAAGAAGAGATAAAAGTCAAAACTCGTTAAACATCTCTTTTTTGACAAAAGAGAAAATTTTTGTTAGCACATTTTATGAATATCATTTTTATAGTTTTCCTCTAAATATACTCCTTTAGGTGGGAGCAAGACGATGTCACGATCTGGACGAGAAAGAATGCTTGTTGCCACAAATCGGAAACCCTATCAACACCGCCCAAGAATACTACACGGCAGCCGATTACATCGAAATCCTTCAACACGCCAAAGACAGGAATGTGGAGGTCATACCGGAAATCAATTTCCCGGGACATGCGTACGCATTGAAGAGAGCTATCGAATCCCGATTTAAAAACACTAACAAAACCCTTTGGTCACCTCCAGATAAAGCACATTTATCGGTACAGATGTTTGAAGACAACATGCTGAATCCGTGTTCACCCATGACGTATGAGCTCCTTGAGACGATTCTGACCCGAATTGCCGCGTACCACCAGCGCGCTGGCGTCCCACTCCAAAGCTTCCACACCGGCGGGGACGACCGTTACACCATGGATCGGTGGTTACTGTCTGAAGACTGTCAGAAGATAAACATGCACAGCTCTCAGGCCATACAGAACATGTTTGACGAGAGAGTTTCAAGATTGATTGAGAACACTGGAGCTAATGTTTTAGGTATGTGTTTTAATGTTTTTGATGTATTAGGTGCTAGTATGTGCACATAAAGAAATATTCAAGCCGTTCGTTCCAATTTGTCGTTGAAACCATAAATATTATGTCTGCAGAAATTTCGTTTAATTTATGAAATATCATAACGGGGAATTTTTCCTAAAGGTTTTGCTGATGGTTTTATGAATGCCAATGGAGTTCCACAAGATCCCCGACTTTTCCGAACACCGGAAGTCACTGCTCATTACTGGAACAACGATTATACAGCCGACTTCTCTAATGTCTACAAGCTCGCAAATGCTGGCTACAAGGTACATGTAAATCAAGCTTTCTAGAAAGTTATATTTGATAATATCTCTCTTTCTTTCCTTACCTGTTTCTATCCCCTTTTCCCCCTCCCTCGATCGATCGAAAATACCGATACATGTTAATGATATGCAAAATTGAAAAAAAAAATCAAAGAAATTGACTAGATTTAGCATACTGAGTTGGACGTATTGGTTAACCCTCTAAATGTTTCACCTGTTTAAGGTGGTGCTTGGTCCCGTCTCTCACCTTTACTTTGATCACCCGTACGAGCCCAACCCCGAGGAGAACGGTCTGTACTGGGCCACTCGCTTCACAGACACCAGAAAGGTCTTCTCATTCGAACCAGAGAATATATACCGCGCCATCCAAGTGAAGAAGACCGGCGACCCGATCAGCCAGTTTGAATTGTGTGGAAGAAACAGGGAGAGGTGTCCTCGTCTGTGGAGACCCGAAAACATCAAAGGTATGGCGAAAAATTTCTTATGAATGAAAAAATGACGTTCAAGCATTCTTTAATGAAGAGGCAGTAGATGGCTAAAGTGAGTGTAAGGCATGGTGACTATTGAAGAAGATGATCGAAGATAAAGTTTTCTTTCGAAGAGTTGCGTAGGAAGAGTTATCGCGGTGCTAATCACTTTAAGAAAAAAGATATATTGAGCTTGAATATACTCACTCCTTCAGAATATGACTTCATGAGACATTGATGTCAGATACAGGAGTCCTGTTACATTTGTGGCTTTTCATTGAAACCTCTAGGTGTTGAAGGGAGCATGTACGGAGAACTGATCAGATCCAGGGACATGATGGACTACATGCTGTTTCCCAGAATCCTTGGTCTAGCGGAAAGGGCGTGGCACAAGGGGGCGTGGGAGGACATCGAGGATGATAAGAAGCGGAAGGAAGCGATGAACGACGATTGGCAGCGATTTGCGCGAATCGTAGGCTCCAAGGAGCTCCTGAGGCTAGATGACCTTGGGGTCAAATACCGAATTTCCCCTGCAGGAGCCAAGTAAGCGATATACATGTACCATTAATAGAATCGTTTAAAAAATGGTTAGGGAATTTAGAATGATTAACAGATATATCAAGTATATACAATATATATACAAAAATATCCTCGGATCATTTGAAAACGTGTGAAAGAATACGAATAAAAAGTACAAAATTTGAAATATCAAATCTTGGAAGTTGAATTGTAGATGATGTTGTATTTATATAATTGTGTAAATACACAATGTGATAAACCAGATAATGTACCAATTTGTGATATTGTTTTAATTCAAAGGTCAGACGGAATAAAAAGGATGTACACAAACACAGAGTTTCCAGATCAGGTTGTGGAGTACAGTACGAATTCCGGAGAAAAATGGAAAACAGTTCCGAAAGACTGGTTAATGAAATCATATAACAGCAGAATCCTTGTCAGAGCCGTGTAAGTAATTAAGAGGTCAGACAAAGAATATTCTGTCACATTCTGCTTTATATAAACTCTGGTTTATATAATGAAATGATGTTAGCAATTGACTTGAAGCGAAAAATGGGTTCTTGGTATTCGTATTTCAACAAAAATATTTAGCGCTGTAAGTTATTACATCAGTTGCAAAATAAAGTGTTACGACAGGTCGGAGTGACTACATTTCCTTTATATTATCGTGTCGAGATACCAAGGACTCTGATGAGAGAGGCTTCATTGCATGCTATCGTTTTTTTAACTTCAGCCCAAAGGTTGGAAGAATCAAAGCCAACACCGATCACATGACCGAGAGGATGGAGTACAGTGTAAATCAGGGAAAAACATGGCGGCTGGTGCCGGACACATGGCCGATCGCCAGCTATAACCCCATCCTACTCAGGACAAGGTTGGAGGCCATTTCGCCTACTTTAATTTTCAAAACCTCATTGACATTGGGAAAAAAATCTTGCTGACTTCTTTTTACTTGGCATTCGATAGCACTATTGTCCTAAGACGAGTTCTCGCGAAGTACCTATTTTTGCCATCACATTGTTTAGCGTGCTTAAAATGTTACTTTTTTGCAATGGCGTAAACGATCTTATGCCAGTATTTTTTCCCATGACGGTTTAAAGTCTAAAGACTTTACTCTGTGATTCAGGCTTAATGTAATTCCTTTGTGCAAAGATTAGTTTTTTCGTAATTTCGTTCTTCAAAATATAATTTTGTAATTACATTGTATATCAGATCTGCAGATGGGAAGAGACTTAGTAGGGAAACAGAATTCGATCCTCGTAAGTAGTGTCATAATATGACTCATTTTTTTATTCTTGATTCCTACAACCTTCTAAAATTTGATTTCATGTTATTGTTCAAATACTTCTAGGCGGTATAAATCCAATTCCAAACCAAGCAGACGTCGAAAATATCGCTAAAAGCTTGCGCGTGACCTATGAACTCGAGGATAACCTCGTAGACGAGGAGAATAGCTTCCTCTTCCGGGTTACGTTCCACAACACCGGAAATGAGACATTGACTTATGGGAACTACAGTATTTACATGTACAACATCCGTCTACTGCAGCCTATACAAAGTCCCTACCCTAACGGATACAAACTCCACGACTGCAGTCTGTGGCTCCACCACGTGAGCGGAAGTTTATACAGGCAAGAACATCTTTTCTGAGAGTGTTAATTTCTTATTTATGGTGTCTACGTCAGATTCTCACTCATTTAAAGCATGATTTTGACATCTATCCAAGTCCAAAAGTTCAAGTAAGGTAATGAGAATGAAGCAAACGTAAAAGGTACACTCATACACATTGTACATGTATATTGATTCAAACGTTCAAATTATTTTAGGTTGGACCCTGAACAGCCAGATTTCAAGATTCTACCGGGCCAGTCCCTGTCCTGTCTCATCACTGGCAAAAGTTGGCAAGTGTCCAGAACTGACTCCATGCCGAACTGGTTCGTGGCAGCAGAAGGAATGGACCCGGTCGTCATTGACAACACCGTGTCCGAGGACCTTAGCTTCGTCAGCAAGTTTGATACGTCAAACAAGTGGAAGAGATACCCGGATGACCAGTACAATCCCTATTCGCCCCCTACCCGATTCGGCATATTCAAAGACATCGCCGACAGGGGGCACGCTGTTAAGCCTGTTATCCCATCACCAAAGAGTTTGAAGATGAACCCTAACAGACAGGTCAGGATTGGGGGACCAAATAATAGATGGTTTATCCTGAGGAACGGAAGATTCCAAGCAGCAAGTAAAGACTTAACAGGTTTGTTTTACAATTTCTCTCGGTTTCATTACATATCAAAAAACTTCTACATCACAAGAATACCAAAAGAACTTTCATTCCCTAATTTTATATTTTTGTGAACTTTTCTAGCCATTTTGTTTTTAAAAATATGCATGCTTTCTAAGTTTGCAGTCAGTGTACATTCTTATATGCTTGTCATAAAAATTTTGAGTTTATTTTGAATTCTAAGTCAAAAGGATATATTGGTTTCGTAATATGCATCGTTAATGCGCAATGAAAATGAAATTTAAAATGTCTCCTATTCCTTAATTCTGAATATATTAAGATTTTCCCTCCAAAGTGTAGAAATTATTAATTAACATTTACGACGAAAGAACTATAAAAAAGATCTTTATGTCTTTGTACAGATCATTTCAACCTCAATACAATCGACAATTGGCGTGGAGGCGGAAATATAGTACTGCTGGAGAAAACAGAGGAAATTCGCAACAATGAAGGCTATTCTATAGAGGTGGATCCAAGTTCCAATAAAATAATACTCAGGGCCCGGGAGGAACCAGGGATGTTTTACGCTGTGCAAACTCTAAAGGCTTTGGCAGATAGAAACGGCAATGCATTTATTTTACCGGAAGTGACAATATTTGATGAACCACGGTTCCCATATCGAGGCATGCACATGGACGTCGCCCGGAACTTTCATTCCAAAGAGGAAGTAAGCAAAAGATAGACACTGCCTTCTTTTTTTTTGGGAGGGGGGGGGGGGGGGGGGGGTTAAATTCTATGATTGTTTGATTTTGGCTTGTTTGTTTTGCTTTTGTCTATTTCAATTTTTTAAGAGGGCTCGATCGTCGTAGCCATTTTTAGATTTATTAATCTCCTTGAGAAGAAGAGACCTGCATGTATAAAGATATAGAAAACAATTCAAATTGTAAAATTTAAAAGTTTGAAATTTTTCTTTATTAAGTAGTTATAGCGTCTGAAAATTTCAAACTTTTCAATTTTCAAACTTTTAAGGTAGATCTTATGGATGATTTGTTGACAAGCAAGCCTCCTTTATCTTTGAATTAGAAATCTTTACTCTTCTATCAAGAAGATTCATCACCCAACAGGAGTTATCATTCGTTTTGCACGAAATCATTTCCAAAGATCAATACAACCATGCTAGCTGCGACAGCAGAGTAACACGCACAAATATAGCTTTTCCATTGAGCACTGTCGTCCATAGGAAAACCCTAAAACGTATATTCATGAAAAATTTCTATCACGTGCTTTTTCAATAGAACAGATGATTTAAACGTCCTAAAATGAACACAGATTTGTGATATCTTTTACAACACAGTATATTTCTTTGAAATTAAAATAATTTCAATTTAAATCTTGCTGACCTAAGAATGAAACGACCGATAATTTAATTTGTCATAATATAATCACATGGACCGATTATATCATTTTTATGTAATTCTTAAATCGCGTCGGCAACAGTTTTTTAAAAATAAATTTGCAATGTATTTTATTCATTTGTATAGATGTATTTAATTCCTTTTCCCTACTCCCGACCACCCTCAACCCCCCCGCCCTAAAAAAAAAATGCTCGATTTTGACGTTTACGTACAGAAAGGTACTTATGAAATGCAGAAACCATTTTCAAGGGCACAGAACGGCCTCTGTATGAACTAAGTGTATTTTCTTTTTCTTTTAGGTGATGAAGCTGTTAGATCTGATGGCGAGGTACAAGCTGAACAAGCTCCACCTACACCTGACAGATGACGAGGGGTGGAGGATCGAAGTCCCGCAATTACCTGAACTCACACAGGTAAATAAAAGGAGAGAGAAAGAGCGAGAGAGAGAGAGAGAGAGAGAGAGAGAGAGAGAGAGAGAGAGAGAGGTGTTAACGCAAATATAATTAAAGTATATTCACAGACACTAAATATTTGAAAATATACATGATTTTTAAGAACATATAGATAGAAACTTGATTTCTTCGCTCGTGTTTATGAATAGTGGAATTCGCTTCTTTTTTTCTAATGAAGACTGGAGATGAGAGAACATATAGAAGTGGTGTTTAAAACTTTAATACAAGAATGGCTGTGCATAATACTAAAATATAGGTATTACTAAACTTTTGTTAGTGTGAAAAGATACAAAGATAAATAAACGAAAATCGGGAGGAAAAGTATAATTCAATATGATTAGAAATCATTAGTCCAAGATGCATGCTATTTGACTATTTTGAAAGCTAAGTTTTAAAGCCTCTCGTCTTTCGACATCAGTAATTTTGTATAACAAATCATTTTTCGGGTTTCGGAAAACGTTATGAGTTTGACAGCACCTATTTAAAATATATTCTACACTAGCCCTATGCTATATTCTACACTAGCCCTATGCTATATTCTACACTAGCCCTATGCTAAATTTCACACACTGGCGGTGGATTGTCCTTTGGCATAATTTTTTGTGGGAAAGCGGTCACATTTGCGTCAAACTACAATAATTTTGAAATAATAAAATAACATTCTGTGAAAACTGTTTCATTCAAACGAGGATGATATTTCAGAATCGCAATTGAATCAAATCAATATAATCGTGTATATATGATCCATATTGACCTAAAATTTTGTTTTGATAAATAAATGTCAATTAAGGAAACAGATTGTTATTTTTCAATCGTCATCCATTCCAATTAACGTTATCCGGAAAAATCCGATCGTTATTTTTTCCGCAGCAGACACTTGCTTATCTCTATACATTTATCATTTATCGCCTTATTCGTTCAAATCGATTGTACATGCAAGCACATATAAAGATTATCATAATGGAACATTTCGTCTAATAATTGTCAAACTCCCAAATGTCGTAATTTGAAGTTCGGAACCTGTGCGCTTTCATGTCTTCATTTGATTTTTCGTTAATTGTGTTTGTCGGGTTATAATTGGCCCCATAATTAGTCGAGGATAGTCGAAATTAGCAGATGGCAAACAAGTGCCCTCGCGATTTAGTCTTCCCTGTTTGTGACAGGTTTCTTCGCTGCACGGTTGTTGACAAAACGGACGACCCGCTGACTGACACGCAATGACAGACCACGCGCATTTGATTAATTTCGTTACTGGATCGCTCAGCCAATCAGCATCGTCGCCTGCTGTGTGTTATTGACCACCGATATCTACAAATGAAATGATTTTTTTTTTCGTCACCATTAAAATTGCTTTTACTTGCTATTTCGTGATTTAGAACTACCTTTTTTCCTAATCTATTTTTTTTATTATTAATTTTTTATGTTTCATTTTGCATAATAAGGTCCACGGTATGAGTTTACACGTGTACACACGTGGACGGCTTAGTTAGAATTAAAATCCAAATCCTCGCTGAAAGTGTGAGAAAGTATCGTTAACCCTTTGTACCTAAAAGTAACACAGCAACAGCCAAAAACTCCAAAAAAACTAGAATTAAAAAAAAATCAAACAAGGATTAGAGCCACGTGCAAAACAGTCGTTACGGTGTGATATGTAAGTTTTTGTGTCAATCCCTTTCATTACAAGAACACTGATACACCATTTCGCACTTTCTAGTATCGAAGATTAACACCTTGTTTATAAAACATTTCAGTTTACGTTTTGTCATTGTGACATTGGTCCATTCGTGACAAATAACTACAAGAAAAACGTAAAACTACTATTTGGGGTTTTTTTTTTAATGGTAAAGTTTTTGTCTCATTCCTTTTACGTATCTATATATCAATTCATACGAAACTTGACAAAAGAACCTTATAAATGTACACAACCTAGTTCTCTCTTTCATTCTTTCCGTTTCAATGAGAAAAAAAATGATGTATTACGTGCCTCTTTCATTATAATTCTCAACTTAGCTTTATCATTTTCATCAGCGGAAACCCACGTCAAACATCCCGTGCGCTTACTGACCTGGGGTAAACTTTTTCTCGTTTTTACGAATAA
Organism: Magallana hongkongensis; assembly: GCA_016163765.1. NCBI lineage: Eukaryota > Metazoa > Mollusca > Bivalvia > Ostreida > Ostreidae > Magallana > Magallana hongkongensis. The sequence continues at coordinate 28,388,172 of WFKH01011926.1, forward strand.
TTAATGTCCTATTCCTATTGGCTCCTTCAGACTTTCATAAAGGAAATCCACCCAATCGCATTTATGCTTATGCATGCGTCTAATACACAACAAATTTCTTGACCATTTTATTATACCTGCATAAAAAGAGTTTCACTTTTTAGTGGTGGGTTTATGTATTTCCGATAATGTTCCGTTTTGTGTTATGATTTGTTTGAATATTCATAACAATAACTTCTGTGAAATAGAGAAAGTTTATGTATATGTTACTAAATGCTATGATTAGGGATATGTATCTTATAAGAATTATGCAAAGTATTTCTCCACCAAAGTGCAGATAAATTGAGCTTCCAAAAACAGATTTTAAACGGGTAAAATAATGGTGCTGTTGTTTCTTTGTAGATTGGATCTCAGAGATGCTTCGATCTACACGAACAGGAATGTATTCTTCCTCAGATTGGATCCGCCCCTTTGCGTCCTAACACCGGAACAGGATATTACACAGCGGAGAATTATCGCGATATACTACGCTACGCAGCAGATCGCCATATTCAAGTCATTCCGGAAATAAACACTCCAGGTCATTCCCGAGCCGCCATCGTTGCCATGGAAAACCGGTACAGACGATTCATGAAAAGCGAAAACGAGGCCGAGGCCAAACGCTTCCTGTTGAGTGATATGGACGATACGTCATTTTACTTGTCGCGTCAGACGTACAAGAATAACGTCATGTCGCCTTGTTTACACACAACGTTCGACTTTCTGGAGGTCGTGGCTCAGACACTGTACGTCATGCATCAAGATATCCAACCTCTCAAGATGATTCACTTTGGCGGGCCGGGAGGTGACGAGTTTTCTTCCAATGTCTGGAACAACTCGAAAGTCTGCCAGGAACTGATGGACGCTCTTGGAGTCAATATTGAGGACGATCTCAAGTCCCACTTTGTTGACAGCGTGGCACAAAAACTTCCGCCGGAAGTCAGCCTAGGCGTCTGGGAGGATGCACTTATGGACGCCAAGAGACCCTTGTACAGATACGGAAAAAATCTTGGAAGCCGGTAAGTTTATATTCTTTTATCTTTTAATATCATATTTTTCTTATTAATACCCTTTGGTGACACAAACTTAGTGAAGATTTCACGTAATTGTTTTCATATGCCATTTGAATATGCTTTTTCATAGGGATGTTGTTGCATATGCCTGGGACAACATCTGGGAGCATGGAAACGGTGACAACGCCCACATTTTGGCCAACAATGACTACAAGGTACAACGTCGTACATAAAACTACTAAGAATTTAAGATGAAATCAGGTTCTGATTGATACATTGATAAAAAACAAGTTTTTCTCAAGACCATTGAAACAAGTTTGAGAAAATAAACCTCCAAATAAAGGATAATGAGGCATTTTAGTATGTTATATTTGTGTTCTATTTCAAAAATTCTTCTCCAACAGGTCGTAATTTCACACGCCACCGATCTGTTCTTTGACCACCCTAGCGAACCGGATCCGGAAGAACGCGGCTACTACTGGGCCTCTAGATTTACCAACACCCGGAAGGTGTTCGGATTTACCCCCGAGCACCTGCTGAAAAACGCCCAGGTGTCCCGGAAAGGTATACCGCTGACCAGGTCGGACGTGTGTCCCGAGTTTGGATGTGTGGAGCTCACGGAGCCTTCTAATGTTATCGGTAAGATTGATTGAATGATATATTGATTGATTGATATTTGATTGATTTATTGTATTTTTAGTGTCGTAGTAACAGTATTAAAATTCTGTTTACCGGCTCCTGTAGATTTTTTAATCGCCGAAAACGAATGCAGATATACACTTTAAGTTTTGTACGATTAATTTAGAGTCGTTTTGGTGATGGTCAAGGACAAAAATAATTGAAAGATATTATTAATGATATTGATTTTTTTTTGTCAGGTATGCAGGGTCAGCTATGGACAGAGACAATGCGTCATCCTGACCAATTAGAGTACATGGCAGCCCCAAGGATACTGGCTCTAGCGGAAAGGGCGTGGCACAAGGCCGAATGGGAGGAGATTGAAGACAAAATCTCGCGAGATCGTGAACGAGACCGAGACTGGGAGGAGTTTGGCAACACTTTGGCGTACCAAGAGCTCCAAAAACTGGACGACATGGACTTCAAATACCGCATCCCTCCTCCAGGCGCCGAGTAAGACATTGTATTGAGTGATATTTTTTTTTCATTTTAACAAATTATAAATATGCACTATTTTTTAATTGTAATATTAATAACAAAAGAGATGAATTTAATGACGTCAGGTTATATATCAGCATTTTATTCCTCAGTGGCTTCTACTTTCGTTTTTCAACAGCTATGATGCTAGCTCAACTTCGTTAGAAAAATAAGATAAAAACTGTTTAAATTTTAATCAACATATACTCATTGTTGATTTCACAGAATAAAGAACAGTGTCATACACACAAACAGTGAGATCCCCGGACTTCCCATACAGATCAGCCTCGACAACAAAAAATCATGGCGGCGCCTTAATGGCACAATGCCAGTCCCGGACAACAAGCTGATACATCTACGGACAACGTAAGTTCTCTTTGATATTACGAATACATTATTTGCATCTGCATCGCATCCGAGCTTTTCCACGAGTCAATTTCTCTGAATATCCGAGTTATAATTTAATTTAATGGTTATACAAATATTATAACAATTAACTGTTTATGGAAAAAAAATCTTCGAACGCAAACAAGTTAAGGGGAAATAAGAATCATCACATTGTGTTTCACTTAAACAATATCAGATTCTTCTGCCCTTCTTGATGTGAAAATTAATGTTCCGTATATTATGCTTATCGCACAACCAACAACATTTTGTAATAATCTATTATTTCTATTTTACATTCAATCAGTTCAAATTTATTGAAAGCAAAACTTTTTTAAGATCCATCTGACAAAGTTTCTTTTTATGTTAATTTTAGCTCCCCAGACGGCAGACGACATTCTAGGGTGGTTACTGTTACGCCCGCCATTTCCCGGACAGAAGAAAACTCAGTTTTTAAAATGCCTTTCCTGGAACGCTTTTTAAAATATTTAGGACTTTCTCTCATCAAATGAGTGCAGTAATAATGTGTGAAGTCACGCCTCTTTACAGTCCCAGTAACTCTGACATTCATCAAAAACCATTTTCATGTCATGAATATTCATTAAATCATTTGCATATTCATTATATAACACGAATATGGACAAGTTGGTGTAATTAAAAATCCATGAATGAATTGCATCAGTTCATCATACTTATTATCTCTCATTATGTTGTATTTATTTATATACATGTAATATGATTTGTTATTTTATAGAGTATATATTTTTTGTAAATAAAAGCGTATATTTGATAAATTCTTCCTTTTCACTTGCAAACTGTGCATTTATGAGAATAAAATCTTCAATTCAATTCGTGTCAAAACATACATCGGCGAAAAGAGCAACTAGAGAGATTTTTAAGTACACTAGTACACTATGTAGGATGTATGGTAGAATGCGAGCACATGTAATTTGCTTGACAAGGATCCCATTTTAGGCACCAGTGCTTTGATTTAGATACATTCGTTAAGGAAGAATTCAATTCTATGTAAATCGTATCCAGACTGTCTAATCTTGACAACGATTTGCCATTAGCACTGTGCTAGATAAATATGCCAGTGCGAAGGCGGCATTTTTGAACCAGTTCATAGACGCAGTCTTTTTCAACATCCATATGTAATATGATAGACCATTGTCTAGAAAGTACATGTATAATATAACCACGTTTGTTCTTGGTGTGTCTCACCGGTCAGGGAATATTTTTACCTTTAACAATCAACATCCCAAGGGTAAATTATAAATTTCATATATATGATATAAAGTCATTTCTGTAGGATTTTTATTAAATTTCAGTCTACAATAATTTATTTCCTGTAGGATAAAAAATATTTCCTATAGGAATTTTATTCGGGCAGGTAGTTTTTCCTTGAGGAAATTTCTACTGAGGTTTAAAATCATGGATAAAGATATTGTGTTCAAATCTATTGGAACTCAAAATCCCATAGGTTATCATTTAATTCCAGTGATGTCAAAGACAGAAATCCATGTACTATAGATTTATATTACTATTGCTTCACTGACCATTTTTCCTTTCCATGAATCAAGTAAGAGCGCTATTTGTTCCATCAGTTCCTTGTACTTTATTGCAGTTTAAGAAAAAATTCAAACGATAAAAATAAATGACTGTATATTGACATTGTATCTGTCTAGGAATGGACGCCATAAGTTACATTGAGCTACTGCAGACTCGAGGAAACTGGAATAGGAGGTTCCTACGTGAACACAAACGGCACTAAAAATTTAAAAAAAAAAATGATTAATAAAAAATCAATATGAACATAAAGTCGAAAATGTTCGAAATGGTGATGAGAAAACATAATTTAAAAAATATCCTGCAGAACAACTCTCTTAAATATAAAAGTTGGCGAGATTACATGTAATTGTTAACAAAAATTGATTTTATCCTTTGTATACAAATAGTTATGAAGTCAGAGAAATAATTTTTCCAGATTAACGGAAACTGAGAGTATGCATGCGCAAACATACCGATAAATAGCAGCAGTAGGAACTACATGGTGCATTTATTGGGGTCCTCGCGTCCTATCTCGTCTGCTGTTAAATTAGAGTACAAAAAGGTGACGGAGTTGAAGTATTTGCCGCTGGACACGAGGCGGACTGACGAGTGCTGACAGGCCACCGCCACCCCCAAGTCACCTGTGTAACAAGGAAAATGTATGGTGATACGTCATAAATGTATTTTGATTGTAAACCGCTTTTTGATTAGTTATTTTTTTACCTTTTATATTGTACATTATAATGGTTTGGTCTAAGAAGCAATATTGTTATATCAATCAAATCACATGGATTGCGATTGACTTCCATATTATCTATGGTATCTAAAATGTATATCTGAGACAAATTTACTTATTTGCGTCGAACGGTAAATTACCAAATTACAACTGGATGAACTAGAATAAAACCACCTCAACAAACAACTATCTTCTCCTATTTCAATTTATTAGATAATTAATTTTACTACATTTATTCAGTAGCTAATATGTATCCAAAGCTATAAATATTAGGTTTCGATAAAGTAAAAAGCATTATACTTGGTACATGTACATGTATTTCACTGAGTATCAATTTCATACATACAAAGACACGTAAAAGTTATACGTAATAAAACGTTCAACTGAAATCAAAATAAGGTAGGTTTTCGCAGTGCAAAAAGACGACACTGTTTAGGAGCAAGCATAATACTACTGACGTCCTTTAATTAAACTTGATCCTCCTTTGATCTTTGACATTTGGTTATTAAAAATACACTTAGATATTGACAAACTACAGGTTATTGAAAATACACTTAGATATTGATAGACTATATCCAGGGAAGCTCGACTTCAAATGAGAATTCAACTCAAGGTGATTTCTCCCAGATATAAGATATTGTCTTTCTTCTTTACTAGATAGTGTATACTGATTGAAGTTCGTGTCTCTTTCGGTTGTAAATTTTTACCTAATTAAACAGTAGTAGTATGTTCCAATGCCCCGTTTCCATATCACTTTTTGCTTAATATTTCGATATTCATAAATAGATTTGTGTCCAAACTATATGCATTTATTAAAAGGAAAAAATAAGATATATTTATGAAAGTACCCAAAATGATAGTGATAGAAATTGTGCGAGTTGTTCCGAAAACTTTTGAGTGGATAAAAGATGTCAAATTTATCCATTGTAAATTTCCGTAAGAAATTGTCAATTTCTCCGGATAGAATGAGGGAACATATCTCAGTGAGGAAATCTTGAGATTTTTTTTTCCTTGTATGGATTTCAACTGTTGTTCTCTGATAGGTATAATTTTAATCAACAAAAATGATGAAGAGGGATTCTGGGACAGCTTTTATGTAGGTAGCCCTAGGTCGTCTACACTCTAACTCTGATGCCATATGCAGGCTGTCCATTGCTTAAGTAGGTAGTGGATATATTCCTTATTGGGTATAATTGATTGACGCCTTGTCAATACCTTATTCTTAAGGATCGGTCGACTTGTCAATAACATATTATATATCGAGGGTAAAGAATTCGTCGTCTCGAGATCTTA
>WFKH01011926.1:28414626-28480757 GCA_016163765.1 Magallana hongkongensis
TAGCGCACTTAGTATACAATTTCGCCTACAAAAAAGCGCCGGCTTTTGCAAACATCAGACATTTTCAATATTATACAATACATGCGCGGATCCAGACAATTTTTTCAGGGGGGTCCGAGGGTTATTTGAGTTTGCCGGAAAGGGGGGGGGGGGGGGGTGATGCTTAGTATTTTTAGTTTAATAATATAGTATAAATAAAGAAATTTGAATTTTGCAGGGGGAGGGGGGTCCGGACCCCCCTGACTCCCTCTCTAGATCCGCGCATGCAATATATTTAGTTAAAATATTTTCAAAGAAACGCAAATTACACAGTTACCACAATGTTAAAAGGGTCTTAATTATCTTAGACGATATCATTAAAATCTTAAGGTTTTGTTAGGGGTATATAGGATGCAATAAATGTTGGATATTTGACTATTTGAACCACTTTAAACCAAAGAAATTCGATTAAAATTATTTTCTACAGGTATTGTAGTACACGTTTACATTGAATTAAATTTGATTTAACGTGGTATTTGTACCGAAAATTTGACAAATATTTCAATTAGTGACTTTCTAATACAATCTTGTATATAGCCACATATACTGAAAAGACATTCTAGTAAAGAGTTACATGCGTGGCCTAGTGGTAACGCGTAGGTCTATATAATATCCCTTGGACCCCCGCCCCCCCCCCCCCCCGGAAAAATTTTCTGGATCCGTGCATGTGCTTGATACTCAGAAACAGAGAATATACATGAGACACTACCTCAGAGAAAACATTTTCCATTTTCTTATTACATATTTTTTTCATTACTCAACTTGCCCTATCAGCCTCCTTAAAACATTTTTGTTATTTAATCCTTTGTTCTCTTTGGCCTCTATACAAGACAAAATACTTCTAACTTTAAAAACAATCCAAATAATGGATAGAAAACTGTCCATTATTAACAATAATGGACAGAGACAGTTAAAACTGTTAACTTATTGGACGGCTACAGGTAAGATGGAAACAAGAATAAAGGCATCACATTTGCAAATAAAGAAACAGATTTAATGTATAACACCTTGAGAATGAAACAGGTACTATCATGATACAGCGAAGAAACACTAAAATCCAGTATGATCGATATATATCTACTCCATTTTTCAGAATGACGAATCAAAATTAATCCACTTTATCAATTTAATAACTTGTAACAAATCACATCATATATGATCAGAACGTAGAGTGAGACTAATTTCACTGCACTATATGAAAATCATATTCTTCACATATCTAAAATTTAATTCTTGATCATCCGGACAACATTCTCCCTGGAAAAAGTTCATAAAACTAAACCTTGACCGTCAATCTCCTCCACACCCCTGGAAAAATTCCTGCATCCGAGCCAGTCAATGCATTCTTTGTTTTGGTTGGCTTAATCATTTCATCAAATGATTTTGTAAGTCATATCAAAATTTGACACAGCATCCCCCCCCCCCCCCCCACCCCCATATCTAAAATATCATTTAGAACAGTGTCAATATGTGCAGTACCTCTTTAACATCCTTAAATATTGTTAAATAAGAAATGCTCTCCCCAATAGAGAATGAGATGGTGTTGCTTAGTAGAAGAGTGAATGAATATGAAAAGACAGGGGCGTACAAGGCGTTGTATATCCCCCACTTGGAGCAATAAACACGAACGATTTTTCAATTTCAGTTAAAATATTAATTTTTGGCTTGTAAGCATTATTTATAGTATAAATGTCATGGTGTGAGTGAAGCATATGCTTTCATTCTGTAAACACGAAAGATATGGGTTTCCAAATTAAGCTGCACAGCGTTTTATGCAAAAATCTTGATCATTTACTGTTCTAAATTGCAAATTTTAGGTATGAATGGGTCTTGACTCCATCCTAAAAGTACTTTTATTTAAAGGATAAGTTTTTATTCATTTTTATCAATGATTTATTAAAATGGAGTCTAGACCCATAATGGGTCAAAATTCGTGGTTTTTGCCAAAAACATTTCACTTTTATTAAATTATTAATAACTGTCAAACAATCAAAGTTATTCACCGTTCCTGTAGTGTATCACCGTAGCTCATTGAGATAGGCGGAGGCTTGTAGACTATCTTTATCGGATGAGAGGGGTGTTCGAATCTTAGCCGACGTTTTATTTTTAATTTCTGTGGTTTTAAGTTAATCATTAAAAAAAAAATTTATTAGATTTTTTTGAAAAAATATTAAATACGCTCTAGATAACGATCAAAAATACGTCATGTTCATGTTCTGTACACACAATGTCGCATAAAAATAGCGCTAGCACAGATATGAGATCATGATGTTGATGTTTAGAAAATGAACTAATAAAACAAAGGAGATAAGTACAAAGTATAAATGTACATTTGTTGATTTGTCAGAGAATGATGTTTTACATCATACATGTACTGATGTACACTTTCAAATGTAAATTTGCCATTTCAACATTCTGGGTGCGGGGGATTTGTCAGGCATTGTGTACACTCTTGTCCTTTTCACAGCACAGCTTTATAAACCCCTTGCACATACATGTACCTGAAACTGTCCATTAAGTGAACAACAGAAAGTTCTATGCAGGACTGCTTTTATTGTTCAAAGTTAAAAAAATATATTTATCAGCATTGTCAACAGGTTTACCCGATACTGTCCAATCTTAAAACAAAGAAGGTAATGTTTTAAGTTGGATATTAGCCGAAAACTGTCCATTCTGTGAGAGAAAGAACTGTCCATTCTGTGAGAGAAAGAACTAATCTCGGCCCTACGGGCCTCGATCAGTTCTTTCTCTCACTGAATGGACAGTTTTCGGCTAATATCCTTTACTTAATTAAATGTGTGATGTGGAAATCAAACCAACAAGGTCAAACACAATATATGGAGTTTGTGATACTCAAACTTTATTGATAATTCATCAATTGGTTTTGTTAATACAATACAGAGTAACAATTGGCACTCAATAGAAATAGCAAAGTATCACCAATAATTCATCAGTACTATTGTTGTAGCACACGGAACCTGGGTGTTGAATCTTCTGAGACGATTGATGATCTGACCCAGGGTCGTAAATCAAAGAAACAATTATGCTGTTGTCCAGGAAAAAAAAATAAATGAAGAGAGAGAGAGAGTATCACAAAGTCCAAATGTTGACGACGGTCGCCATGCCAACCCCATATATCTCAGCCTCTCTTTCTCACACAGCCTATATAAATAACGTTGTCAGTCTAGTGCGACTTCTTTCGGAAGGAACAGCCTGGAAAGACAATACAAGAAATATCTCAACTGTGATGCAAAAAATTATGGTTCTACAAATCCTTAAATCAAAACTGAAAAGTATCGTTATCATCCAAAGAATGTTATCTGCTCTTCATATATTGTAAATAAATTCAAAATAAAAAGCATAGGTGATCCCCATCTAACTAGATGTATAAAAAAAAATTCCAATCCCTATACCATAAACTCCACAAGGCCTTCAACACTTTTGCCAATTTGATCTTTTTTATTGTAGCCTGAAGTTCAAAGTTTTCGCTTTATGCATATTAAACATATTCCATCGTAACAGTTCATTGAGGGATGTAAACGGGTTATGAAAATAAAAATATTGTCTAAAACAAATGTACTACAATATTTCAAACTTTATTCACTTCCAGTCAAGTCCTGGAGCATACAAAAGCATCCAATTGCAGGCCTTGTTGATTTTAAAGTACGAGGATGCACATTTTTTATTTATCAATTTAGATATTTTTCCATGATAAGTCATCGAAACTATTCACTAGCAGTGTTAGATTTTCCTCATTTAGTCTTGGAATTCTTCTAGTGTTATCAGAGTCGCTATATGTAAAATTCAAAGTCTGGTAACTCTAACTTGTTTACCAGCAACAAACAAATAGCTTTCTTCAGTATAATAAAATACTGAGGAATCATTTTTATTCATGGGGGTTAATGTTCGTGGGTAGCCAAAATTTTCGTGGTGGGGATGTAATTTCATTGGTAGTTTCATCGGGACAGTTTTATAAATGTATTAACAAATGCTTGTATATACATTTGTGGGGATGTAAATTTGTGGCCAAGGGTTACTCATGAACATTGGTCCCCCACAAACAATGATGATTCGACAGTGCCTATGTACTAATGACTATTCAGACAATAGCAAGTCCCCTTGACAGTAACTATTTCTCTCAGCTTCACATTGGGAAATAGCCACCATCTCGGGGGACAATAAACTTGTGAATAGCCAGTAAATAGGTATATAGTAATCAGGAAGTAATAAATAGTGTCCTTACCCTCTGTGAGTCTGGCTTTCCCCCCAGTGGGCTGGCACAGCACTGTGGAGCACCCCACACATAACACCACCGTCTGGGCGTGGCTGAAAACTGTAGTAATCTTGTAGCATCCTGCAATTAAAGTCATCAACTCAATCAACTGTTATAGTGACCAAACTCAAAGCTTTCTTTAAATCATTACTGCACAATCTTTATTTTAAAATCAAATGCTTCATAAGAATAAGCTTATAAGCAGACATTAGAAAACTCAAATATGGAGTCAATGACTATCTTCATAACAAGAAGTAGAGAAAAAATCTTCACACATTTTCTATCCATCAATTTTACTGATGCTACTTAACAATGTGTTTTTAACAAGTTCCCTTCCTCTAGAACGTATGTGTATCACTGCTGACTTCAGTGTGTGTTTTGACTTCAGTATCATTCAGACCCGAAAGATGTTAAACATAATTCATCACTGTCAGCTCAATCTCTGTAGATCCTTCACGTATGTTTCATATTTAAAAGTTTGGAACAATTTACATTATCACTGCGTCCACCACAATTATGCATATTCTTTGTATCCAAGACCAAAAAAATATTTTGATCGAAAGTTTTCCATCACTTTAAATTTTAGAAAATGCATGGCAGTATTTTTTAAGATTAAAAAATAAGACAAAACCAAATGTTAGGATAAAAATTTTCAAATTCTAATACGTGTACAGTGGCAGATTTTCTTTTGTGTTTGTACACGCTGCTCACGTAGTACCCTGTCAGGAACTTCAAGCTGATTCTGCTTTGAATTCTTCACAAGTTCACCATCATCAATCACATGCCACTGTAATCACCTATTAAGGTAGCTCACTACATCAAGACATATTTTTTAAGACACTACATCACAAGATGGCAATTTAAATGTTTTGTGAAATTGTTTGTTCCATTCGAATTGTTTGAATATCATCATAGCGCAGTGCTTAAAGTATCAGGTTTGTGAACCACAGATCACGAGATTGAATCTGCTTTGGGCTTTTGCTTATATTTACTGAAATAATTTTCACCTGTTAGACTTATTTACTTCTTATGCATCATGCTATCTTTCATATTCAAGTAATTTTCTGCTGATTTGAGAAACTATTTCTAGGTATAGTGAGCCGCCTTAAGGTATCCGATCCATAATAGCCCATGTTCAATGAATTGGGATGCATGACAGATATGTATGGGCTTAATACTCAGTATACTTGGACTTACTTTTCAAGTTTAAGTGTCAGTATGTAAGAGTGGAATGTGTCCTAATAATTGACCTTTTCCTGTTATTGAAGAGTTGCCCCCCTTTGCTTTTAATCTATAAAATTCAATTCTAAAAAAATCTATACGGTATAAAATTTGTTTTAAATAGTTTTCCTATTCCTAAGGATTAAATACATCTTTCCACCAAAGCATTTATTGATATTCTTAGCATTTACTTTTTTATTTTAAAAAATGTGCTTGTCCCGATAGACCTTAATGCAATCTTCATTAATTACTGCTTAGTTAATGACATTTTTGAAAATTTCTCTCGGTTAATCTTTTTCTACTCTAAAATGCTTTGAATTAATATAAGAGTATTTAATACATTATTGATATTCAAGGTTAGAATAATTAGGTCCTAATATGGATCGGATACCTTAATGATAATTTCAATGACCACATGAAATGCAGCTGTACAAAGTAATACGTTACCTGGACATTTAACATCCATGAAATAACTGTTTGGACTTTGGACCAATCTCTTTAGTTTGCATGTTCTTTTCTCCTCCTCCAAAGAGGGATGCAGTAAATCTTTAGCGAGCTGAAAAAAGAAACAAAATCACAAATTACATTCAGGTCCTGCTACAATTTTTTTATTTCATTTTGAGATCTACATGTATAGAAATTTTCTCCCAAGGAGAATCTAATTTCTAAACACTAAAGCTTACATCATAGGACAGATATATTCAGATTGCAGCATTGTTCTCTCTCTGATATAAAATTTTCTTTAAAGAGATTTTCAGTACATATCAGCTAAAGTACATATCAGTTATTGCACCACGATGAAGCAATCTGGCAAGATTCCAAACGCAGACAATAACTTTTATTTTTAGTGCATTCAAATTTTCAAGGCAGACAGTTGCATAATAACAAACAATAGTTTCAGCCTTATTTAGATCATGTCAATTATTCAATGATTGAATATACCCTGAATTTTTGGTCTAGTGCTCCACCTGGCCCCACTAGAGTAGGGGCAGGATACACACAAACAAAACCCCTCCCCTGAATTGGTGCCTTTTTTCAGGTGAACATAAACATGGTAAACTACCACCTTCTGTAGCTCTTATCTTTAGCATCAATCAACAAATTCCTACACCTATGGACCAATCACAAATATTCATAATAAAAACCTGCCACAAAAGAAAACTGTTGTTCATCCTGTTTGATTCTAATACACAAACTTTCAGTTACAGGAAAACAGAAATTTTCTTGTTGGTGTGCTATAATCACAATTCAAAAAATGCTTTTTCTACATCAAACTATTCAGTAAATGAATGGAGCTGACTTCAGTGTGTGTTTTGACTTCAGTATCATTCAGACCCGAAAGATGTAAAACATAATTCATCACTGTCAGCTGAATTGTCAAATCTACAACTTTGAGATTGAAACAAGCAATATAATTTTATTCTAGTCAGGTGCATAACTACCTGATCTTTCTGTTAATGTTGGTAAATGAATTTTTTTGTTATTACTAGTATTCTTATAAATCAAAACTCGTCACATTTTCGTCTCTGATCTTATGTTATATAATTTCTTTCTGTTTATACACAGAAACATAGAAAGTAGATTAAGTCATAATGTATCCACACATTCTGAGTTTTAAGGGGTAAGATAATTGTGAAAATTAATACATTTTTTTTAATTGTGACATGACACCCTTTCAATTGCTCCCAATTTAAACACTTGAAAGTTCTTTTTTCCCTTGAGAAAGTACTGCAGTCAAGAAACTTTGACAATTTTTGGAGAAAAAGAGTATTAATTAGGACAATCAAAAGTAAACCTATGCTTTCAATAGGTGGCAGTGCAACCTCTATACATGATTTTCAATTGTCAGCAAGTCAAAACCTAAATGTCCAGATCCACGAAACAATATAATCAGCATTCTTTATATAAAATGTTCAAAAAAAACAACCCATTCACAATTCAGCTGTAGGGCTCACTGCTGACTTCAGTGTGTGTTTTGACTTCAGTATCATTCAGACCCGAAAGATGTAAAACATGATTCATCACTGTCAGCTGGACTGCCTACTCTTCTACTATGTTTAATTGGTGCAGGAAGAAATGGTGGGTATCAAATCAGTCAGGGGCCTGCATTGATCTCAATCTGCATTTTGACTTTCAAATCCTCAGAAATCTGCATTTCCATGAAAAAGATCACAACCCCAACAGGTGAATCAATATGCATAGTATGTATTTAGGGTTGGGTTAATGGTTTTCATATTATAGATTTTTCTCTAGAAGAGTAATTTTGAGAGAAATTCAAATTCAGTTATTTATTGCAATTAGGTTTAAAAAATTTCTAGTAATCTAAAAACTTTTACTGCTTGTTACAATCCAATATTGGCTAATCCAAGACTCCTCTTTACATGCAAGCCCCTCAGATTTAACTGAAGAAATCAAATTACAGTATAGTGATATTCAAAGCTCTCTAAATTTGACAGTAATACATGATACACGCAGATCACTGTCCTGTAGGCTGCTGATTTTGTTTTGGACAGATTCCCTGCTTTTCGGCAGCTGATCATTATGCAACATGATTACATCAGTATTCCCTTTTTACCATATGATGAGCAAACTGAAACGACGCACCCTATGAAGGTTTTATTTAAAAAGACGGCCATAAACACCATAGGAGTCTTGGTTTATAGATGAAAAAGACTTGAGGCGTTTCTGTAAATCGAACAGCTACGCTATTACACTAATGCCTCGATTGAATGGCATATCACATACATTGTATATATTCCTTGTTCTAAGCAAGATTTATGCACCGATTTAAGCACTTTTATAATCATTTACACAACTTTCAAAGTAACCGTATACAAAGTGCACATACGAAGGTCTACGAAGGGCAAATCATGTCATGATGAGACACATGTAGTTCTTCACTTCATTCCACGTGGTGTAGAGCCGCCATGTTTGTTTACGGTAACCCACGTGGTATTAATTTTTTGCGCAGTTGACAGCAAGAATCTTTCATAAATGAGGTTGTGTTGTTCACAAACAAGGTGAATATGGTACATAATTGGAATATTAAACAAAAATTTACCAGAAAATAGACTAAATCTAGGTCATCACCCCCCCCCCCCTTCACTTCAATCCATGTGTTTCTCGACACTTCGAGTAATTTTCCATGTCCTTTGTCCTGAATCCTTGCGTTGGTCAATATATTTCATGTATGTATCATCGGTAAAGGTTTGGGGCCACATAATCAGGTATATTTTGAAAAGAACCACCAGTAACTTACAGGCATATCTGCTTCTATCGGCCGTCTCTAGAAAAAGGCCGGAACGGGGTTTACACATGTTTTATAACGGGGGACTTGCACAACTTCCGGCCAATAGGTTGTTGCTGGTTCCCAGTTTTTAAGAACTAGTCTAGATTTCACAGGCACGTGAAATTTTACAGAGATGGAAAGTGCTTTTTGTACTAAAAATAAGTTATAAGAATAGTAAAACATTCCTTAGAATTTATAAAACCACAAAGTCGGACTTGCCAAGAACCAAATTTCTCTGTGAATATTTGGTGCGCCATGCGGCATTCGATATAACAAAGGAATGAATTCAATATATAGCTACATAATTTATAAACTAATATAAAGTAAAACTATAGTTAACATGTAGCATATGGTTCGCTCTATAAACCGAAAAGCCGCAAGTCTTAATTTGAAAGAGCACTATAAATTTTACACAAATCCTATATATTTTACCCCCCCCCCCCCCAAAAAAAAGATTTTAAAATTAGTTTTCGCTAAAATTATTCTTTAGATTATTTTAATTTATATATAGTCCCGTGGCGTATACAAATACTGTACTTTGCTTCCGATCCCAAATGCTCTCTTCACAATGCATGTTAATTCCTACACTTCTTAAAGCTGCATGGTCCGATTTTTTTGGCTATCACAGTATCAAATAATTTTCCATACAAACCAATTATTTTAGAAAGTTATAAACTTTCGTCTAATTACACCAGCAGAATCGATCTCCTTTCAAAGTTAGAAACATTCAAAGTAAATAAAAATAATTTCTCTTTGGGCAAACAAAAAAACAAACCAAAATGCATTATGGGAATGTTTAGGAAAGGGAACCGTTTAGTTTCGTCCCCCGAATGTTTGGGTTTATTCAACCCGCATGTTATGCATCGATTGTAAACAAAACAAACTTCAGAAATAATAGTGAACAAAATGTACACATGTTTATTTTTGATTTGCCAGAACATTACTCAAAATTTAGACTCTACTGAAAGCGATGTCAAAGGTGTAATTACAATCATCCCCGCCTCGATGCCAGGGGCGAATTTTGATATGAGGCGAAATAACGCGATACCCTTTTTATGTCGTTTGTTTTGTAAAAGAAATTTTGTACATTATTTTATCATTGAAATATGGCTTGATTGACCGGGAAAACTACTGTATTGTCTATTATTATACAAATATTTAGCTTAACCATCGTTTAAAAGCCTTCAGAAAATTTGATATAAAATCGGACCAAGCAGCTTTAAGGCTGATTCAATTTTGTAAAAACTCGGACACATACAATGCACCAATTGAAGAGTCTATTTAATTAATTGACATCATTACAATTTTAGAAAAAAATCAAACATTTGAATTCAGTCTTCATCATTAAGCGCTAGATCTCTTCATCAACGAATATACATGTACTAATTAACATGAATGAAAAAGAGATTTTTTTTCCTCACATGAATTTCTTATAGAAAAATCCGACCCCTTTTTTGACTCATTCAGAACTTTTCGGAACACTGTACAACCAAATTGCACACTTTCTTTTTAACAACAATTAATCCATGTATACTCTTTAATTTTAGTCATGTTCTTCCATTTGAAGAAATGAAAAAAGGTTCTCAATGATAAACTGAAAATCTTGAGGATTTTTTTTTCATTTTTGTGAATGAATAATTATATATATGCACGTAACTTAATTTAATTGGGGACATAGGTGCTTAATCAAAATATCAAGCAAAAAGTAAAGTAAAGAGTAAAGAAGTGGGGCCCCGGAACATACTATATAGTGTAATAGTGAATCATTTATACACGTACAGTAAAACATGGTTATAGCGAAGCGCAAAGGACGGGCGACTTACGTAATTCGTTAAAATAGAGATGATTTTGAAATACATCATTAATTTAATATGATATGGGAATGAAAGCGACTTTGTTGTATAATGATTTTTATATGATCTATAGCATGGTAACGGGTTTAATGATCATCTTGTCTACCGCCCCCCCCCCCCCCCCATTCGCACATTGCTGATCCGCCTCTGGAGATCGAGCTAAGATTGACTTTTAACAGTACTAATACCCTTCAAAGGTAAATTAGCAAATCAGTGTTATGTTGAAAACATGCATTTTTAAAAGTACAATATAGATAAATATAGACACTGTACATGTTTGCCTAGCTCGAAATATTCTAACGGGCCTCAAACTCTCTGATTTTTTAACGCAAATCACCATACACCAATACATGTATTATAGATTTGATATTTTTCATGGAAATAACAGACTGAAGTATGTATACTTTGCTTTTGGATAAATAAAGAATATATTGTATAGTATCGAAACATTTTAAAACAATTTAAAAAAAAGGGTATGTTTGAATAGATTAATGGTTTAAAGAGTTTTGAGACAAACTGAGTTCATGAATCAAGATTTAATTTAAGTTTAAAAGATCAAAGAAAATATGGTGTCTTTAAATGTTAAAGGGACTTGGACACGATTTGAGTTTAAAATTTTATTTTTTGTTTTTTATGTATAAACTGGTTTACTGGTGCATTTTGAATGATTGACCAAAATTTGAATGTTTGAAGTCAAGTCATAAGAGAGATAAGAATTCATTGTTATGTAAACAAAGCTCGAGTCTTATATTTGTTTACAAATATAATGATAAGTAATGAATTACTATTTATGTCAAAATGACTCGTGGCAAACAAGATGAACTGATTCAATGTGTTCATAAATAATATTAACAACAGAAAAAAGCAACATTTGATTGAAACTTATACCAGTACAACACATATGTAAACAATAACAAGACTCGGGCTTTGTTTACAAAACAAAGAATTTCAAACTCTGTATCTTGCTTATAACTCAATATTTGACTTTCAAGTTTAGACAAAGCATTAAATATACCCATATTAACCATTCTAAACAAGAAAAATGGAAAAATAAAATTTAAAATTTTAAGCTCAAATCGTGTCCAAGTCCCTTTAATATTTTGAAGGTTTTTATATTTTCGTTTAAAATCAATCAACGTATTTACATATCATATTAAACAATGCATCACTTTTGTTTTACTTTCTACTTTGTTACATTAAAGGGGCATTGTCACGATCTTGGTCAGAATTATTTTCCTGTTTTTAATGTTTACAGAGCTTCAGTAAGGCATTTCTAATAGTCAACCAAAATTTAAGCGTCAGTCGTCGAGTTATAAGCGAGATACAGAGCTCACAATTCTTTGTCATGTAAACAAAGATTGCGTCATGTTTTTGTTTACATTTTGAATGTTGAAGTGAAAATTCAAGTTTTAGACATAAAATGAATGTGAGGAACGCTAGGAACTATTTATTTATACTTAAAACGAATTAGAAGAGAGAGAAATCAGCTTGAAAAAGAACTTTTGCCGGTATATTGAACCAACGTAAACAAAAAACAGGGTACGAGCCTGGTTTACATGACACAGAATTGTGAGCTACATGTATGTATATTGCTTATAACTCTACAACTGACACTCAAATTGTGGTTGATCGTCAGAAATGCACTTCTAATTAAAGCATTGCAAACAATAAAATTAGAAAAATCAAATTTGACCAAAATCGTGACCATGCCCCTTTAACTAGACTTCAGTTGTCTACCTATATTATAATAGCACTGTAAACTCGTGCTAACAAATACATTTTGCATAAATGATTTTATGAATAATACAAAGTACATGCATATATGTAATATAGACATCAAAGGTGCAATATATATCGATACAGGGCATTTCTTCATTTTGTATTCTATGTTATTAACACATGTATTAGCTTGAGGTAACTGACCGAGAGGTATATATGTGTTATGATTGTGAGTATATATTTCAATTTGGATACTAACAAATTCAACGACACTTTGAGATGCATAAAATTTATTACAAAATATGACATACAGTGCTTTTAATAAATCCATTTAAACAAGACAACATTATTTAACAATAAATGCACAAAACTTTAAACTATTCACAAAACTTCAGTTAAAAAATTTATGCTTTAAAAACCACTGGTCCACCTGCAAAGCAGAAACAAATGAATTACTTGAATATTTTGAGTAAAATGATTTTAAAAAATGCCAAACATTGACCATTGATAAAATAATACCCCTCCCCCTTATTTCAATTTTTTTGACAATTAACAAATAATTGGATCAATTAACATAAAAACAGAAACTGTAGTGTGCATTACTTGTTAGCATCCACATTGTAGATTTCCACTGTATCCATGAAGTCTGATACATGGCCATCATTGAGAGTTCCGTACCCTCCAGACAAGTGAATGCGGCCATTCTCCGTAGTGGCCGAGGCTCCAGCCCTTGGCTCTGGCAAGGACTTCACATAGAACCAGCAGTTGGTTTTCGGGTTGTAGCATTCAACCCTGGTTAGAACTCTGGAAAATAAAACTTCAGTATAACATACAGATAATGTACATACTGTACACAGGGAAATGTTCAGCCCTGTTTTATTTCCGCCCCTTATTCCATCGTTGTCAGTGGGCGAATTTAAGACTGGGCGAATTCTAATGTCTCAAATTGTCTCTCTTTAAACACAACTATGTCTGGGCAAATTTAAGACAGGGCAAAACCGTTTGCAAGTAAAGAAGGACGAAAATAACACGGGGCGAAAATAATGCTGTATACAGTATTGTATTTACATGTATTTGAGTCCATTCATGTTATGTTCGTGTGTTAATTTACTACATACAGTAAAAAACAATAGGCCATCCGCACTTACCGGCCACTTTTACCAATGCCTCCAATAGCATATATCATTCCATCCAGGAGGCATAGTGTGTGGTCCATCCGAGCAACATTCATAGGAGCAAGGGAGGTCCATTGCTTGGTCTCATAGCTGTATGCCATGACTTTCTTGGAGGGGCTTCCATCATGCCCAGGTCCACCTATAAAAATGAATTAAGAATTTCATTTTGCAATGAGATCACTTTCTTGTTAACAATGGCACTGCTTTTTTGCGATATCACTTTTAAATAAAAAATTATTGAATGCACACAAATTTCTCTTTAAGAATATTTTTAGATTGCTAAAAAAAAGAATGACTTACATTAATTTTTAAAAATGATACGCATTTTCCCCATTTTAGCAAATTTTGTGGCACAAGAAAAACCCCGCATATACAGTATTTGTTTGTTCTAACATTCAGAGTGAATTTCAGTACAGCAATCTATGTGTCAGATTAGACATACTGTCAACATACTGAATCAGGATTGATGACATTTGGATTAAAAGATAAAATTGGATAAAACAGATTAACATTTGATCAGACTAGTCAGTTACATTGATATGCTTCACTGTATTCAGCATAACAGGGACTCAAAATAAAATTCAATAAAGCACACCTTTAAAATTGAAATAAAAAGTAGGAATTTCAGTGACTTATTTCCCTCTCTGTAAAACGCTTACCAATCAAGAACCACTGGGTGCCTCCCCACACCATGGCCTTTTTCCGGAGCTGGTCACTCTCGTCCGAGAGTTTTCCCTCCTGATTGGTCTGCTCCCAATCTCTCTTTTCCACCTCCCTTTTCTTTTTCTTCCGAGTAGACTTGTTTGGGTCCCTCTTCCTCTCTTTGTGGATCCCGTCAAATCTCTCTCCCATTCCTAGATCCAAGCTTTGGAGAATGCTCCTGTTTTGACCTTGTTTGCTTTGCATCTCCTTTGCATGATGATCTGGAGAAATGTTTTGCTTCTCTTTAGCAAGCACCTCTTTTTGGATTCTCTGATGCTCTCCAGAATCACCCAACATACTGCAGTCTCCGGCCACTTAAAAAAAAGGTATTTTGGATAAAAATCAATTGCAACCACTGTAACACATTATGATGTATATATTGATGGATAAATTCTTTTAACATGGGCTAATTGACTTAGTATATAGTAATAATTACAACATAATTCTTATGTCACTAATAAAACAAAGAGAGCATAATCTTCATTTCCTGAAAACATTATTAGACCGAATTAAGGATCATATATGTGTATAATTGCTCAAAAATTAGAAATGCAGATCTGGTTACATTTGGAATTGCTGTATTGTTCAATGAGGGGAAAGTTGGATATGGTTGAGGAGCTTGTGCTGTGCAAGTAGGCGTGCATGTTGAAATCTCTGGCCATGTCCTCTGACATGCGACTTATTTCAACCTCAACATCAGGGTCCTCCTGTTCATCAACCTGCTCAGTGCTAGAATGATTCTGTAAGAGCAGGAAGGGCAAAGGAAGGAAGAAAAAGATAAAGATGAGAAGGAAGAAGAGTTAGGAGTAAGCTAAAAAAAGAGATTAGATTAGAGTAGAATAAGGTGACAAAAATAAATTTTAGTAAAGCATGCAAATGTTTTATAAAGAAGTGAGGTACATACCTGTGTGGATGAATACATGTCTAATACAAATACAGTATGAACTTGTCTTCAGACAAAAAAACATTGCTAATAAACACTAAAAGAAACAGTTTAAATTATCAAATTCATTAATTCAAGTTAATTGAATCTCAACTACAACACAACCTTGAGGTACTATGAGGAAACTCACAAATTATGATACCTCCCGCAAAGAAAATATCAAACCTCTATTAAAAAATAAGGGATCGATGCTTCTTTTTTCTTATAGTGACATTGAACTAGCACAAATGACCAAAGCTGATCAAGTCAGGACATATACAGGTCACAAGCAATCTTTGTGTCACATTTTAGCATCTCATCACAATTTCGCACTTTTCCTGTCCGTGACCTTGACCTTGCTCAAATGACCTTGAGTCAAGGTCATGACACACCCTCAGGTTATAAGCAATGTTTAAGTGAAGTAAGAACTTCCAACGTTTCTCCATAAAAAAAAAAGATATGGACCAGGCATGAATTTTGCACAGACAGACAAGGTGATTCCTATATACCCCCCCCCCCCAAACTTAGTTTGCGCGGTGAGGGGGGAGGGGGGAATAATTATGTTGTTAACACCCAACTATAGAATAACTCACACTGATATAGCTGGCCACACTAGTAGCACTGTTGGTGTGGCTGCGGGGGGTAGGGATTTGGAGGTCCAGGGGGTCTTCTCCAACCAGAGACAAGGAAGTCTGAATCCTGTAAACATATATAATGTATAATGACAGAATTCAAAACACAAAACAAATAAAACATAATTAATATGAAGACAGCAAGTATTTCATAAAAACACAGATGGTCATTGCAAGCTAACAATAATAGATGTGCATGCTCATATGATAGCTTGTACCTGTCCATATAAGTAAAATTTAGTTTTCTAAAAATAGGGACCTGTCGTTTTGTCCTTAGTAAATGATAAGCAACTTTATATATTGCATATGAAAAACATTTATATTTTAAATGATGTACTTTATGGAAGTAAAAATAGATCTTATCTCGTAATATTTAAAGGGAAAGAACCTTCTAATGTACAATCTATTTAATGTATAGTTAACTTTCAATTCTGAATAACTTCTCCCTCCTCAATCCCATACGCCAAAACTTAAACTTCTATGTATAGAGCAGCCCGGTCCTCCGGGCTGCAATTAATGCAGTCAAGTTCAAGAGTCAAATTAATTAACAGTTATCCCTAAAGAAATCCAGGAGTTTTCAAACAAACAATAATTTTATTTTGGCCTTACCAATTTGCCAAGGTGATGTCCATTATCACCTGGTGGTAGTCTCTCAGAATTGGACAGATTTTGAAACAGGAGAAGAGCTGCTCTCCAGTAAGCAATGGGAAGCGGACACATCCCATTATCTTTTCAATATAGTTTTCCTTCTCATCCGCTCCAAGATGCCTAATGAGATCAACAGCTGTCATGAAAATGTCCATCTCAGATTCAATATTGAGACTGTCATCAGACAGAATCATGCAGGCTGTCTCAACATCCAAGTGAAGGAAATCTACACTTTTTCTCCAGGTCATGAAGTTTTTGCATAGCAGTTGCATGATAGCTTTGCACATTGGGATGTTCTTGTTTCTTCTCATTTGTGGCAGAAGCTTGAGAAGATCTGCATGGCCAATGTTTTTCAATCCGTCACTGCAACGCCTCGAAAGTGTTTCAACTTCAAATATCTCCGACAACTTCAGGATGTCAAGTATAAATTTCGAATTCACCTCAATGTGACCTGTATATAAGAAGTTAATGAAGATTTCCAAGGCAGCAGGTTCAACATTCTTCACCCTGATTATCTTTGGGGTGACAGGATCTGGAGAAAATTCCTTGGCTTCGAAAATTTCCTTAAAAAGAGAGCTTTGCGATGCCAGCACCACTTTGTGTACTGGTATCAACAAGTCTCCCACTTGAAATGAGACATCACAGATTTTCTTCTGTTTGTAAACCTGGTGGATGTACGAACCAATTCCCTCATAGTGGGAGATAGGTTTGGTTCCAGTCATCCCACTCTTTCTACCCCCAGATTCCATGGTGAATCGTAATCCCTGGCTAGAGACTGCATGAGCCAGGGAGCACTCCAGGGAAGTGGCCATACTGGGAGCATCACTGGGGGATGGGATGGCCTCCTCAATTAAAGACGCATGAGAACTTTGCCCACTGTAAGTGGTGTCACTCGGTGGGGTTGGAGAATTGTTGCGGTTTCTATTCTCTGTAAATAGACAAGGGTAAGCCAGTGAAACTGATGAATCAACTCATGGAGATTTAAAGGACATTGGTACATGTATAGGACTTCAAAGGAGATTTTCAATGCTTATAAGAATTATTATCTTTTTATCTTTTTTTTAAACACCAGAACAGCAGTAAATGTAATCAAAGATATAATACATAAAGCTATAAGAAAAGTGATGAGAAATAAACTGCTGTACTGTGATTAACCTCATGAACAGCCGCTCTGCTGAAGAAGTGAACATGCCTCTGGTATTTACCCCCCCCCCCAATGTATTTCTTGTCTGAGATATGTAATGTGGATACCTTTATGCTAATAAACCTTCTCCTTAAGCCTATGACTATAATTGTTGCTGTCAAAGTTATGGTTTACACAAGTATTGTTCATTTACAGACATTTGTGACATACATACACAATA
Source organism: Magallana hongkongensis (assembly GCA_016163765.1). NCBI lineage: Eukaryota > Metazoa > Mollusca > Bivalvia > Ostreida > Ostreidae > Magallana > Magallana hongkongensis. Next base: position 28,432,464 of record WFKH01011926.1, read on the forward strand.
TTGTAAAATAATGGTATCAAAACAAAACACAATGAAATAAAAATCATAGAGGAATGCAGCCAGTAGGGGCTACAAATATTCATCAAATCTGAGTATACATTTTGTTGTTTTTTATTATTAAAATTCATAATATCTCGTTAATAATACTGTATAACAAACCAGACTTACCCATTGGCTGAGAGCTGTTACGTGATTGTAACGTATTTATCCAGGAATAAACATACGGAGTCTGCAAATGCAGCCCACTCAAGGCTGCATTTTCCATAATTTTCTTGAAAGATCCTTGAAAAATCTCGTTCGATGCTTGACAAGAATACCCAAACAGTTGAAACAATAAAGGCTGAGTACACAAAATCCTCTATACGATGGCAAAAGGCTACTATACACTGATTGTAGATTGTAGAAACACCGGCGTTGCAAATATGCAGCTAGCTTCGATAGTTACTAAGGAAGTTTGAATGACTGCCCGCGCAGAAACTTATTTATAGCACAAAAGATGAGCGTGCGCAGTAGACAGCTCCGACTAGTTTGGTTCCCGCCCCTGCTTTGAAGGAGGAGGCGGGAACCAGATTAGCTCGTCCTAGAGTTGTCGTTCTTATGTCAAGTTGGTAAAGGAATATTGCGGAACCTTAGAAAAAAGTTCTATACTCTGGAACATCGGTTGAATCACAGGCACCCAGTCGCCCAATAAGCCAAATATCGAAGAGGTATAGCGTCTTTTCCCATTATTTCGCCTACACCTGTGTTTGGACGGAAAGTATCTGTTACTAAAAATAGCTTCAGGTACCTGTCGCAATATGATTTTCGAAACCTTGGTACCTACTGATTTTATAATGGTGTCTGTTACCACTGATTTGTCATAAATTCGGGAAACCTGCATCGAGAAATGAATACATGTATATAGAACTCTGTGCATAATGTCAGTTGATATTCTGAACCGTGATAACTTCCAGCAAAATGCAATGAATGTAAGTGTAAATAGAGTGTATAGTGTCATTGAAGAGATATGCTTAATAGACTGAATTAAACAAGATAATTTGAAGAAAAAAAATCCAGCTGATTAGATACATGTAATTTAAACTCTCTATTCTTATCATGTTTTAAGTGAAAAAATATTTACTACTTGGTGGAATCGATCCAGCGACCGCAAAATCAAAAAGACCTACTCGTTACCACTAGGCCACGCATATAACATTTTCATACGAACTTCTTTTCAATATATATGGCTATATACATGACTGTATTAGAAAATTCACTAATTGAAATATTTGTCTGATTTTTAGTACAAAGACCAGGTTAAACCCAAACTAATTCAATGTAAACGTGTACTACAATACCTGTAAAACATGATTGTAATCGGATTTCTTTGGTTTAAAGTGGTTCAAATAGTCAAACATCCAACTTTTTATTGCAAACTAACTATATATCCTAACAAAACCTGAATCTTTGAATGATGTCGTGTTTAAGACTCTTTCAGCATGGTAATTGTGTAATTTGCGTTTCTTTGAATATATCTTAACTAAATATTGTATGATATTGAAAATGTCTGATGTTTGCAAAAGCGCTGTATTTTAGGCGAAATGGTATATTATGTGCGCTATACTTCTTTATATATAGAGGGGGTAGAATTTTTCGATATTTGTCTTATTGAGCGACTGATTGTTAAAAATTAAGGTGCCTGTGGTTGAATTCAGGTTTGTTAACATTACCATTTTGTAGTAAAAATATCAGTTTTTAAAATAAATGATGGACCGGGGGAATATTTTAGATAGTATAAAACACTAGGGAAAATTGTAGGGTTGGAGCCCAGGGGCATGTGTAGAAAAAAAAGCATCATTAAAATAACGGTACCTCGATCGGAGGAAATATAACCGACTTTTTAACGATGTTTTTTGTTCTACACAAGCCCCTGTGAATGGGGATTGATTTATTTAAACAATAAAATGCTTTCTTTGGAGGTTCATGCGAGATAGGAAGGTGGCGACATTGCAGAAAAAAAAACGCGGGTTATGCAAACTGAAAGGACTGAAATCTACACGACCCGTTTATTGATTTGTCGAAACCTACAGCGACCTGAGCTAACGTACTGATCTACATTAAATAACAGTAATTTAGTGAATCTAACTTTCTTTTTACAACCAATTTATTAATTTGTTAAACTGTTAAAAGAAAGATGTAAATATAAACAATAAAATGCTACGCGGGTTATGTATTTTTTCTGCAATGTCGCCACCTTCATATCCCGCATGAGCATTTTATTGTTTAAATAAACGTTGTGGGGCCCAATATTTTTTTGGTCATTTTCTGAAAAGGGCTTTGAATGAAGTTTCAAATGATACCAAAGAGTACTGAGATGGCATTAGGTTTGTATAGACTTCAAATTGGTTCTCTTTTCCCTAAATTGCCCCCCCCCCCTTTTTTTTTTTATTTTTTTTTTTTTTTTTTTTTTTTTTTTTTACATGTTTTTGAGTTAAAATTCAAGTATAGATATATAAACATTTCATGATTATAAGGACAGATTTGACATACTTGCATTGCATTTAAAATTGTCTTGTCTTTTCAGATTGTTTAACTGATGCTCTCTAATGTAAATTTAATGTCATCTGATTTATTTTTCAGCTGATCATCATTGTATACAGGGATTCTGCAGCTGGGGCAGAGCGATTCGAATCAAATACTGCCTCCCATACATGTACTTCTCAGCCATCCATCCTTATAGAGCAGTTCCGCAGTCTTTTCCTTGGCCTATTCACATCGGACAAGATCATGCATGCTGTTTCGATGTCCAATTCTAGGAATACTTAACAATTCCTCCAAACCATGAAATTCTTACTGATGACCTCCATAATACATTGACACATCGGTATGTTTTTGCTCCCTCTCATTATGGGCATTATAGCTATTAATAATCATCTCTGCATTGTCTTGCTTTTCTTTAATCCAGCATGGCACAGCTTGGACAGTTTTTCCTTATGAAATGTCGCTGCTAATTTCAGTAGGTCTTGGATAATATGGGATTTCATAACAATGTGTCCAATGTAGAGAAAATTGATGAATTTCTTCATTGCTTCTAGAGACATATTCTTCACCCAGATTATTCTAGGGTTGACCAAATCTGATGAGAATTCTTCATCTTCCAACACCTCCAGGAATAGTGAACTCTGGAAGCCAGCCCCACGACACTTGTACAGGATTAGAACGTCTGCCACTTATAATGAAACATCACAGATTTTGTTCTACTGGAAAATTTTGTGGACATAGGAATTTTACCACTTCCGTCATAATGGGAGATGGTTCATGCCACTGATTCTACCCTCAAATTCCAGGGTGGATCTTGACCCCTGGCTGGGCAGAGGCTTCATGGGCTAGGGCACCTTTCAGGGAAGTGCCACTTGAAATGATACATCGCAGATTTTATTTAACTGGAAAACCTTGTGACATTATCCTTCGTAACATCCAACTTTGCTATATGGACTTGCGATATCAGTATGCCCACGTGCATCTTGATGATATAAGTAAGTTGTCTTCACAAAAAAGTTGCATGTCATCATAAATAAGTTGCATGTCAACATACATATTAAGTTGCATGTCAACATATTTATCTCGTATGTCAACACAAGGTTAGCTTTTTAAAAAGCTAAGAAAGTCAGCCAGCGGAATATTATTTTCAGTTCAAAAATGAATACTTTATTTGTTGAAATACCATAGTTTCCAGAATAATCATAACATGCGGGTGTACAATGAGTATAGCGTTAGCGGTGTACTATTGATAAAGGAATCTACAGCAACTGTGCATGCTGTATTATTAAATTGTAACTTTGCATAGATTGCTCTATGAAATTCATGGTCCCTCGTCGCAAACCACTGCCATTATACATGTATATCCTCTCCAATCTCACTAACAGAGTCTGGGGAATAAATACATATATGCGGACTCCGGACCGTGGCTGCAGACGGTACTCGTGAAATCGTGTAAAGTCAGCGTGACTGACGATGCGCAGTTTGACCTACAAACTGATCAGTTTCATAACTAATTCGAATTTCTCAAACACGGACTGTCTAATTCCTTCCCAGAATTCCAATTTACGCACGCGCATTTGAAGTTTCATCCTAACTTAATTAGTCAGCCCGCGGGCTGACTAATAAACAAGAGGCCCATGGCCACATCGCTCACCTGAACAACAGTTCCTTGTAACATTCAATTTGGTAGCATATGCTATTTCTATTTTAAACTTAAAAACCCTTTCTGGGGCCCCAGTATTGGTCCGGGGTTTATGGTTGGCTTTAACAATTTAGAATCTACACTATTTGAGGATCCTTGCATAGTAATCACACAAACTGTAGCATTGTAGTTCTCAAGAGGAAAATTTTTAAACATTTTCCATATATATTTCTATGTTAAACTTTGAACCCCTCTTGGGGCCCCAGTATAAGTCTGGTGGTCACAGCTTTATTAATTTAGAATCTACATTATTTAAGGATGCATGCATAGTAATCTCACAAATTGAAGCATTGTAGTTCTTGAAAAGAAGATTTTTAAAACATTTTCCCTCTATATTTCTATGTTAAACTTTGAACCCCTTCTGGGGCCCCAGTATTAGATCGAGGGTCACAGCTATTATAATTTAGAATCTACACTATTTGAGGATGCTTACGTAGTAATCTGACATATTAAAGCATTGTAGTTCTCGAAAAGAAGATTTTTAAACATTTTCCATATATACTTCCACGTTAAAATTTGAATCCGTCTTTGGTCACCAGTATAAGTCCAGGGGTCCCTATTTTTAAAATATTGAATCTACATTATCCAAGGTTGCATGCATAGTAATCTCACAAATTGTAGCATGGTAGTTCTCGAGAAGAAGATTTTTAAACATTTTCCCCATTTACTTCTAGTTAAACTTTGAACCCCTCTTGGGGCCCCAGTATTAGATTTTACCAATTTAGAATCTACAATAGCCACGGATGCTTGCATAGTAATCCCACAAACTGTTGCACTGTAGTTCTTGAGAAGATTTTCAAACATGTTCCCTATATATTTCTGTTAACTTTGAACCCCTTCTTGGGCCCCAGTATTAGTCTGGGGGTCACGGCTTCCACAATTTAGAATCTTGACAATTTGAGGATGCTTGAATAGTAATCTCACAAACTGTAGCAGTGAAAAAGTATGCACAATATGGAGCAACCTGAGCTTGCATATTTATCATGCTACTTCCTTATGAATTGGTTTTAATGTAGTTAATATCTTGTTAGGTGAACTTCCATTGTCTAAAAACAACAAAGTTATTAATTTAATTATTCTATGTTCAAAGCAATATTTGTTTATTTGTTTAAAACAAGGTAAACTACCATGCCTTTCTGGTCTTTTATTTTATTTATTCAACAAATACAAGGTTGAAAAATATATTGCTTGCAAGAATTTTGAAATGGGTAAATTTGTCAATACCTGGCAACCCTGGTTATCTATCTTTGACCCTATTATTCAATCATAGTCGTGTTATTTGTCACAATTAACTTTCTGTTTATTAATTATTTATTTACGTGCTGTCATCCGTCTTAATATTTTCCACCTTTATTCTTACCTTCGGTTCAGGTGAGCTAAAGAGAAGCATCTAACATGTTAAACGTCTCACATGGGAGATATTTGATATTTTTGAGATTTATTTTTATAAATCTTATCTGATCACAATTTTTTGCATGTCAAACATATTTATGTATCATTTTGACATTTTATTTTTAAAATTTAAAATTAAAATTTTATTTTGCATGTCAATATATTTATCTTGTATGATGACATATTTGATAGAAAAATAACTTCCACAGAAGGGACAGTGGTATGCAAACATAATATTCTAAAACTGTTTTTCTTATTTGATACTAGTAATCTTGTCATTGTACGATAATATCATGTGATTATCATTCAACTATTTTGTTGTTTGTATGTGTCAAATCTCACGATTCATAATCAGTATCATGCAGTTATATTTGCTAATCTCGAATGGAATTATGTTAAATTGTCACATCTTGCAATATTCAATATTTTTTTCAAATGTATTGCATGTATAAAAATTGTATAGACAAATTTATCATTACATAGTAATAAATAAATTAATATCTCCAAAGAATTATTTTCAAGAGACACATGCAAGTTATGAATTACAATATGTAATTCAATTGTTTCCTTTGGAAATTATTATTTTAAAAAATTAATTAAGTATACATGTCTATCTTATCGTGTTTTAATTCCATGAACTTTAGAGTTTCAAGTATTTAATCAACAAGAATTAATCCCGATTGAATTTTATTGCTTTCATTAAAACGAACATCAATTCAATGCATTACATGTGCTAGTACACTTTCACTTTTTTTTAACAATTGAAATACAATTGTATCTCCGAAACTCCAAAGTTCTTTACTTTATACTGTTGTAGACACAGTTAGTGTGGTATGGAACACCTCTATATTGTGACATTGCAATAAACAATAAAAATTTGAAATGTTCTTCTTTTACAAAATTATTACTTTACAGCTTAGTGCAATGGGTTGGAGCAAAAAATTGAAAATTCTAAAATAATGGAAGTATTTTAATCATTAATATTGACAGGTGTCCTATACCACCTTAAGGATTGGGGTGCTACTGATAGATGTTAATGCTTACTAGCCAGGTAACTCATTCTAACTCTGGTTCATTCCATATTACCAGATAAAAAATAACCCAAACAAAATCGGTTGTAATGACATATTTTTTATCATTTCTTATTAATAAGAGCAGAAGAGAAACTGTACAATGTACATGCACACACAAAAATACAATAGAAAGATTTTTACATGTACCTCCCTTGCGTAAAGACTGACAATTTAATAGACTGACAACTCAGTCTTTGATGAGTACATTTGCACCAAGGAATCTACAGGAATGAATTTGTACTAAAATTCTCCAGTACCATAACAACCATACTGGGGAAAAAACTCCACAATGTCAATAACTTTGAATATCAAAACACTGACAAATATATCTAGACAGTTTCTAAATGCATATAAAAAAAATTCTTTTTTCATGAACTGAAAGAAAAAAAAATCTAATACTGAAATCTGTGTAATATCTATATAATATTTTCCCAGAAAACTGTGTAAAATTAATTTGCAAGTTTGTATCAAAACAGAGAAAAAAAACCCTATAAAAATGAAAAACAATTACACTGCATAGCAACACAAAAAAAACACACAACAGCTTGCAAACATTTTCAGTTGAAATAAATAGCACCATTTGTTTGAATTGAATTTCTGTAAAAAAAAATAAATTGCATCAGAAAACAGCAAGCACATGATTGGAGCTTTAATGTTACATGTAATGTATAAAAAGATGCATGATATGTATGACATATACATACAAAGCAGACACATATGTACAGAAAAAAGATTTTCTTCCGTTTATTACCAGTGAGGTTATATTATTGTACAAATGACACCACATACTTGTGTACAAAAATTCAACCTTTATATACCAAGCATATATACATGTATAACATCTCAGTCATAAACTGCCGATTCACAAGATGCAGAATGAAGGAATGTCCCATGATGCATAAACAATTAAGTCTACCGCAAACAAAAAAAAAAAAAATCACATCACATGAAATCGTCTTTTGCTGCACAGGTTTCTCTATGAAAAAAAAAAAATTCTCACAACACGCAGTAATGAAGAATGTACTTGCTTCCACCTTTGATTGAAAAAGAGATTTTTCCCATTTTCACTGTTTGACGCGTTCTCTGGATGGCATCAGGTTATCACAACTTGTCCGTGCATGGTTTTTATTTTTTAAGTACATGTAGATCCAACACACACAAAAAAGCTGCCGCAAGACACGTTCACAGAGAAATATTGCACACAGTCGTTTCCTTGCGGATTGCAAGTCCCATATCGGCATACTACTTTTATGTACAGGAAACATACAACCCCAAACCTAATCTCTCCCCCCTCCCCCCAACAACACTCTAACTAAACATATACCCTGACAATATACCATTCTCCCTAAAATAAAAAATATTGTAAATATTTACTCGGACAATCACTGTTTATCTTTGTTTCCAATGAAAGGAAAGAAAAAGTAAAAGAATACATCATCACTCTAAATTTTATACATCACTGTGAGACACAATTGAATTAATAAGACTGGTTGATTATCTGTTGTGCATTAATAAAAATTTGGAGATATAAAAATTGAAATAGAGCAGCCATTTAATTTATCCAGCATCAGCAGCCGTTTTATTTATTTAACATCACAGAACAGCAGTGTTCACTTTTACTTTCATTTTCCCTCCTGACAAAAAATAAAAAAAAAATTAAAAAAATGCCACAAATTCAAAATAATCAAATGCTATCAAAATCCAATGATATGAAATGCCACATATATGAAAGAAAAAAATTAATATACTTTTTTCAATATTTCAGTAACTGAATGTAATTGGTAATAAATTGAAAAAAATTGTGTCTGCATTGAGAAGTACTGTATACTGTAAACATGGTTAAAACAAAAAGTCACAAAAAACCCTGGCCAGCAGCAGTTGAATCACACAGTGGTCACCATACATCCAGTCTTCTTCTTCCCCTCTTCCTCCCCCTCCCCCTTGTTCACACTGTTCATTCTCCGCCGGGCCAGCAGCATCTCCGTCTTGGTCATGTGAGTGGTTGCTGGGCTCCAGTTGGCTGAGGAGTTCAGCCCGGGGTTTTGGGACTTGTTCAGACTCTGGTCCCCTGCCTCCGTCATGGAATCCTCTGGCGGTTTCTGGCTGTCCTTGGGGGTGTAGTTGAAGGGTGGGATGACAGCAGACTGGGGAGAGGTGGTCTTGTGGCTCACGGAACCAAACACGTCCTGAGATTTGACACTTATGTCGACGTCTTTGACTGATAGTACGCTGTCGTCTGCCACTGAACTCTTCCTGGAGTCGCTCTTTTTACTGCTTTTTAGCTTCTCTTTCTCGGCTTTGGCTTTTTCCTTCTCCAACTTGGCCCTTTCCTTCTCAAGTCTAGCAGCCTCTTTGGCCTTTGCCTTCTCAAGAGCAAAGTCTAATTTTGCTTTCTCTCTCAGCTTCTCCTTCAGTTTAGCCTTTTCTTTTTTCTCCTTCTCTTTGTCTTTCTCTCGTTCCTTTTCCACCTGCTTCACTATCTCATTCATATTGATCTTGGTACTTTGTAAACTCTCTTTGGAAGAACTCAGTGACATTTTGGATCCAGATTTGGAGGTTTTCTCTTTCTTAGATGCACCAAACATACTCTTCATGGCTTTGATGGGCAGGAAACTCTTATCTCCCTTTTCCTTTTTATCCTTTTTTGCATTCAGCGAGTGCTTGTTGAGCTCAGGCTCAGATTTGGAGGACTCTGGATCTCGTCTCACCCAAATACTGTCGCCCTCATCCTCGCTGTGGTCCACACTAGCAAACGACGACTCCTGCTTGTAGCGCCGCCAGGCAGTGCCATTGACCGTGCGGCTTCCCTGACTGAGGTAACTTCCCTGGACGTTAGAGGTATTGTAGAAGGAGGAAGATAAGGTCATGTTGGAAGACTCACTAGCCAAGGAGGCGTCTAGCAGCGCCTTTACAGCCTCCAGAGACTTGCTGGTCTCGTCTGCATTTGGAAGAGTAGTCGAGCTCAAGTCAGACTTCTTCTTCTTCCAAGTGCTTGAATCAATTCTTTTTTCCAGCGATTTTAGATCAAACTCTCCAGAAGACTGGCTCTTCACAGATGCTGCAGACGGACTTGTTACAGAGTCTGAATCGCTTTTGTTTTTGGTCGGACTTTTTATCACAATGCTCTTGTTCATGTCAAAGTCAGACTCTGATCCCTGAATGATTCTAAGCTCAACATAGTCTCCTTTGATTTCGTCACCTAGAACAACACTGGACTTCATCAATTCAATGGTCACATTTTTCTCATCATCTTTGTCCTCATTATCCAGGGATGGTAACTGACTGGAATCTATGGTGGAATTGATTTTGTCGTAAGTGGAGCTTCGACTTATCCCTTCATTCAATGTTTCTGCAGAGTTCATTGATTTGTTCAATGACTGCAAGGAAGTGTTTGAGGACTTTTTGGATCCTGCTGATGAGAGGTTTCTCTGGCGGGAAGGGGTCGTTGACACGGGTAATTTAGATGTAGAAGAGCGCGGTGAGGGGGTGTCCCCAGATTCATCCTTCTTCCACAGTCCAGCAATCTTGCTTCCCACCTGCTTCTTTGGACCACTAGTGACACCCACTTTCTTCTCCGATGGAGTCAAGCTCTTGCCTGTACTTCCTTCAGATTTCCTCCCTTGCAGTGAAGAAGCAGACGCCTTCCTCCCAACAGGTGTAGAAGGTCGCGAGTTGTTACGGAGACTGGCATTACTGTCAGATTTTTTCAGGTCTGGTTTACTGCCATGAAGTCGCCCCAGATTTGGATTTGATCCACCTCGGTTCAATCCTCGGTCACTTCCCGTCAGCTTATGTAAGGCACTTCCTGATTTGTTCAGGAGCTGACCACTCCCTGACTTGTTGAGGGTGCTGCCACTGCCCGTCTTATTCAATGAGGCCCCACTCCCCGACTTCGTCAGTGATGTCCCACTGTAGGTCTTTTTCAGGTTGCTGGTACTGTTGACGCGACATGTAGGTTTTACTGTGCTTTTGTTGGCAGGAGATGTACCTGCCTTTGGCTTTGTGGCAGATAAGTTATTCCCACTACCTGACTTCTTGGTGTTTAAGTTTGTAACTCCTGACGTCCTCCTATTTGGGGTCAAATTCTCTTTCTTGTCATCTGAGGAATTTTCAATGACAAAGTTGTAAGTGCCTAGTGCCTTCTTCCATGATTCGCTGCCTTCAGGTCCCTCTGGCTCCAAGGCATTGCCTTGTTTGTTGGTCTGATTTTTAACAGCCTCAAGACTAGCATCTCTGCAGCTCTCATTGAGTGTATTGTCAATAACTGGTACCTTCACAGTAGAGGCCTCCTTGGTAAAGGTACCCTGTTTTATTGGTGGTTTTGGTCTCTCAGCTGAATTTTTTCTGTTGGAGGCCAGTGGAAGCCTGGATGGACTCTCTTTGGTGTTCAGATTTCGGGCCACAGTTTTCCCCTGGGGTGGAGAAGCCTTTTGAATCTTTGGTTTAGGTGGCGAGTTTTTGGTTGGTGTACTACTTGCCTGAGGGTGGGTCCTGGTTTGTGGAATCCTCCTGTTAGCCCCAACAGAGACATTGCCACCCCTCCCTCCAGCTAGTAGTCTTGTATTGCTAACCGCTGGCTTCATCATTCGGTTTGGCGTGTCAGATTTTTGGGAGGACGATGAATTAGATCGGCTGTACAGAGGCTTCCTTTTTCCTCGAATGGCTTTTCCATCGTCTGCAGTCATAACTGGAACTTGTCTCCCGGAAGGCTTCACGATCCTAGGTCCACTAGAAGCCACAGAGTTCTCCTCCATGGTAGACTCAGAATAATTCTCCGAATGGGCGGACCAAGTGATGGAGGCATCAGAAGGTGTGTCAGACATATATCCCCCAGAAACCAAGGAAAGAGTCTCATGCTCAATAAACATGTCCTCCTCAACACCACTCCCCATCATTCTCTTGTTCTGAATCTCAGATACAACTACAGTGGCGTCTAGATGCAGTGCTCGTTCATCTTCTGGAGACAGGGCTTCTTTGTGGTAGTGGATAGAAGTCTCGCTCTGGTTGATGGAATCGTTTGTCATGGTGTTGTTCCCACTGGCTGCTCTTAAGGTTACATCAGCACTATCGACTCTGTCATCTTCACTCATCTCTTCACGGCTTCCTCCGATACCAAACCCATAATTGTCAATGCCGGTCCCGAACGTCAGGGCTACATGATTGTGTTCCATTTGGTAAATGGATCTGTTCAGGCTCTCGATTTCTTCTGGAGGTGCAGGTACGTGTTGCACACTGACAGGAGTAAAATTCTCTGGATTGTCGTGCTCGCTGTGATGTCGACGCTTAACGTGGGACTGGTAAACGGCTTGATTGTGCTGCTCTCTGTTCGCCTTTTCACGACTCTCGCTGTGACTGCGTTTGTGGGGCTCAGTGCTTGCATAATATCGAGTGCTTCTCTGCTCTGTCCTCTCCATGTGCTCAGTCTGACTCACGTAGCTATGCAACCCTTGGTGATTTTCATGGTAATACTTTTGATGGGAGTAACGTTGCTGTTCCTCTACAAGTCTGTTGTCTACATACACATCAACATAGGTGGGTATGGACTGGGCCGAGCCTCTGTGAGGTGTCCTAGAATTCTGCATCAGCTCCATGTTTGTATTCTCCTTCTGCTGCTTCAGGAATCCATCGCTGTCCTGTGACCTTGATCTCCTCCATGAGCCCTGGTGGGGACGAGGTCTTCTGTAGTTGGAGGAAGGTTTAGCAAAGACAAAATCGTCGGACATGTTAAGTGTCTGCTGTACATGCCAGTCTGCTGCTCGGGAGTGATGAGCAGTCACACTACCAATACTCATGTTTAAGTGGTGGCTCTCAATGGCTGAAGTGCTCTTGTTCATCTTGTGTCTGTGGTTCTCATTGGTCTTCCTCGAGGACACCGCTGATTTTCGTGATTTTTCTGAGGAGAGGGAGGAATTAAAACTCCTTGAGCCAGTCATAACTTGGTTTGATCTGTGTGTTTTTGAGGAAGAGGAGGATGATGATGATTTTGATTTTTCGGCAAACGTCGTTGATTTACTCTTTGGTAGTGCTAAATTCATGCAAGCTTCTAACAGTGCTTCATCATCTTCATCGTCGTCATCATCATCTTCTGAATTGGACTTACTATCAATCTGAGATGATTTTTCTGAGTTCCTCTGCTGGGCCCCTGTTGTCACTTCATCACTGGACTGGCCCTCCACCTCACGTTGAAGACCAACCTCTGATTTTTCCTTGGTTGGAATGCATGTTGGAGGAGGCATCTTCTTTGCTGAATTCGAGGCTTCTGATTTTTCAACTTTCATGTCACTGTCAATTATACTTAAGGAACTTAGAGAGTCATTCCTAGAAAATGTCACAGGAGTTCCCTCTACATCGTACACTTTCACAGAGTCCAACGAATCGCCAGTATGAAAGAACACAGAGTCATCTCCCCCAGTCACAGGATGACTGTATGAGGTCTTGGTCATTCTATTTTCACTGATGTCTACAGAATCAATTCTAGAGGGCATCTCGGTGGAAACGTTAAATTCACTGGACATCCTTGACTTTTCATTCCATGAGCCAGTATTTGCATTCTTCTGCTTGGCTGTTGCAGCTATGCTTGAGGTCCTCTGAGGTTGAAACTTAGACTCAGCGCCCTCAGCTGCCCGGTCCATGTCAAGTTTCCTAGACACCCTGGCTTTGGGCGAGGTCCTCCCCTTGGGCATGGCAGACTGGATGAGGTCAGACAGAAGATCTTCGCTTCCATCACTACAGGAGGAATCTGATTTGCTGTCGTTCAGTTCCCCTGATTCATCCCTGTCCTTCTCATCCCTTTCTTCTTCATCTTCTTGTTCTACTTCTTTTTGTCTCTCCACTTCTTCTTTCACTTCAGTTTTAGGACTCTCTTGAGGTCCTGGTTTCTCTGCCTCTTCATCCTCCTCCTTGATTGGTTCTGACATGCCAGTGATGATACTTAGATCACTGAGTGATGTAGCATGAGAGAAATTAACAGGCGTGTCCTCAGTAGCATATGTCTTCACTGTATCCTCACAATACAAAGCAGGGTCCTCAACTTGCATAACAGGCTTGACCACACACACAGGTTGTGAGGTCTCTTTACTAGGACTGGGACTGCTTATCTTGACTTTAGGAGTAGGAGAGGTAGGCTTGGACATGTTGTAAGGAGTGTCCTCCACAGCATATGATGTCGGAGCATCGTCGTCTGCAACATCCTGAGCGATCTGGGACAACAGAGCAGGATTAAATTTCGGTACGTTAGTAGGTCTGACTGGTTTTTGAGGTACTGGGGGTGGAGCCTTCTTCACCGTGTTTTTTGGTGATGTGGGCTCGGACAGGTTATAGGGTGTGTCCTCCATAGCATACGACTTTGGAGCATCATCGTCATCAAACAGGTAATCCATCTGTGACAGTAAGGCCGGATTGAACCTCACTGGGTTGTGGAGAATGTGAGACTGACTTGGTGGTGGTGGTTGTTGTGTAGAAATGGCAGCAGCTGACCTTGAAAATGGAGTGTCTTCATCTGCATACAGTGTCAAAGAGTCATCATGAGATTCTAACACATCCAAGTTACCATTGAGTATTTCTTGAACTTTTTTGTAATGTTTGGCTGTTTGAACTGGTTTCACAGAAGGCTGACCCTCATTTGCATAGGAGGTCACAGTGTCCTGATTGTCGGTCATGGGGTTCATTTGACAGGGACCTTTCTTGGGCTTCTCCGGTTTCACAGGTCTCTTCATTTTCTCACTGAATGGAACATCCTCCTCTGCAAAGGCCTTCACACTGTCTGCACAAGACTCACTGATGCCTTTGTCCTTTGACTTCAAATTAGGAGCACTAGCAACATGCTTTGGAATCTGCTTCCTGCCTTGTGAAGGGATGTCTTCGGAGGCGTAAGTACGAACACAGTCTTTCTCACTGTCGAGACTCTCAGAAATGGAGGAATGAAGGCTAGAGCCTAATTTTGGTTTTGGTGTTGATTTTGCACCCTCCACACACTGAGGCACTTTATTCTTTTGAGCAAAATCAGCTGAGCCTCCATTCCCCTTCTTCTTGATGGAATTGTCTGAGGAGCTTCGTCGAGGTTTCCTGGGCATGGCTGTCCTGATGCACTCATTCAGTATATCCTCCTCATCCACTGACACATCATTCTGTGAATTCTCTTTGTCCTCAGCTTCCTGTACAGGCTTCAAGTTACTGCCCTCTGATGTTTTCCCCGACTTCAATTTTTCCTGTGCTTTCGCTTTGTTTGTTTCGTCGATGGTGAGAGTGCTGAGCACACTGTTGGTTTCTGACATGTTTGGGGGTGTTCCCTCATCAGCATACACCACTGGAGCCTCGTCTCGACTGATGGTGGAAGCCAACTCAATGTTTGCCATTTTCTGTTGATTGGATACTTTTGTGGGCACTGGGCGGTACAGCACAGTTTTGGGTGTTCCCTCCATGAAGTTGCCAAACTTCTGAGGGTTGTTTGCTCTGTGATGTAGCTCTTGGTCTGGGCTCTTTGATGGACTTGGCGGCATGGTTTCGCTGGGAGAATCTGGCAGTTCACTTGGTGAAACAACCTCACTGGCTCGCCGACTGTAATCGCTGATCACAGAACTATGCACTGAATGTGCATCGAAACTGCTCAAAGATCCCAAGGAGCTGCAGCGGGAAAACATCAGTGGAGTTTCCTGAATCTGATGGTCGTCGTTAAACGTGACTGTCTTGTGTTCCTTTTCAGCACTGTCTGGTCCCTGTGAATCAGATTCGCTCAGGAGTTTCTGACGTCCAGAGTTCTGTGCGTATTTTGGAGGGGCCATGATGGAGTTCACAACCTTCACATCCCTGGGTGGGGTCTTGGCGCCATCATTCTCATCAATGCTGTGAAGTCCCCTTGTGTTCTGGAAGTTGGATCGGTGGGATTCTACCTGCCTGTCCTGAGCTTCACTGCTGTGAAGACTGCTGAGAGAACTCACCCTTGAGAAACAGATGGGGGTCCCCTCATCACAGTATGTCTTCACTTGGTCGGGTGAGTTGTCATTTTCGTTTGGGGCATGAAACGATCGGCTCATGCTCTCCTCATGGCTGGGCGACTTACTGGATGCCACCTGCTGGAGATTCTTGGTGGCGACGTGGTAACTGGCTATGACGGTGGTACCTGTGTTTTGATTGGTGCTCTGACTACCACTACCACTCCTCTTCTCTATGGAGCCACTGTCCTCCTCATACTGATAATCCCCCTCTTCTTCTTCTTCTTCCTCCTCTTCTTCATCTGTATGCTCCTTGTGAGCATCTTCCTTTTCCCCTTTACTGAGGTCGGTCAGTGAATTAGCAGTGGACAGATAGTTTCGAGGTGTACCCTCTGTGCAGAAGGTTTTCACCTGGTCGTCGTTGTAACCGGGCAGGAATTCCAGCCGATCGTTGGTTCGTCTTGCGATGTCAAGTTTACAGTCTGCACAGTTATCCTCGTACCTCATGTCATAGGGCTGGTCTCCGTCGCTGTCCTCATGGCTCTCTGCGAATCGACGGCTGTAATCAGTGGGCTGTTCACAATCCAAGTCCGTCTCGGCGTACATGTTGCTGTGAGGAACCATGGGTGAAATGTTGAATAAATTCTGAGCAGATTTCTGGGGTCCAGTGAACGAGTGATGCATGGCCACCTGAGTCATGTGACCTACATAATTACCATATTTGGGAGGTACTGGTGGTTTGTTTGTCTTATTGATGCTATAGTCTATTGGCTGGTCACTATCCAAACTGTTAGAGTAAGGAATCTTTCCAAACTGTCCCCCATACTGCCCCATTGAGGCCTGACTCGAACTAGGACCTGTGTAGCTCCTAACCAGCAGAGACTGTGAGTAAGAAAAGGGAGGGTCTGTTTTTCTTGGTGTGCTATTCTGTGAGTGAGAACCTCCTTTAGAGCCAGAATCTGAATCAATCCCAGCATGCTTTGCCACTTCCTTCATCACTTGAATGATCCTGCTGCTTGGTTGTTGTTGCTGAGCCACTTCACAATTGCTATCCGAGTGGGTGCGGGGGACCCCACCCCCTTGCTGCCGGTCAAGACTGCCCCCTTGCCTGTCCGTCATATTCTTAGCTTTTTTCATGGCCATATGGAATCGGGTCCTGTCGTGAGAAATGTCTGAGTGGGTACTACCGACACTGTCCTGACTCCCAGATCTGGCCACACGGTGGGGGGACATAAGATGGCTGTCGGACATGGGGGTGTTCTCCCCACTCAGACTCTTTGGAAAGCTGTGCCCTCGATTCTGAGCTCGGTGAGTATCACTGTCATTTAATGAAGCACTAGGGTTGGCGGGGAAATGAAAACGAGGCTGGTCTTTGTCCGATCGACCATTTTCGGTGGGACTGTCTCTTGGACTTTCTACGTTTTCACATGTCTCTGACAAACTTTGGTCGATTTCTTCTGCGAGGGCTTTTTGTTTCCTCACATGTAGCGAGGGTCGGTTGGGAAAAGTCTTTTTATCCATGCCCATGGTTTTGATGTTACAAGCGGTTAACAGATTTTTGAGAGCCGCTGAGCTTCCCATCGAAATCATCTGATGCTTGGAATTCACAAGGTTCCGTAGCATTCCCACCGCCCCCATGTCCAATAGAGATTTCTGATCCTCTGCACACCGCGCTGATAAGTTCCACAATGTACCACACGCATTACTCACAATGTTCAGACTGGGAGAGCGCAACTGCTTGAGCAGAATCTGAAGACAGCCATGTTTACGGAGAATCTGCCGATAGTCTTCGCGGACGGTGATATGACTAGAGATATTGCGTAACACACCTCCTCCATTTTCTATGACGGCTGTTGTCTTTGACGGAGATTTGTAGGTCAGAGTACTGACGAGAAATTCCAGAGAACCATCAACAGCACAAATCTCGGCTTTGTTTTCACTGCCATGAGCGGATAAGTTCCATAAAGCACTCAGAATACTCTTCAGTGTGGCCTCTTTCTTGACTTTCATCGCAGCTCCCATTAGTTTGGTGGCAGCCCCCACTGCACGCAGTGTCTTTTTGCTCTGTAGATCAGCTTTCCATGACAGATTCCGTAAAACACTGGCAGCCACCTAAAAATAGAAGTTTAAAGGTTATTTCCTAACATGCAATACTTTACTGAGTCAGAAAAAATATTTCAAACTTCAGAATTATTATTATCATTACTGTATACATGGAACGTTGTCAGGGGGCGAATTTAAGACTGGGCGAATTCCAATGTCTTAAATATTTCTCTTTAAATACAACTTTGGGCAAATTCAAGACGGGACAAAACCATTTACAAATGAAGAAGGGTGAAAATAACACGGGGCAAAAATAACCCTGTATGTATACAGTAACTTGTATCTCATTTGTTTTTGTCGTTCAAATTTAAGAATAAAAAATCTTGAAACATTAAACAATGAATTATTTCGTACACGGTAAATAAAAGTTGTTTCACAGTATCTGACTGAGGTCATTAACTAAATTTCAAGGTTGTAATTAACCCGACTGGAGCAATCAATTAACTGAGCAAGGTTATTATTTCTCTAAGGCAATAACTTAACTGACTGAGCAAGGTTATAATTTCCCTGACTGGGATGATTCATTACCTGGTTGAGGTCCTCACATTCACACTCTAGCTGGGCCACCAGGGCCTTCATGAAGGTCCTCATAGAACATAGCAGGGCCTTGTTGGTCCCATCCCCAAAGGTCAGGTTGGTGAGGGCCATACAGCCATAGCGCCGCATCGTGATGTTGTACTGTTCCACCCCCTGCTCGTGCACCCCGTGGTCCACCTCCAACAGCTCCGCTATTGCCTGGACGCCACCTGTCAATACAGAATGTCGTAGTGTACATACTGATCTATGGTGTCACAGTGTATTACCATATCTTTAAAAAATTCTATTCAACAAAAACAAATATTTTGTTCATGTTTACTACAGAAAAAACAATTCAATACTTTTCTTACTTAAATGAACAATATGCACCATCAGAATGGGGATGGTTTTCCACATTTTTGATAACCAAAGTGTAAGAAGTATTTCCAAACTTCTGTCAGAAATACAGCAAAATTGTAGTAACAATACTGTAGATTCCTAATTACCGGTAAATTCAAGGAATTAATATCAGCGTAAAATCGCTATAAGAACATCTCGCGGATTTTGAAATCTTGTTTCTATTTTTCGGACAGATGTAAACTAAATGAAACTATGATAATAAAAATCAGTGTTTGCAATTTTATATTCTTGATATTTGATGCAAAACGGTTGAATTGCGGAATTAAGTAACGTACTTGCATAAACTAAGGAATCTACAGTATGTCTTCACAAAGCCCATTGTAAAGTTATATTGATAGTGTATCAAACCCTTTGACTCCCATCACTTCCAGTGGACCACTCACCCAGACTACAGATGGCATGTCTGTGCTCCTCGTCGAACGACAGCTTCATTAGAGCCGCCACGGCGGGGCCTGGCTGGTGGTCCATGTCTTTATCATCTGTAAAACAGGAAAACATTGAATAGGATCTAAAACTAGCACACATTGTACATCATACAGGGATTTTAAGTTTGTACAGGGATGTAAAATTGAGAAAACCCAAGAAAGTTCACCACACATAGTCTTGGACTATTGTATTGACCTTGATGACCCTTTTGTAAAAGAGAGAAACCAAAAATGATCTTGTGTAAATGATCTTGTGTAATTTCATTGGCAATAAAATTCTTAGTTTTAAGATTTTACATATGTATAACTTCTGAATGGTGATTCATTAAGAATATGTCTAGTGATTAAATTCACAAATGTATTAAGGACCATATTTGATAAGGTCTAATATCTGCCACCCATTTTCACAAAGTTTAAAAAATATCATTTCATACTGATTTTCTGAAAGTATATAAAAACTAAATATGTAAGTTACAGAAATCTAGAAATTTTACAGCATCATTCATTCCTCGTGCCTCTATGACATCATGTAAATGGGCCAATTCCCGCAATTTCTCAAAAACATGTGAAAATCATCAGTTTTTCTTCATCTTTAACAGTAGTAAATATAGAGCGCATCCTTGCTCCAAAACCATTTCCACATATATTACTGTTCATATTATTTGACATATCATATAAAAATATGGCTTTGGAGCAAGCATGCGCTCGATGTTTCCTGTTTAAAAAACTGATAGGAAATACCCAAGTTTTTGCTTAAATCTGTACTTTTTGTGAAATAAGATCATCATCAATATATATCATATGACATTGATCAGACAATTTATTTTGTGAAATATGAATTAGATATGTTTTAATCATTCTATAATCAAATTTCTAACTTTAAATATTGGGGCATTTAAACACTTTATCCCGCACATAGTCCTTTGAAAATATTAAACACATCTCTTGAAAAAAACTGTAATTCAAAGTCCTGTTTAACTTCATTTTTCTTCCTTCTCTAACTTCTTAACTCTGTAGGAGAAATAAATCTTTACCTAGAAAAGTTTTCCCTTAAAGAGCCCCATTTCTCACCTGACATCTCGGGACTATCCTCCTGGATCTCCCTCAGCTGGTCACAGTGGGCCCGGATCTGTTCCAGGAACCTGAGCACCCTGGCCTCTCTCCGCCCCCGCTTGTCATCAGGGTGGGAGTGGACGATGTTGTGTAGAGCAGCTGCTGCCCTCTCCCTCGCGGCCTTGCTGCCCCTCGTGTTGCCTAGCAACCCAGAGTCTTTGTCACTGCCATGTAACAATTGAATCAACAAAGGGAGGCAACCTGAAAAAGGTGGAAAAGTTATATATAAACAGTGTTTTAAACTTGTCAGAAAACTAGCTAGACACTCAGGGCTGACAGCTAGTATAAGTTGTCAGCCCTGTTAAAATTCAACCAGCCCGAAGAAAACGATTGACATTTGTTTATTTTTCATTTGCGTGTAAAACATACAGGTATTATTTTTGCATGTAAAACATTCAAAAATCTGTTTTTAGTTTTCGTTTCGTCATAAACTTTGTTGATTTGTTCTCGTCCACCTTTCTTTTTAGGGCTGGTAGCCCTAAATTATTCGGTAGCATGTCTTGGAACTCTACCTCGCCATGCTCACATGTCGCTTCAAAGCAAAGTCTACGTGATTTAAACACTTGTCTTGACGGTTGTTAAATGACCATACAAGGAAAGTGATAGTGTGACTAGGATTTAATCAGTTAAAAAATCTTAAAACCCCGATCCCGATATTATAAACACTTCGCTCAAAAAAATAACCACGTCCAGTCAGGCGCTCGTACAAACAAATTTTCCTCCATACAAATAAAGCAAAATTATATTATTGTCTTCTGTACAAGATTGATTTCTTATACAATGCTCTTTATTAAATAAAACAGAAAATCTTTTTTCTGATTAAATTCAACTGTCAGTTTTAGTTTTATTTCTCAAATTATCACAATAGAATGTTCATTCGGAAATATAAAATTCTGAAAAATACAGCTCATATAACTTTAAATAGAATGATTAAAACAATGCAGTTCAGATTATTTCATATGAAATGACTGAACCATACACAGACATAAAAAGACTGAGTGGGGGTGTGGTTATTTACAGACCTGACTGCCTCATAGCTATACAGCTGTCCTGTGAACTTGACATGGCCAGCAGTGTCCTTGACATGTCGTCCTTGTCGTGGGTCCCTAGCATGGACAGCAGGGAGTAGACCATCTCCACCTGGTTAAAGACAATATACAGGTGAGTTATTACTTATATCACAGGTAAATCGTTACTTATATCACAGGTAAATTACATTTTTTGATACAGGTCATTGACAATTTGCAAAGCTAGTAAATCATTACTTTTATCACAGGTATCAAATCATCAATTACAATGCATTAAAAATTATAGAATATTGTATACAGGACAGGTAAAATCATTAATACTCACCCCACTTTTTGTCTTATAATAGAGGCATAATGGATACCATAATTTTATTATGGTCAATAAAACTTAGACTATAATGCATTGGTACTCATTTAAAAGCAAGTTTCACAAATACACACTTAATGCCTTGAATCTGACATTGTCAAAGTATCAAATTTAAATAATTCTCTCTACTTCTCAAGTGGCAAACAATACTAGGAATAATTTTTGTTCCCATGGATTGAATAGCACTTTTCAGTAAATACCTGTATGTATATATACAGACCTTGGTGCCCAGCTGCTGTGGGGTCTGGCCGGCCAGCCCCCCATCCTGGGGATGACCCTGAGGCATTGTGAGGGTGCCGGTCATCAGAGGCTGGCCGTGTTGCCGTGGCGATGCGGGGGGCTGTGCAGACTGGGAGGCAGTGGTGTTACTTGAATTGAAGCTCATCACGCTGCCAATCTCTTGGTGAGACGATCCATGACTCGAGCCATCTCGAGATCCATCTATAAGCGAAACACAAAGAATATTTATTACTACGGTCCTGAACAGGACTACACATTGGAAAGCTAATAATCTGTTATGTTCAACTTCAACCTTGAATTTATTGAATGACCTTGAACTTTGATATTTGACCTCAAACTTTAAAGTCGCCAGAATTGAAATTTCTACTTATAGACACAGGTCAGTTAGGTAAACATTATACCCTTCCATATCTTATCTAGGGAGGGAGAACAAAGGGTTGACATAAATCAAAATATTTTATTTGTCTTCTCAACCTTGGGATAATTTAACCAAAGGCTCTGTATTGAAATAATATAACCAAAACATCCATTTACCAAAAAAAAAATGTATGCTCAATCTCTTGCCAAGTCCACATTATGCTGCAACATCATACAGGTCAAAAACCAACTACAGATGTACCAACAGAAACTATCTTTTAAAGTGGGAGATTTCTTCTTTTAATCTGATTTATGAGGACTGATAATTTCTGACTTTTTACATAAGTTTTTCTTTCAAAGAAACATTAAAAAAAGTTCTACAGTAATCACACATTTCTTCAAATTCTTAATTAATTAAAACTTTCCTCCATCAACCATATATAAATAATAGATAACAGATTTTAAAAAAAATTGCCTCCACACAGGAAATGGTTTCAACTCTAAGACATGAAAAAGCAACAAGAACAGCCCTCTCATTAATTCTTCAACCAAGTCACCCTACAACACATTGTTGCTGGGGTTTTTTTACTTGTAGGGCTTTGATCTCCAGTTTCTAGATAATCTCTGGCAGTGTTTTTATTCTAACAGTGAGTCATTTTAACTCTCTTTCCCTCTCTTTCTCTCTTGGCACAGATCATTAATTTTCATTACTTGATTTCCTCAACAATGCATTCATTTTTCACTACAACCATCTTTTTCACATTCACAAAAAATGAACATGGTGGAGGAATTTATAGAGATTTTAACATTGATAAATAATGTGAAATTTTTCAAGTTTTAGCACAGAGAGAGAGAGAGAGAGGGGGAGAGAGGGGAGAGAGAGAGAGAGAGAGAGAGAGAGAGAGAGAGAGAGAGAGAGAGCTGACTTCCACACACTTCTTAGACCTACTTTACTCCAACAGTTCTATATTTGCTTCAGCTTAATTACATAAAAAAAAAAGACAAAAAAAACTCCAGCTGTGTAAGATGCATTTAAACAAAAAATTTCCAAAGCAATTGATTTTTATTTGAAATATCTGCATGTTCCATTGACACATCCCATCCTATCTCCATCTGCGATTTATTGTATTTTTTTGGAAGCTGGGGTTTGTGTTCCCTCTTCTGCCTGTGTATACAAAAGCTTGCTTTAAGCTGAGCCTGAATTTCTGCAATTATTTTACGTGTCAATCAATGATTCCTGACAGGGGAGTATTGATTTATTTTCCTCCCTGGCTTTATCAGTGCCACATACATAGCACAGACTCTGGAATTCATGCAGTTTCAAGGTCATGGAAAGCTGAGAATTCTAATTAGCAAAGAAGAAATTTCACTTGTGATTAAATACTTTTACCATATGACGATATTTCCACTAAAGAGAAATTATCATAATAGGTCTCCACTTGTAGCAAATAAGGATGGTGTCAAAGATTTCCATATCTAAGGTTTCACATGATTGCAAATAAAGGTTCCAAGTTTCTGTATTTGGAAAATTTGTTCACAGTTTCCCCTTAGGAAGCTAAATTTTTTAATTCAAACAAAATGAGCTAATACATAAAGAGTTTCTTTGTTCACAAAAGCATTATCAATGACCATATCCACATCCAAGTAACTTAAAACAGCCAAAAAAGTTTAATTTACACATCCATGATGACGGACCAAAAGTCAAAACACAGTTTCCACATGATAATAAAGTTGCAAGTAAAAAAAAATCCATAACAAAATCCAAATGAACCAACTCACTGACAAAGAATCAAAACAATCACACAATAAAATCCAAATCAAGTTAAAAAAATATATCCATCTAATGGAAAAACAGCAAAACAAAAATTTACCGGTATATGAAAATTATCTAACACAGTCACCAGATTCACATTAAAAAGCACATTTCAAAAAACCGCTCTTATTCCAAAAATCTAGCAGCAAAAAGAAAACAGAGAACCACATCCTTGTAACAAAACAGTTCGTAATCCGTGAACACTGAAAAAAAAAAACATCCAAAATCCGACAACCGAAAGTGAAAACATGCGAGTCCCCCATCAGACACCTGTGAACCCTCTACTCCGCATCTCATTACTGGGTCCTTCACATCAAAGACTTGCGCCGTGTATCTCTACCACCAAAAATACCTCAACTCAACTTCATCTGCCTCATCAGAAACTGGGAGACTTCCAAAGCATGTTTTTAACATTTTTTTTTTTTTTGCATTAATTCAGCTATAGGTAGCAGATATTTTCATTAGCCAGAAATTGGGAAACACATGTCAGATATCGCTGATTATTTTTGTCGCCCATTTCCATTAGACTTGCAAACGGAAGCATGCACAGTTTATATGTATGAACCCATACATTTGGCAGTGATAGACATATTTTTGTTGACCTGTTAGCCAAAACACATTATTGGAAAGAAATATAATCTTTCCCGGTAATTATTACTTGACAATCTTCTCATGCATTGAAGGGAGTCAACCCTGACTGAAATACATTTCAATCAGATGTAATTATGGGAGGGAATTTCTAAACTTAAAATTTCTGGTAGCAGAATTCCCCTGACAAGAGTTTCCTGATATACTCTCATTCCTTGGTGTTGAGCCAAACTCAAATAAAAACAAACAAAACGCATTAAAACTTTGTTAGCACTTCAATTACAATTGTAACTGGCATTTGCTTCATAAAGCTCCCTTCTACAATATTTCAAAATCAAAACTTTTCCTTATTACAGAAAAACATAACTTTTAACAAATCTGAATTTATAATTGCACTTTTGCCTTTAACTTATGCTGGAATAATTGAAATACAGGGAATACACTGATATGATGCTAATGGATTAATCCTTCAACATACATTGGTGTGAATAAATCAAAGGAAAGCTGGAACATTTCACTTCATACATCATTTTGCGGTGGTACAACAAATTGCTTCCTCTGTAATTAGATTATCTATCAACTATACCATCACACTCACAGCCAGATATATCCCAGTCATCTACGGCTACATTAATTTCTTAGAGCAGGATAATTAATAGTCTGGTCACTCATCATCAGTGATTTTTGATAGCTGGAACAGTGAAGATGAAGCTCTTCAATCAAGCTATGACCTTGGTATTTTTCTGTATTTTTTCAACAAATAAACCCTGGATTTCACATACTCTCGATTTAATCTGACCTTGACAACTAATATGACCTTAAAGATGAGGAATGACCTTGACCGTTACTTTTCAGATGTTCTCTTGTATAGTTCAAAAGTAAGGAGATGAGTAGAAAAGAATGACAGACCAAAAAAACCCCCAAACTTCAACCTCAGAGGCACCGACATCCTTAAGATGGACACGAATTTGGTTTTAAATATGTAAAGAAATTATGCTTATCTTTAAGACCATAAGGAGGCTGAGTGGTCAACAAATAAACCTTATCTGCCTTAAAGTTTTAGTTATGATTTGTTAAGCTAATATAAACTATTATTTTATAAAGAAAAATTCCATATAAATTTTAGCTTTTGAAACTTATATCGTTATACAGAGCTCTTCTTCTAAAGGAGATCAATACAGTCTAACAAATGGCCACCACCATCCAGCTAAGTGCACTCAGAATAGGCAAAATAAGAGTGAAGTAGCATTATATGTCTTTCATCATACTCGCAGAATTGGACAATGCATTTTTATCAAACTTTCAATAAAATGTTATCAATATCTAGAGCAAATTGTCCATTCTCAATAAGTATCTCTCTTCAACTTATAAACAGCTATGGTTCAGTTTATCAGGTTTATACAAGGATGAAGTATTTATAATTAAACTCCACTACAACAAGAGACAAAACCAATAGCTATCAATTTGATACCAGAACCAGTCAACAGCGTTTTCACATTCCTTTATCATCCTTTCAATCCAATTCAATGTAACAAGCACAGGTCCCACAGATATTAACACAGTTTACAGCTGATTCATAAATATATTTCAATTGTTAGGGCTGGCATGGTTCCCCCAAATGACCAAAAAACTACAGTTCAAGTTTCTTGGTTCAGTTTCTATTCCATTTTCCTAATTTAGGTTTCAGTTTGATTTGCAAAAAGAATCTTTTTCAACAAAATGATGTCAAATTTGAAAGTGTGGACCATACAACTCTTAGACAAAGTGATCTGATCACAGTGTGTTAAATATGTCCATCAAAACTAAATATGTGACTTATGTCAAAATTGAAAGTGTGGACCATACAACTCCTAGACATAATGATCTGATCACAGTGTGTTAAATATGTCCATCAAAACTAAATATGTGACTATGTCAAAATTGAAAGTGGGGACCATACAACTCCTAGACATAATGATCTGATCACAGTGCGTAAAATATGTCGGTCAAAACTAAACTATCTGATTGGATCTACTTTATCCATGATGAACACTCGTGCCCAGAAATCACTGGATAATTATCCAGACAAGCAAAAATGGCAATTATGCCGCCAATAAAAGCCCAATTATACTGAAGCAATGTCTTGATCATATTTAATATTTTCGTGAAAGCAAAAAAAGGTTTTTCATGTCCAATTTAGAAAACAGATATGAACGAAACTGAACCAAAGAATCTGAAAAGGAACGGAAAATTACAGACTGACCCAACTCAAAAATTTTGAGATGAGCATGGATATATTAAAGTTTGATGCAATCCATAAAACAAACTGATGGTAAACTCTTTTAGAATTTTCATCATTTGGTGATCTTTCATAACAACTTTTATATATGCAACAGAAAAACCCATCCCTAGAGCAGAATAACAAAAATTATGAAAAAAATGTTAATAATTTATATATTTTCATTTCCCATGGAGTTCAATAGTAAAAATGAACAACTTTTAAGAAGACCCCTTAAAAAGTAAAAAAAAAAAAAAAAATGTCAGATATTCTCAAAATAATTGATACAGTAGCTAAAGCTTCCATTAGAAATTTCATTAAAAAGGCCAAAAAAATTATTAATCTCTTGGTTCTCAGAAATCGATCAATGTGGCAGCATTTATTCTAATGTGGCGGTGCCTGAGAACCAATACATTATTTTTTGTTGGCTTAAGTCTGGGATAGAAAATATAAGACTGGCTTGATGATACACACACACTCACAATCACAACAACAACTATCACAAACCTTTTTTGTTGGGGGTAAGGGGCCATGCACCGTGATACAGGGATGTGATGTTCATCCCATTCCCTTCCTCCATGTACATTGATCCATTCAGTTCCTTCTCGGCACCCACCTTAAAAACAAGTTGAAAATCAAAGTACTGAAAATACTGACAGTCACACAAAGAACGGTGGGCTGGCAGACTGTGGTATTATATATAATTGTTCAATAAACACCAATTTTTGCTGGGTTTCAGTGTTGAGTCAATCCATGAAATCAAATGTTCATCAAAGTAAGCTAAGACTGCATTTATAGGATCACTGTTCATAATTTTTTTGGAATTTGACTAAATCCATGAAAATTGATGCTCAAGAAAATCAATTAAACCACAGTATCAAAAATTGGAGTATGGAGATAACAGAACATGAGCCTTATTTCATTGAAGACCTGTTCATTTTATATCTAGTAAGTGGGTACTAAATGGAAAATGTTGAGTCAGCAAATGAATACTTTTGTATAAGGGCTGTAAAAAAGTTGGAAAGTTGAATTTAGCATCCAAAATAATATTTGTTCCAAGAGAGACTCTCTTAAAATTTCAAGTAAAGGGCTCACTTCTTAATTTGAAACAAGAGAAAATTAAACTTTTGTAAATCAAGACTCTCTGAGACGCATTATACCTTGACTTTCCGTGCCTTTTGTAGATCCAGTATCTCAGTCTCGATGGTGCTGATGCGAGACAGTCTGACCTCCTGTCGCTGAGATATCTGTTCTGCTGTCCCAAGATTCTGTAGAAATAATTCCTGTATCTGCTTCCCTTCAAACTCAATCTTCCGCCGCATCATCTCTCTTTCTTTCTGACTCTGTAATTAGCGAATAACTGTTCATAAAACCAGCAATGATTAAACTTGGGTCAAAATGATACATTAAATAATGCGACTTTGCCTCTCAATTAACTATTTGAAAGGTTTAAAGATGGAAAATGGTCAGCCATATTTGACTAAATCAGCACTAATCAAAAGCTTATAGTTTATCTCTTTGAACACAAATATGGAAAGGTGAATTCAAAATTGAATAAGGATAGTTTTACATGTTTTAACTTGACATCCTTTACAAATGTCCATAAAGAATGCAGTGAGAAACCAAAGTTTTTATTGCAGGACAATGATTATCAATGTTACAGTGCTGTAACTTACTGGATCAATATGAATTTCCAAAATACGATTTTGTTATCATTTTTGGAAAATTCAATCCCCTAATTGTCAAATGTAGATAGTTATTACATCATTATGACAACTTAATGGTTGGATTTCAGCCAGACGGATGAGTTGTTACTATTTAATTATAGCCCAGGTTAACTAATTATTCTCAATAACATAATGCATTAGATACTTTACATATCAAAATAGAACCATCATTTAGAAATCTATTTTTCATCCCCAAGTTAAAAATAATCAAAAAATAATTAAACCACTTATTAGTACTTAGAAGTAATTAAACAACTCATTTTCTATTAAAAGTCAACTTTTCTTG
Organism: Magallana hongkongensis; assembly: GCA_016163765.1. NCBI lineage: Eukaryota > Metazoa > Mollusca > Bivalvia > Ostreida > Ostreidae > Magallana > Magallana hongkongensis. The sequence continues at coordinate 28,461,321 of WFKH01011926.1, forward strand.
CACTGACGGCAAAGTGCCAAGAGCATTTCCAAGGTTTGCCAAGAAAATTGACATGGCTTCCACAAAAAAAAATGTCTTCTCCCATTTACATGAATCATTTGGAAGCCTTCAGCTAAATCAATCTCAAGGTTTTTTTTGCACAACTGAGAAAAAAATCTAATTATACATCTACAAAAAACAAATTGAGTTCCATTTTTGCCTTTTTTACATCTTCAAAGTTCTAGAAGTCTGGAGGCCATGATTGCATCTCATCTCAATGTTATCAAGGGATTGCGTAATCCACACATACAGATTATGTAAATGTGGAAGAATTCACAATGTAGTGCCTCCTTCATCAGTTCACACATGTTCAGTACCGAGCAAGCCATAAGTGAAATCTTTCAATTTTGCATAACCAAAGATATGTCCAAATTAATGTTGCCATTAAATATCTTACCTCCTCCTCTTTTCAAACTCTGATATTGCATCACCAAAAATATAAGATGCCATATTTGCGCCCTTCATTTGCCCAAGGTAAATTAAAGTGCCCTTTCCCCATTTTTGCTCCTTTACCTCTGGTTTAGTGCAAATATTTACCCTCTGTCGACCTAAATCAAAATACTGAAATTAAAGACCCCCCCCCCCCCCAATCCCAGTCTTTAGCCCCTGACCACTATGTACCCACCCCGTCCGTTAGCGTGACTTTTTCCAGCCGCTGTCGGACGTTGTCCAGTTGTGAGATGTACCATTTCCTCTGTCTGTCCTCTTCTTCAATGTAGGTCAAAATGGCCGACCTGTAGAATAAAAACAAAATCTCAATGAAAATTTGCAATTATAAATGTCTGAAATTTGATTAACGCTTAGTTCATCTAAAAAAAATTTCTCAAACAAAACTAGAAATGAAAAATTATATCATTAAAATTGCAAAAGGAAAGAAAAACAAAACAAATAATTGACCAATATTCTGAAAAAATTTTCTTTTGAATTTCTTCATTGACAAATAAAAAATTAACTATACTGAATGGTGAATAGTGAACAAAGAATTATCAGAGTAGCGATTAACATACCATTATTAATCAAATATTTATACAGTTGTACAATGGCAATAAATTGTCACTCCAGATCAATGGGATAAACTTGTGACAAATTGTGTTTCCTAACTGTTCTGCCATGAAATTGTATGCCTTCTCATAATTCATGTATGAAATCTTTGGAGAGGTGTTAAATCAATAATTTGGAAATTCAGCCTTTATTTCCTATAACATCTGTTTATCATAGTTGAAATATCTCTTATTTTAAATTAAAACTAATAAACACATTACCAGTCTAACATACACCAAATAGTTGGCAAATATTAAACGATTCAAATTCTACAGATTAAAATTACATCATACAATCATGACACTCATCAACAATTTATAAAAATCTGAAAAATTCACTCAGAAATTCATCAATAAGATATGACTTTCATTACAGAATTGGATGAAAATTGTGTGAAAATTCTCCAGGCCCATGTGAGATTCCTAACCAAATATTCTCAGACTGAATTAAATGAAGACAGTGTGAGACATTCTCTGGACCCACCTTTCATTGTAGAGTTCCTGGAGCTTTCCCAGCACCTCCCCGTCTGTCTGTCTGTTGGTGGGGTGGCCGCCGCTCGGCTGACTGACCGTACCAGGAATGTTGAATGACTTGTGTGGACCAATGTCATTGGGCGATATATCCTCCTCTGGAAAGAACAAATACACATATGAATGCTCTTTGAGACAAGCAAAGAAAACCTTTGAAATTTAAAAAAAATATTACAAAACTGTAATTTTTATATGTACCAGTGTCATATGACCAAATACACATATGAAAACTCCTTTAGGCAGGCAATGATAAATCTTTGAAAAATAACGGTACATAACTTTTATATGTAGAACTTTAACAAGTCTCTCTTGAGCCCAGACACTCCCATACATTCATAGGGCATGTAATACATAATTATGGTTTATCTTACAAAACTACAAACATGACATTTTATCATACTCTCTTGGCAATACAAAAAACATTTAAGAAATACGTTAGGATATAGCGCAGGATAGACTGTGTGTCTTGCTTTTTCCACCTTCTAACCCCCCTCCCCCAAATCCAAATGGATGCAGATCGACACACAATTTTTCAAATTATAAAAAATCCTCTAGAAATAACACAATAATAGACTCTAAAAATAAATAAATTGACTGCTTTTATTAGAATTATTCCAGATAATTGATCGACAGTTAATTTGCTCTGTCTGCAAAATCATATGTTTATGATTTCCTTCCCTCATTACACCTATGTACATAGCCTTCCTCCATACTACATGTATCGTTTGACATTTGAATATAACAAGTTTTATTTGGAAATATTGGACACCATTGGACAACATACAGACTGTGTTAGGTAAATGGAAACTTAAAAATCCTTGGAGAGTTCATGGCCAACCAGAATCAATACATAGTTTACAGTTAGAGCGCGCTGTAGCATTAATAGAGGGTGCTAGGGAAATCCATTACAGACCACTAGTTGTATTTCATAGTCTTATTAGACTGTTATTGTATTCAGAATTAGGTCACAGACAATGATTATCATATGTATGGTACTTTTGAGCTAATTCTTTTTTCAATTATACAACAAAAATCAATGAGTAAATAAAAAGGAATTATGCTTTATACAAAAGTATTGTCAGTTAAATTGTCAAATGGATGACTGTGAAAGACAATTGACAATGGAGGAAAGTATTGGAAAATCATTTCAATTTGATAAAACTTCCTATATTTTCTCCCTATTGCCCCCTCCCCTTTTAAACTATTATTTCTTATTAAAACATTTTCCCCATTAACATTATCCTCAACAAACATGACAAAGAAATATTGGTGCAAGACACAGAACAACACTTTTACTCTGCATCCCATAAAAACTCAGCACTGTTGTTTTATGTTTTATAATACACAATGGGCAGAATTTACACTAACATGATGCCAAGACTACCCCCTTAGCTACTATTAACATCCAGTGCATCTCCCTCTATATGGCATCACTGCCTTATCTCAATGTCACAGTCTGCCATTATCCTGTGTATAAATTTTGCTGTATATATATACAATATGTCTGTATTACATCTTCAGGAAATTTGACTTTAAGTGCCCTGCAGACTGGACTATTATTATAGTAGAGCAGTAAACAGGGAATTTGAAGGATGAATAGTTCATGTCCCAGTCAAGTCCAGGGCAGAAACACTGGGCAACAGCTATTGCACTCGGCAACGAATCTAGCCCTTAATATGTTGAATTAATGTTGCTATCAAACTGAATCTTTAAATTCCACTGATTTTCATTATCATCGCTCTTTTCCCCTCATACACACAAAACATTGTTTTCATCAACAGAAAACTCCTGTTTCTAATACCCAACTTCTGTAGATTCCTAATTAAATGCGAGGAATTAATATACGCATAAAATCGCGAGAAGCACCTCTCGCGGATTTTAAAATCTCGCTTGTATTTTTCTGATAGTTGTGGACTAAATGAAGTCATAACAAAAGTTTGATGCTTGCGATTTTATATTCTCGCGATCTGATACAAAACAGTGTTTTAAGTACTTGTGTAAAATAAGAAATCTACACTGTATGTCTTACATCCTTTTAAGGAGTGAAAAACAGGGCAAGTCCCCAAAAGAAACCTAGGTATCAGGTCTATATTTCTAGACTACTATGAAATTATTTAAATTTTCATGTATTTTCAGTCTTTTAAGGGCTTTGTAGAAATGTAATTTTGTGGATTCATATAAATATGTATGAAGACTGTGTTTCATAATTCAATAGGGATGATGACTTGAGAGTGAAGGGTATCCACAAAATCCACCAGAAATGAGTCACCATAATTTCACCGTATTTAAAAACTGAATTTATTTCTGAAATATTTCAGATTATGCTTATAATTGTATCATGTTTGTTTCTGGCATAAATATATACAAACATGCTTTAATAGCAGCTAAGAACACATTGATTTTTAAAGTGGTTTTTCTTTTTTTGCATAATTATGATATGCCTGAAGGGAAGAAAATTATTTTCATATCATAAATAATATACCCTTACAAACACAATTATGCAATTTTTCATTCCTGCAAAAGAATGAAGTGATTAAACTGATAAGCGAATTCTATGAAATTTTCATTATTAACTGTTACTCCCCCCCCCCCCCCCCTTACAAGGATCTCCACAAACGCTCTTCAATAACACTAATTTCCTCAATAATGCTACAATCTACAGAACAATTACAGCCCTGGCTCGCTCCATCATACCAGTACTGTTATAGTTAACAGCTTCAATCTGCAGACAGTTTACATTACCACAAAACAACACAGGAGATAACCATTGTCTAATGATTCCCAGCACCCTGCCTCCAAAACAACAATATGACCGCCCCCCCCCCCCAAAACCGCTTGATCTGTGTATGACTTCAGTTCAACAATATACTTTAACAATATATTGATTACAGACTAAAGCAATCTACCAATATTTTCAAATATTTTTGCCCCCCTCCCCCACAACTTTCTTTATATCCCTACTAATGCCCTTCAATAACACTTATTTACTCAATATAATACTACAATCCACAGAACCTACCCCTTCCCTCCCTCCCCCCATCCCCCAGTCCTCCCCCACATCTTGATCTTATTGGATATGTCCTCATTAAAGAAGGGCTCATCAACAACATACTGTAACAATATATTGATTACAGACCACAGCAATCTACCAAGATTTCCCAGAACATGGAACTCTTTCATGAGTTTAAAACTAAGAGAAATTATTGAATTTTTGGTTTTTCTCGTTGATCAATATCTTCTGATTCCCAATACTGCTGGGATTCTGAGAAGAAAAATTTCTCCCCTTGCCGAGCAACACACAATGTGCACTAATTAAATTACGTGTGGTTACCAGAAACAATGTTGAATGCAGCAAAAGGATTCAAGTCCTGTTTTAAAAGCTTTCAATGGAGCACAAGTGTCTCCTCTACCGAGGAAATAACCACAGACAAGCTGAATCTGGACTATTTTCATGAATGAAGCATAATTTTTTTTTAAAGGCACTTAAAACATTTACACTCTACTGCTTCTGTATATTATCTCAAAAGCATGATCTACACATGCAGAATTTATAAATACCAGCAACAGAGACAAGAAATTCGCACTACTCCTCAAAGACCGAAGATTTCAACCCCCCCCCCCCTTTAAAAAAATTGCACTGCAAGCTTCACTCCTCCCATTAATCACTTTCTACCTTCATCACTATCATCTTCGGCGTCCTCTTCGTTGACATCGTCGTTGAGATCTTCTCCCTCATCGCTGGTCTGACTGGAGGAGTCATGACCTGAAGAAGAAGAGTCCTCGCCGATGACCAGGTCCCCCTCCTCGAGGTCCTCGGGGCTGAGGTACAGGTGATCGTCCGACATCACTACCCCCTCCTCCTCCTACCTCCCTACTGAAAGCACTAGACTGGCTCCTTCAAATTAACTCCAGCTGCAGAGAAGGTTTTTTCACCTGCCATTCTCTCATTCTTTCATGAAGAGAGTATAGGCAAAAGAGATAGGAGAAAGAAAGGAAAAAAAAAACTTCTTTGATTTACAGATAGAGAGGAAATCCTGTGCAACACATTCACAAGAATTTACAGGCAACAACAGATCTGAAGGAGAATAAAAAAATATCCCTCCTCCACATAGGAATTCCTCACAGTAATGTGTTCAGAGCAATGAGCACATGAAACATGTAGTATACATCTCCCACTGCACAATAGCCAAGCGATCCAAGTACCGGTATATCAATTTCCATTCACAGTTTTTTCCTTTCCATCCATACAAGCATGTAATTGATGATAATTAGAGGAAGATAAATTTCTCCCTCAGACACTATAGCCTCAGATGGCAGATAACCACTCCAGAAAGTCTCAGCATAAAGCACTTCTATGATGGTCGAAGGAAACTGTAGGTGATTTTCTTTCCTCAAAATAAAATGAATTTTAAAAAATATCCTTGTTGGACAACAGAATCTGTCAAGCGAGTCTTGTTTCTGCACTAGCAGCACCGAGACAAGCCGAAGAGGCTGTATCCCTCCAAACAGTCTGAGTCATGTATTGACTATTGATCCAGTCCTCCACAGTCTAACTCAGCAATATATCCCACACATTCACACACACTCTCTGTCTCCACGCTATCACTACTATTGAGTACGGCAGAGATTGCTCACGGTGACTGTGGATTTCCCATTTTTACTCATAGTCAATAAAAAAAAATAAAGATGAAGGTGCAGTCTATTACAGATGGAGTCGACTCTGATCGTCTCTCTGACTAAACTAACATGGCGTTTTATTGTAAACATCTGCGAGGTAGTAAATTATCCTGATTGCGCAATCAGGCATGCTGGGGTTAGAAATTTCTGCATCTGCTGCTTCACTGCATCAGGCATTGCCATATAGTTGTCACTTATTTTTGGGAATGGAGAAATGTTGTGAGAAGTGAATTCATGGCACAGACCTTTGACAAAGTAAATTCTCTCTCTCTCTCTCTCTCTCTCTCTCTCTCTCTCTCTCTCTCCATTCCATCACTATTGCAGCTGCAGCTTTTATCATTGAATTACATTGCTATTAAGAATTTCATGTAGCCTCATGTAAATCAACCTTAAAGAGATCATGAATAACAGGAGTTGTACATTATCATTAAAGGATTCTTAAAAGTGAATACATGTATATGAATTGATGCAGTTTTTTGTTGTAATGTCAAATAATGTCATATATGTAGATGGGGTTGATAAAAGAATAGAATTTAGATGGGGGGGGGGGGGGGGGGGGTCAGTAAGAAGAATAGACAATAACAGTTACTACAGGCCCTGATGATATGGCAACACATAAAACTTAGCCTGCACAACTGACTCAAGCTAATCAAACGACTGTCGAGGTTTGATTAAAATAAATAAAGTCAATGCATGTCTCTCTCTCATTTTAACCTCAAATTTACATGGAAAGCTTCATTTCTGAGTTCAAATGATAAATCACTAAAATGCAGAATGGACATTTTTGTTTATAACCAACCCAATATTACTTGACAATTCTAAAATAGCAATTATCCAAGTGTGAGTTATGTCTCTTGTACAAGAGATATTGTCATAAAAGGCCACATTACAGTATATTCTCACGATGGTTTCTCTGACTACTCCCATAACCACTAAACACACAAGGTCATGTAAGGACATTTCACAGCACTGGTTAACAAATTGGGCAAATTTCACATGCAATTTATGTACGTCTGTATTGCTACAGTACATTTTCATCTTAATTCTTAAAACTTCAATTCTTAACCAATTAACATTTTTTTTAATTTGTATTTAATTGTGTTAAGTTTCACAAGCTGACCCCCTCCTATCTGAATCTTTCCCCCTGAGCAATACACTATCTCAAACCCTTATCTGCAAACAACCTTTTCCACCTCTGTTCATAAATCACATTTAAAGACCTTCTTTAACACAATATGCTTCTCCACCACCCTTTAATTGCAATCTCCACTAATTTTTACCAGAAATCTCAATTCTAACATCATTATTCACAAAGCTGCTTAAAATAAACCCTCACAAAGAAAAGACCAATACTTGGCATCCACCTTTACCAACTTTGAAATTTCAAATCTCACTTCTTTCCATCCACACTGTGGTCCCTGCAAACCACCAAGCCCCCCCCCCCCCCAAAAAAAATAATTCAGAACCACTTCAGTTTCGAACTAGCTATTTACCATCCACATGATCCATGTTGCAATCCCTGAACCCTAACAAACCCCACCCCACCCAATTCGATATCAACATCTAGATATTTTCCATCCAATTTGCAAAACCTTTACCTCCCCCCCCCCCCCCCCCCCCCCCCCCCCCCTCCCCCCCCTGTTGAATCTAAAAAAAACGCCACTTACTTAGTCCACATTGTAATCCCTGCCCTCACTACCTCCTTTCCACCCAAATAAACTTAAAAATCTTGCTACTTACCATCCACATCATGGTCCCTGCCCTCTCCCCCTCCCCCTTGCTGAAACACATGTATCCCATCCTCGCCGTCATAGATCACATCAATATCCGAGTCACCGTCCAGACCCACGAACACGTCGAGCGCGGACTCAGGGTGACTCGTGGACTCATTGAGCTCCTGTCTGAGGTGCGAGTTCTCTGCCTTCAGACTCTCTACCTGTTTGAGCAGTTCATCGTACGACGTCATCCTGGACCAATCAGCATCTCAGGGCTCTAAAAATAAAATTCAAACACATTGTACAGAGGAAATTCTGCCTATATTCACTTACGACAAACTGAGATTGGACAAGTTACAAAGATTCATCTCTTTAATAATGAATTCCCATAATGTATTTAATAAAGGAAAAACTTTGTGAAAACCTCTTTGCCAAAATATTTTCTCCCAATTTACCTACACCCCACATCCTTGGTGGGAAAATTTAAAAACAGGTTTGTTTCATAACTATAAAATCTCATTAAAAAAAAAAATTCAACCTTGAAAGGCTTTGAATAATATGCTGGAATTAATTTCTAATGCCAGTTGGCTAAATCAACTTTAAATATAGTACCGGTACATGTATTATTTACAGCATATTTTTCATTCATTAAAAGAGGAGATTCAATGCCAGTCTTGCATCATTTGCCTGGCAAACTTCTAATCTATGATATAACTTTTATCGTCTTATGCAGGGTCTTTGTTGTCAAATATTTTGACACAAAGCCTAATACAATTTTGATCTATTTTTGCAATACTGTTCAATTCAGATTGGCCAATTCACGGGCAATAAACGATAAAAGTTAAAACTAATTTAATACATATTGGATTCTCTAAAATAAGAGATTTTTGCAGTTATTTCAATTACAATGCAGGTTTTCAAGGTTTTTTCCCTTTGGGACAGTATCCTCATATCTGACTTGCTGATCAACAGTATACTGTATTGTTATAATAACAACATGTGATAAAAAAAAAAAAAAATACAGTGTACACACTACTCTTCCATCTGATATAAACTAAGATTTTTATTGTCATACTTTTATAGAAGTCTTTTGTCTAATACAAGTTGCATACAGGATACTGTAAATCAAATTCCTGACTTCTACTCCATAAAAATTCATCAAACATTACAATTAAATATTAAAGTAAACATCCCAGAAAACATGCACATTTCTGACTCGTTTTTCTCCTCTCTAAATTGTTCAATAAATTCAACAGACAGTGGTGGGATCTTGCAATAATCATGTTATTAACCTGGAACTGACATTGATCTTATATGGTACTCGCAGGCAAACGAGTGACTCATTCTGCATTCTCATTGATCTCAACTCGATACCTGAAGTCCAATCAATATCAGTGCTTGGGTTTGCCCAGAATCATTTAGGTTACAGCACCAAACATCTTGGATCTGCTTTTAAACACAAGCCTCTTCTGTCATAAATGTGACATTTTCCTTCCTATTTTTTTATCACTTCTGAGTTCAGCAAGGTTATTTAATTAATTCTCACACTGTTATATAATGTTTTAGACTGTTAATACTAGTCCATGAAACAACATTTCTATCACAAATGCAATCACAGTATTCATACTAGAAATCTTTTTCTTTCACTTAATGTTGCATTTTCACTCTTTGCAATGCAAGATCCTACATGGTCTTAATATTTAACTTTCTACAGTTATATCTCAACCACAAACATTCATGGGTCAATATTTCGGTGTCCAGATGTCAATGGATATAGAAGACCTTTAAAATAATATTATTTTTACAGTCTTCAAGAGATATACAAACAAAACTTTCTATGTTTAGGATACTTCCAATTTTTTAAAAGAAATTATTGAACTATTCTCATACAGCGACCCCTTAAACTCAATCCCAAATTCAAATAGCATACATTTATATTTTCATAAATGATTTTTTAAAAACCTAAAATTAAGAAAAAAAATTTATTTTGGTCATTAGTTAACTTAGATCATGTATATTCATGTCAAGATGAGAGGCACATAATATGTTCATATTCTGAATGTGCAACCTCTACTGTAAACAAAAAAAATTTTCAGCATGTTCAGGGCTCCTAAAATATCTTTATGCTGATTAATATCATAATTCATAAATTATTTCATGAATGCCAACAACATAAAACATTATCATTTTTAAACATCTGAACACACACAAGTTTAGCAGTTTAACTTTTTTAAGGTAATGTTTTCTGTTTTCTTCCAGATGTATGGTGACTTTCACTGGAAGACACAGAGTTGCCTTGAAATTAATGAAATAGGACAAGTATAGTTATACAACAGCAGAACTTTGTGATGAATCACTGCATGCTAATCATCAGAATTTGAAAAAGTTTGTGACAGACAATTGAAATATTATACTCGTTACATGTATTACAGTTAGCAAATTAGAGTCATTAGGCTAACACGTATATGGCAGGAAATCTCCCAGATAAATAAATTTCAATAAATTAACTTTAGAAAGATATCAAACTTTTCCTAACTTCAACATCTTACTTATAAAAAAAGAGGACATTCAAAAGAAAAGTAACTGACTCAAGATAGTATTCTCAAAATTCTAATCATCTCTTTTTTTTCACATATAGTTGCACCTGCGGATCTATTTTCTATTTGATTAGTAAAATTATTTCAAATGAGATTTTCTACCCAACCATGAGCACAGATCGAAGCTCAAGTTTAAAGAATGAGTCAAACAATTTGAAAAGACGACAGTGATTTTCTCCTGTTTTCATATATGTGTAAATGTCAGTATTAAAAGAAATTGGCTGGAATTTACTGAATGAAGCCAACATGGAGAAAATTGAGCCTTAAGATTCTGTGATGAACATTAAATATTAATAATGAGTATCATTCAATCATTCAGGTTGCAATCAAAATATAGCTAGATCATGAAGAATCTCTTGATTCTCACAATTGTATAGCCTATCACTTTGCATATCAAAGGCCACTATAGCATAAATTACTTTGGATCAGCGTTAATTAAGTGACAATTTCAGGTAGCGTGTTAAGATTAAAGAAGCAAGTGAAAGTTCATAAAATGAACGACAGTTCATAAAATGCACCTACTAACCTTTGCTATGCATCTCAAACCTCGACAATATTGCAATAAATATTAATAATTATGAACATTGAAATAGCATTTAAAGAACAAGGATTTGAAATTTTATAAACCTTGACTAAGATTAGTTGAATAAGCATGTTTAAATTTAATGTGACCCTATAGTTATCATCAAACTTTTCATCTGTTTAACTAATGATTTATAAAAAGAAATTTACCAGAAAAGTATTAAAAAGCAAATGAAATCTTACATGATTGTTTATGAATTATTCATTTATGTATCAGGATGGCTTAGTTCATAGAAATTATCATATGGAATGTATTTTAGCAATAAAACAGATGACCTTTCAGTCACAAAACGAACTTGTGAAATGCAACCTTTTTCTTATAAATGGCAATGGCTTGATTGAGCAAGATAGAGGAAATTCGAACTAATTTAAACAGTCCTTGTTGTTTTTCATCAAAATGAAAAGGTACTCGGAAAAAACTTCATGCATCACAACAGTTTCACATTAAGATTAGTAATCATTGCTATAGTCTTTAAAGATTTCTAATAACGGCTCGAAAACAATCGTTGACACATATTTTCGAAAACTCAAAAAAATGAAAATCAAAACAATGGTTCATTCAATCGGCGTTCATTCAATGGACTTTTCTGCGATAAAGTGATTGTTTGATGAGCACAGAATCGTGAATGATTTACAGTATGTTTACGGATCAACAACACGACAGTTTTGGTTCTTAGGGACTCACCAATTGATCGCTGACGATAAACAAATGCTACTGTTTGTGTTCCCTCCATTCAACAACCGCCATTGCATGACGTCATATTTACACCTGCAGACCAAGAAAGATAACTCTAGCAGCTTTATTTTCTTCAACTGTCACCACTTGGCATTTTTGATAGGGATAGTAATAGATCTTTAGAATTATTGAAAAGCGCAAAATTTCAAAGCAGAGAAAAAATACGATAGTCACATTGATAGATCTAGTATTCTTTATATTTTACAGCATTGTAAAATAAAATTTATGATGACCAATAAAAAAATAATTAATAACAATAATTATTTATAAATTAACAAACAGGGGGCATATATGCAAGTGTTCAACAATATTTTGTTGCTCTACATAAATTTCACGCTATTAGTTTTTTTTTAGTGGCGCAACACACCAATATATCATTTGATGGATCTATAAAGAATCTTTTGTGAAAATATGTGCGAAATTATATGATTTTTAGTACAATACTTGTTTAGAAAATCACGTGAAGCGCGACTCTAACATAAGGTACCGACACCGACGCATAAAACTGAGTCTCAGAGAGCTCTTACTTTTGAACTCAGTCTTACTCATAGTCTTATACTCTTTTATATATAAAAAGAAGAAGCAGCGCTTGTTAAAATTCAGCATATTTCAATGTTGTATTTTACAATAATATTATTTTTCGAATGTTGCCTTAGCCAATTTGACAAATAGTTGATTATTTGTTAATTTAATTTAAACATATTTTATTGATAATTCAAAAGGATTGGACAACAGGCTATGCCTATGTAAACCCTCTCCAAAATACGGCAAATTCAAGAAGTGGTTAGAATAAATAATCTATAGAATATAGTATTATACGGGATAATTGAATTTTAAATAATGATCTTGACTTTTTCCATACATAAATTGTAAGATAATTTGTTAGTTATAGCATATATGTTTCATACATTCAGACCTATATTTACAAACCAATCACCCCATTCATACCCACAGACATACAAACATAGGAATGGAGTTTTCATGATCCAGCCCATTTGAAAAGAACAGTAAGTAAAAAAGATTACTAATAAATAGCTCAATATATTATAATGATAACTAAATAAATGTAAGCAGTGTGTCTTTAATTAATTAAAGAGTCAAAAACGCTTAGAAGCTCTAATATAACTGTGAACATAAGAAAAAAATTTACAATTTAAGTATATGAAAAGTCAGCATACCATGAAGAATAAAGTTAATATGAAAAGGCACACTAATGTCATTAAGTTGCTTAAAAAGTTCATCTCTTTGCTGAGTGTATCGTAAAAAAAAATGCACATTTCCTTCAGATTCGGACCCACAGTATGAACATTGACTCTCTTCAATTAAAAGTCCTTAAATAAGTGAGCATTTAAATTACTAGCTTTATTCCGTAATTGACATAAAATAATATTTTCTTTCCTATTGCCAAAACTGTAGTGATTGCAAGCTTGGGTATATTTTGTTTTTTTAAGTTTTGACTTAAAAATGGATAAAGTTGATGAATTTCTAATTTCTGCATCAAGATTATTCCATAGTTTAATTGTAGACGGAATAAAGCTGTTGTAATAAGAAGTTGTCCGGCATAGTGGCAGACACTAAAAATTGCATTAATGTTTTCTGAATTGAATACGTCTTCATCCCAATTGACAAGTGTCAAATCATCATTTAAGCCCTGGTAGTTAGCAAGGTTATAATTTGTTATCACACGTTTGTAAGCTTTTTGTTTTTGGGGTCTAAAATGATAAATGAATACTGTAGTAACAGGGGAATGTGAACTACAAATGGGTTCATCTACAATAACATTTTCAAAATCAATGCACATCATTAGTAAGGGCAAGATCTATACTAGAATATGAACCAGTTTACCACAAAGTTAGTTGTTTTTTTAACAACATTGTTAATATTTAGATGCTGTAAGAGAGTTTTAAAAGTATTGTTACCTGATGCAAGCATGTTTACATTAAATTCACCAACCAAAAATAGCTTGCATTCAGTATTAAGTGCTTGCTCCTTTGTGTCTGAAAATTTTTCCCAATATTCAGCACAGGATTGAGGAGGTCTATATTTAACTCCTACTAAAAATTTATCACTACAAGTATGAAATTCACACCAAAAAAATTTCAATATCTGAACGGCATAGATCGTTTCTAATAACATACTTGAGATGTTTAGAAATATATATAAAGCCACCCCACCACCAAATCTATTTCTGTCCTTTCTAAGTGGGTGTTGGTAACCATTCAAAAGTAAAGGTGCATCACAAATACTATCATCTCAGTGTGTCTCTGTTATTGCAATTATGTCATTACCAGAAAGCTCATTGCTGATTGTATCAATCTTTGGTAGTAAACTACAGACATTGTTATATACAATACTAACATTTTTTCTATGTACATTTAGTTGAGGCCCTGGATTGGTTTGGTTTCTACACAACATTGATTATTTGTTGACATTCAAAAGAATTGTACGGTGCTCATTTGCATGGTGTAACTTTACCCTCAACAGTGAAAAAAATTGTAATCCATAGAATAGCTAATGATAGTTTTATACTGAAAATAACACGTGTGATTTTCATTAGTTTCATTATATTTGGTATTGCAATTTAACACATCTTGAAACCAAGCACAAAGAGTATATCTTTCCGTCTCTGTTTATATTCCAGGCTCGTAGTATCAGGGGACCGGAGCCACTTTTCTGAAAATATACGTTGACATTTTTCTAGAATTAACATAGAGAATTTTTTTTACGAACTGGGAAGCTTAACGTATAGATAAAAAGTTTAAGTTACGACATAGTCCCCTCCACCCATGGATTAGGATTTTGAAGATTGACGAGAAGTTTTTTTTTATTTGCTTGTCAAGATTTTGGTTGTTCTGACCTCTTTCAAAATCGATGCTACGTGGCTGTATCCATACATATCTCTACGTTGAACAACATTAACTTACTACATGTAAGAAGGGCACAGTCTGCTTTTGTTTTTTAACAAATGGCTAAATGCTAAATAAAACATGTACATTAAGGATGTAAAACCATGTTGAACATGACACTTTCAAGTAAAAGTATGTATCATGCGCGGATTCAGAAAATTTTTCCAAAAAAAGGGGGGGGGGGGGGGGTTCGGGGGATAATTTTTTGTTTGTTGGGGGGGGGTATCAAGGTTTATTTTCGGTAATTTTACGATTTGAATTTTATAAGTTAGAATTTTCCAGGAAAGAGGAAGTAGGGGTTCAACATTGATTTCAACATTCAATACAATGAGAGAGAGAGAGAGAGAGAGAGAGAGAGAGAGAGAGAGAGAGAGAGAGAGCACTTGATAGAGACATATTTGAGAACAAGTACATATATTTCGTTTTAAATTTGAAGGTGATAAAATTGTGGAGAATAGAACGATAAAAACAAAATAAAAATTTGCATACGATATATTTTAAGTTTAAAATATTATAGTAAAAATTTTAAGGTAGATCTTATATGGTTTATTTGTTGACCATCTAGCAATCAGACCCCTTTTCCAGATTGTTTTTTTTAGTGGGGGGGGGGGGTAGAAAAAGTTTACATGTAACGCGCAGGAAAACGGGTCCAAAATTTTTTGTGATGAAAATTACCGACAAATCATCGCGACATCATCTTTATTTGAACTACAAAGAGTTGTTTCGTTGAGTGTTTTTATAATTTTGAGAAATTAGAAATGGATTTATGCCATGGTAGAATATTTCAAAACACTATTATGCTATCTCCTTGTGCTATAACGTAAAAAAAACCAAAAAACCGTCGTTCAAATTTGGAGTGTTCCGACGGATTTACAGTTCGTACATTTAAATAGGTTGTATTTATTTTTACGATGGACAGCTTGAGGTTTTCAACTTTATTATTTTTTTAATTCACATATTTTTCTGCTTTGCTTCATATTACTTTGATATCATTTGCGCATGCAAGATGCAAATTGATTAGGAATACATTCATAGACAGCCAATGGAAAAAAAGTGTTCTAAAATAATAATTGTTTACTAGCGGTCTTGAAAATCACTCAAATGGGCAAGTCTGAGTTTCCGACGTCTGGACTTAAATCTGACATTTTGTACAAATTCAATAAAAGTTTTGACCATGAGCTACACACAGTTTCTTTTTTACATTTTCGTCCACTTTGCCAGATATTTTGATCAGACTTGCAAGTCAACCAATTCCCTGACTTGATAATTCTGAGCTTAAACGGAGATACCGAGCTTCATCCCAGCTTGGAATTCGGCAATAATTTTACATTGTAGGATTTCGGCGCCGGATGAGTTTGCTGATTGTTGTGTTTTCCACGACAGAGTCGTCCAGTCTCAGTTTCAGTTTATTTACAGTGGCGGATCCAGGATTTGTTGAAAGGGGGCTCAAAAGGCCGAGTGGTCTTGGGTCCGCCTTAAGGCCCCCAGTGAATCCAGGGCAAAGCCTTGGTGGGAGCCCAGGTGGCGAAATCCCCGGAAGCTCCCAGGTTTTGGGGTTTTTTAAAACACTTTTTTGAGCTATTCTAGCTGTACTTAATATATTATTAGGTCAATGATTGACAACAAAAACTGATTTTCTGTAGTTCTACTAATTTTCTTTTAAATTTTGATCACAAGGGTGGGGGGGGGGGACAGGCCCCCGGGCCCCCTCTTCATCCGCCATTGATTTACTCAAAACCACGGAATGGTACATGAACAACGTATTTACATATGTACAATATCATTTTGAAGGCCAAATAGAATGTAAACGGGGTGAACAAACAATTTGATTTATTTTGTAGTAGACACAATTATTGTTGATTAAGAATAAACATACACAATTTTCTTAACGTCTCATAGTTTATTGCAGCCACAAAACCTTTTGGTATGTATTAGAATCAAAACAGTATCCAAGACAATTGGCTGAGTCGTTAAACTGATTACCGATACTCAACCCAACTGCAATCCTTTTTATTTGGACCAACTCAGAAACAGGAAGTTAAATTGGCTGCTAGCTGCGCCTCAGTCTGATATGCTGAGCAAAATAGCGAATTACCGAAATGTGATACGCTCTCTTGAGTTGCAAAAATATGGACACTGAGAGTGTTAGACATGATAGTTTTTAAAATAATCCAATCCGAGAAAATAAATACATGCTTAAAGCAGGGAATGATTAGTTTGTCAATTTGGATGTCCACAAATTCCATAATGTATACAGTCCTTACATATGTCCTGTTTTACTTTGCGGCTCTGATTGATCATGAAAAAAACTCCAAAGTGTCCTGTTATGGAAGAAGGTTTTTCTCCAACAACTGGAAGCATAGTCAGCTCGAAAAAAAACCCCTCAAATCATAAATTGTAAAGGCGACAATTGATTGAGGATCAGAGTAATCTTACATATATTTACATCCACCAAGTAAGATTCCCTCTATTTCTTACGGAAACTGATTGTAATTCATGGCTCTGTAGAAACTGACAGGACTGAAATCTACACGCCCCGTTTATCGATTGGTCGAAACCTTCAGCAACCTGCGAAAAATCACGGACTGCACGAAATAATCATGATGATGTCAGACTCAAGTTCCCATAGAAGACGATTTGGCTGTTTCTTTTATCACGTACAGATGTACATTAACAATAATTTAGTTAATTTTTCTGACTTTTTCCGACCAATTTATTAATTTGTTAATAGAAAGATGTAAATGTAAACAATAAAATGCTTTCTTTGATGATTCATGCGGGTTTTGAAGACAGCGATCATTGCAGAAAAGAATTACTAGTACATTACCCGCTAACGCGGGTCATGTATTTTTTTCTGCAATCTCGCCACCTTCATATCCGCATGAATCACCAAAGAAAGCATTTCATTGTTTAAATGTTGCGCGCTGGATGTTGCGCGCTGGATATCTTAAAGGAGATAGGTGGTCAACAAATACCATCAGATTTGGAAATTATTTGTTAAAGTAACTATTGTTTGGTAATAAATAATTGATGTCATATCTATTACATGTATCTCTAATATGCAATCTTTTCTAATTTTGTGAAAAAAAAATCCAGTCTCAAATGTTTTATTTCCTACATTAATTTTGATTAGCGATGCATTGTGATTTCAAGATAATTAACATTTACTGCAACATCAATAGAATTCGTAATAGCAGGGTTTTCATGGATCGTGAAGGATCCTCAAAGCCACAATAAACTACCCAGTATCCAAAAAATAATGAAACACGATCTTTATACTTATTAGTACATTAGTGTTATTATTTCAGTTTGATCCTGATCTTTTGAGTTATGCGTGCGGAGGAAATAAATTCGCTAGTTTAAGCATTGAAACTTATTTTAGAGGACTTTCATTTGGACGTTTAAACGTATGCATAGAGTCACCTAATAAACTATGATTATTTGGCCAGGATATTTGTTCGATCTTGCTGAATCACAAATGCAAAATGACACACAGGTTTTATTACAAGTCAATAAATTATAAGACACCGGTCAAAACAAACAAAACATATTCGCATCAAGTTCCCAGCGCAAGTGTAATTTTAACCCGAAATCATTCAGGAAAGATGGTTTACCGGTGCTTCTTATAACCAGGGTGCATGGTTGTTTCGGAAACGGTTTTGATATAATTTAACTCTGCAAAACCTGAAATGATTCTATTTGATAAACCATTTTTATGTGCGTGTTAGGCTATATACATGTAAATGGTCATTTACAAATGTAAAATTAATATGTTTTCGAGATAACACTAAAATGTAGTTATGGATATCCTTACTTTATTTCTTTTTTCGACAAACCAGTAATAAGTACTAGTATATGTACCAAAAAGAAACCAGAGTCATGTGATATCAAGCATCAACCGTAAAGGATAATGTATCTATAGCCCCCCTCCGTCACTCTCACCTCATATCCCCTTTCCCTCACTCCATCACCCCTCTCTCGCCTTAACTCACTCACTTCTATCCCCATTCTCACTCGCTCACCCGATTCTCTCACCCCCATCTTCTCTACTCTCAACCCACTCACATCCTCTCTCCACAATCTCTTACCCATCTATTTCCTTTCACTCACGCCCCACTCTCTCTCTCTCTCAACCCTCTTGCCCCCACACTCTCTCTCACCCACTCTTTCTTACCCCTCTCAGGCCCTACTCTCCCTCTTCTTTCTTACACCCCACTCTCTCTCACCCGACTCTCATACCATACTCACTCATTCCTCTCACACCCAACTCTCTCTCACCCAATCTTTCTCACCCCTCTCACGCACCACTCTCCCTCTCCTTTCTTACACCCCACTCTCTCTCGCCCCACTCTCATACCATACTCACTCATCCCTCTCACACCCAACTCTCTCTAATCCACTCTCTTCCTCACCCTACTCTCTCTCTCACGCTCCTCTCTCTCTCTCTCTCCCTCACCCACTCCACTTTTTCTCTTACCCCACTCTCTCTCTCTCACCAGTTTCTCTCACCAGTTTCTCTTTCGCACCTCTCCTCCACTTTTTCTCTTACCCATTTCTCTTATCCACTCCCTAACCACACACACACACTCTCTCTCTTTTACCCCTACTTACCCC
>WFKH01011926.1:28480857-28502441 GCA_016163765.1 Magallana hongkongensis
CTCTCACACACTCTCACGCCCCACATTCTCTCTATCACCCCTCTATAGCCCCACATTCTCTCTCTATTACCCCTCTATCGCCCCACTCTCTCTCTCTCACCCCCTCGCGCCCCACTCTCACCCTCTCACGCCCTATTCTCTCTCTCACGCTCCACTCTTCTCACCCCTCCCACACCCCACACTCTCTCTCTCTCACCCTCTAAGGCCCCACTCTCTGTCACCCCACTTTCCCTCACCCACTCTCCCGTCTTACTCTCTCACCCAACTCCACAGGGAGATTCGGGTAAGAGGGAAAAGAGTGGGGTAAGAAAGTGATGAGAGAGAGGAGAGAGAGAGAGAGCGAGAGAGAGAGAGAATGTCGTGAGCGAGTGAATGAGAGAGGCAGAGTGCATTTTCCCCAAAACTCACTCCCCCCTGCTCTCCCAATCACTCACTACCTCTCTCTCAAAAAAAACAAGAAACCAAAAAACTTTATTAATCTAACTTAAAACTTAAAAATATACAAGTTTAAAACTTTCATCATTAGATAAGGTACAGTCTTTTGGGCCGACAATGGTTTTTTTCCCCAAACTCCAATTGTCAAACTTTCAATATAAGCGAGACTGCCTATGGGTTATTCTTGATGCTCCACCATAAGGTCTGATGTCTGGTTCTCTTTGGTAGCTGCAATTGTAATAAACATAAATAATCAAACATCTAGAATTCCTGTGCTAAATGCTAACTCATTGAGAAAATCAAACTTATTGGTCACTGTTACTATAAACAAGCGTATTTGGCTGTTATTCAATATTACTCAAAGAAAAACCAGAAAAGAATTTACCTTTCACCTTACTCCCAAAAATAGTTTTTGGATTGAAAAATAAACGATCATGTTTCTAAGATTTTATAAGGCAGGGCAGGGGCGTCGGGAGGTATTTCATATTGGGAGACTATGTATAGGTCAGTGGTTCTACATACAAATTATAATTTACTTGTCATTGTTTTATTTCAAATTATTTGCCATGAAAAAAATATCAATACGTTAAACAAATGTCATCCCTTACAAATAATAATATACAGAATTTATTCTTTTATCATACAATTGCTAATCTATGGGTCTGTGAAATAAGTATATTCAGGAAAACAGTTCCCCATAAATTTAGGAAGGCTATATGTAGATGTCGTATCCATTTTTAAACTATATTACATGTAATCTCATTGAGAAAGAAGAGCTTTGTATATATACATATTTTGGAAACAGAATTTTAAAAAAGTCTAATTTCAAAATTGAAATATTTTGAATTCTTCTTTACTTAATAACAGTTCATGGGTTTGAAATCGTTAAGGTCGATCTGATGGGTAATTAGCTCATCCAAACTTCTTAAATGAATTTTTGGGGGGTAAATAAAAACATCTAATAACATTTTCAATCACTTGAAAGAAAAATATGTCAAATACAGCATGACTGGTGTCATACATCCCTAAGTGCATCTTTTGTTTGCTTATGCCTACTCTTGATAATATTGCCTAAAAATTCAACATCTGAATACTGGTGTATTCTATGAGACTCTAAATTCTTCATCAATACAACTATGGTCCATATATGGCATTACAATTCAGGCACATATAGCATCATTTTTAAAAGTGGGGAAGGAGACCTACCAAATCATCTTAACAAGCCGAAAGAGAACAGAAATCTTTCAATATTCAAAATCCTTATTCATGGAGGTCGAGGGTTGCGTGGCATCTTAAAAATTTTTAAAATGATAATTTTTCTTGTAAATTGTAACACTGCCTCCCTTTTCCAAGTTAACTACCATAAATAACAAGAGGCCCATGGGGCCACATCGGTCACCTGAGCAACAATGGCTTTATATGGGTGTTCAAAGGATATTGTGCTATATGGCCTCTCGGTAGAATAACAAAAAAGAATAACAAAAAGTATCCAAATTTTACACTTATTTTCATACACTTAATCTTTGACATTGTACCTTTATGAATTACCATTTTTACCAAAAACAAGATCCTATGCAAGATATAATACAAAATTTGGTAGGGGTACACTGTTAACTTCCTCCCCCCTCCCCCCTCACTTTATAAAGCGATCAAAATATATGAGAGCATGCATATAGGTACATTTTCTTCTTCAACTACTAACTAGTTATTGTATTTTATTAAAAAAAATCCTATATGTGAAAGAAGAAAATTGTACCTCAATGCATTCAAATTAAAAACATTCAAAAATTTAATTGGTCTTCCGCATTATTAACGATTGTTGTTTACCAGGCGTGAACTCGTGTGACGTTTTATAACCTTACTCACTTGATCGATGAATACACTCGAATGAAAAATGTTGTCATGCGATATGTTAAAGAGCTATTATAATCAATGCATAGGCGTCGGAACCGGGGGTGGGGCTAAGCCTCCCCCCTCTCCTTTTTTTGCAAAGTTAGACATAGCCTACTCAAAATCCTTCCTTTTTTTTGCTTGTCCAGATTTCTGATAAGGTCTAGCCATTCCTCCCCCCTCACCCACTTTTAATTAGCTTCCGACGCCACTGCAATGTATTGACAGGCATATCACTCTATTTTACTAAGGCCCACCCTTTATTTTCATCTTTATTCAAAAGCGATTATACATTTATCCCCGTAACAGTAATGTTTTAAACTGTTTTAAAGAGGTCGTTTTTATATAATTGTGTCTGAAAAACCATCAAAGTTGGTGTTGATTTCATACAATTCATCGTATTAGGAGGGGGCCCCAGAAAGTAGTAACAGCATATGATCCTTTTAATTTTTCTGTACAAGTATTTAACGTTTAGCGAGACATTTCTAGTGATTAATCAAAATTTCCAAAAATGCCAAAATACAGGCGATAGTTCCCCTCAAGTTAAAAAGCATAATTAACGAAAATGAAACGAAATTGAATTTTATTCAAACGTTGCATAGCAAAATGCAAATAGAAACAAAATGTTTTATTTACAAGCATTTAGTTGATAATTTTTGCTTACAGTATTATTTAGAAAAATCAATACCAAAGTTGTACAAAAAATGTATTTCCAAAATGAGGTTGTCCTCGCATAATCTGATTATTGAAACGGGTCGACATACAAAATATACCAAGAGACAAAAGATTTTTTAATACTTGTATTACAGGCATTGAAGACGAACATCATTTTATACTTGTATGCCCAATGTATTTAGCATTACGATCAAAGTTAATAAAAAAGTATTATTGGTGTAAACCATCCATCTACAAATTAATACAGTTACTAAGTGTAAACGATATCAAAGAATTGTGTAATTTAGGAAAATTCATTTATAAAGCCCTTACACTCAGAATGGTTTGAACTACATTGTGCCATTTGCAGAATTAAATATTGTGTGTGTGTTTTATAAAACAGTCATTCATACATGTATTTTTCAGTAACCTGTATGTCATTCTTCAAATACAAATTCTGTAAACATATGAGTTTGTGTGTACGTAAGTGACAAGATTTGTAAGGACTGACCGTCCATTTCTGCCTGTATTTTTGTCTGTATTGCTCATCATTATAACTGCTATAAGACGTATGTCTTTTGCAATAAAGAAATTGAATCATTCTAATAATTGGAAACGGTTGTATCATCAATTTAAATGGACGATGCACAAGTTTAAATTTAAAGTAATTAAAAAAAAAAGTAAAAAAAAAAAAAAAATTCAAAATGGCGACCAATACAAAGAGAAAATTCTTACTATTAAAAAAATATTTTGTAACGTCAGCTGCTGTGATGTAAGTAATAGGCAAATAATGTCTGTTTCAAAAAAAACAGAGGCCCGCCCCCCCCCCCCCCCCCGCCCCTTGTCAGAATAAAGGAAATGGCTAAAAATACTGGAATTTGCCTTGCAAATGACTTTAAAGTGCCCGGATGATTATGTTGAAAAAATTTGCAAAGTGTTCAGGCCTCAGGATCATGAAGCATTTTTATACTTTTTGAAAGTCCAAATTTCAATCATTCATAAAATTACAATATATCACAGAATTACGCATAAAATTTGTAATTATCACCGTATTATTGAGACTTATTTCAATAGCGTTCCATTTTTTCCCGATATTTTTAATCACAACACAATAAAACAGCGTACAAATTTTGACTTAAGTCTATGACTGCTTCATGATCCTGGGGCCAGAAAGGGCCCAAAATTCCAATTCAAAGGAACCCGGGACAAGGTATAGTATAAATATTTTTTTAAAATAATCCATACTTACGAAAGATAAAAGTACATGTTGCAGGACTTTGATGTTGAAACTGATGCTGCTGCAATGATATTGATGCTGCTGCTGATCATGATGATGGTAATGATGATGATGATGATGATGATGGTGGAAGAGGTGGCTGTCTTCCTTCATTCAACATCTTCCTTTGCGTCACAACATGGTTCCCCTGGAGAGAAAAAAAGGAGAATATTAATTTTCACGAAATCTTTAATATAGAAAATAAAAACAGCAATAAGCTTTTTGTGTGTGTATCATACGGCCTTTAAAGGTACCGATCATTGCAAATATTATACATTATATATAAATTACATTGCCCCTGTCAGCTCGTACATGTACCTCCATTCCCGCATGGAACACCAGAAAACATTTTATTATAAATTCAGTGTTTACAGTTTGTTTACAGTTAGTGATGAAAGTATTTTTTCATCAGTATTTAAAAAAAATCTCAATTTTTGAAAATGTTAATGGTTTCATGCCGATTTTCTTTTCCGGTTCATTGCACAGCACACATACAACAAAATGGCCGACTAGATAATACCTGCCAAGAAAAAAATTATCATTTCACAAACTCTAATCATGAATGGAACAAAATTTACGATTATGTCTATTGTCCTTAGCAAAAATTGGATACTTTAAAATATGTACAAAGATTGATTTTAAAGAATTAAAGAATAAAATGTTTATTAAAAAACACTGT
Organism: Magallana hongkongensis; assembly: GCA_016163765.1. Classification (NCBI taxonomy): domain Eukaryota; kingdom Metazoa; phylum Mollusca; class Bivalvia; order Ostreida; family Ostreidae; genus Magallana; species Magallana hongkongensis. The sequence goes on from WFKH01011926.1 coordinate 28,485,792, forward strand.
GCAAAAACCTATTTGAATAAAATTTGAACAAATAGCATCGTTCTAATTTTACCTTTCAAACCACCGCAGCATGGTTGTAATTTTAACGTTCAACTTGGTAACTTTAACTTTGTTATACCACGGTCTAGGACAGTTTTGTACCATAACAGCTTTTTGCCATCGACTATCTAGCTATATATGGAATATTTTACCATTGGGAACAAAATGTAATGCGTCCTTTTTATCTTTTAAAAACGTACTTTAAAAAAAACCCAACTGTACAAATAGCAAAAACTGTCAAATTTTACAATTATGGAAATCGAAAAAAAATTACTGCTCAGTCTGTCAGTTTAAAAATAAATCCAGTAACTTACAAGCTCACCTTTTTTAACCAGCATTTAAGTGACACTATAGTTTGTAATAATAGTGTATATATACATGTAAAGATAACTTTTTTTCATTACCTGTCTAGCCTACATGTACAGTGAGCTCTGTAGCAGTCTCCAAAATAATACATTTATAAATTTAAACAACTTCACTTTTGATCAACTGCCTTATAAAACTAACTGTTCAATTTTTCAAGAAGTTCAGCTATAGTCAAGTAAACAAAAAGGTTCGAAATAATACCTATGTTCCTTAATAGTTATACAATTTGCATAATATCATTCTACAATATAGCTGCAGAACTTTAGCCTTATATTATGTACTTATTATTATATTATGTAACTCTAGTACCATAATACTTATATAACTTAAAATATATTTGGTTAAATAAAAAAACGGTTAATCAATCTAATTCAATGTACTGTATATAGGAATTGTATTTTTTTTTAAATTTAAATGAATTAGAATTCTACAAATGATGTAAATTCAATAAGTATGAAAAAGGGGGTGGGGCTCATCTAGATCCGCGTATGTATTTGTATATCTCTTATAAATGAAATTATGTTAGGATCTGTATGAAATCAATTCGCATGTAGAAAAACATATATATCATTTATCATTAATCTTGGTCCTACAAATAGAAAGTTATTTAAATACATTTTAACGTAGTTTGCGCAGATCATGAATTAGTGGGGGGGGGGGGGGGGGGGGCATTTTAAGGATAATTTGTTTTCCAAGGTTCCCAATCTCCCAGACAGACCCGCATATGAATTGAATAAATAATATAATTAAGCTCCCTGCATATTTATAGATTTTACTAGCTGCAGGTCTGTAGCTATATTTTACATGCTTTTTTTGTTTACAAAGACAAAAAAATTATTTTCATGTTTGTTGAGTTAAGCCACTGCATTTGCATTTGAGGATTAATACATCTATTTTTGTATGATTTAACACTGTTTTAAGAGGGATTGATGGTCATTTAAAGACGAGACAAAAAAGAGCTCTTAATAATTTAAAAATATAAAAAAATGTTCAAATTCAAAGCTAAATGCTGAAATGATAGTTTATAAAAAAACAAATTATATCTAAAAAAAAAAAATTAAGGAAGGTCTGGTGGATAATTTGTTGACCATGCTTCCTTAAGTTTGACGGTTTGTTTTCTTGATGGCTTTTTTCCCTACTGCCGATTTTAACACACCCAGACTTAAGTATCAGCTGCATATAGAAGTATATTTACTACATGTTTGCAATGCATTCCATTTCAATTAATATATTATGGGTATATAATTATTATGGTTATATAATTATCAGGCACGTAGCACTGTTTTTGAAAGTGTGGGGGGGGGGGGGGGGTCCCCCCGAAAAAAAAAAAAAAAAAAAAAATTTTAACTTGCCGCCAATCATAAAAATCCTAAGGTGGGGGGGGGGGGGGGTCGTTCAAAATATATTTTTCTATACATACATGTATACTATAAATGTAATCAAGAGAGAATTTTGAAAAAGGGGAGGGATTGCCTTGCCCATACCCCCACCTGATGCTACGTGTCTGGTTATAACAAATTAAGCAATATGTTACTTACCATTGAAGACTCGATGATACTGTCTTCCCTCAAAGGAGTATTCATTGATTTGCTCAGATGTTCAAGCTACGTTCCGTCATCGACAGTTTCAGCACAGGCAGGGAAAGAACAGGAGATTTCTTCTGTACATGTAATATGAAAGGAAGGCAATGTAATTAAGGAAGGTTTTATAAAAAAGGTAAAGAGTGTATTCATACTCATAATACTAATGATAGCTGCATGCGCAAATCTAGAGAAGGGTGTCAAAAGGATCCGAATACGCACACAACCCATGCCCGGGACATATACTAAATATATTACATTTTACATATAGTAAAGTCAAATGCTTTGATATCATTTAAAAAAAAAATAATAAAAAACGTACCTTTAGAATTTTACCAGGATTTAAAACGAATGCAAATTTCCAGGCGGGAACCTGTTTTTGTAGACCGTGCATGAATTAAGTCCGCTGCCCTCAAAGACTGCTCAGAACAATGCGTGATCCTTGCTCTTGGTCACGTGGGCAGTCAGGTCGACCGTGCAGTGAGCGATCATCATGGAAATAATTGCAGGGCAATCAACGATATATGTGTGTCAAATACTTTAAAGTCATAACAAATAAACTAATAAAAAATATCATAAATTATATGGAGTAAATATAAACCTGTTTATAAATGGAAGTTGTTTTTCTTATTTTATTTAAGAAACAATAAATGATTAGGGCATATATTCATAGAGCTGTGATTTTTTTTTAATGACAAAATGCAATTCGTTAGATAGTCAGAAATGTACACGTACATGCAACAGACGAAGAACAGGCACGTAGCATCTGGGGTGGGGATGGGGTTGGATTCTCGAAGCAGACATTTTCTAACATTTACATATAGAAAATTGAATTTTGAAGTAACTAACACCTTCCCCCATTTTACAAAAAATATGTTAAAATGTTTTAGGGCAACTGAACCACAAAAAACTTATTATGCTTTTCAGGATTTCAGTTATGTCCCCCCCCCCCTTCAAAAACAATGCGACGTGCTCAATAAAAGTGTAAATTAAGTATATTTTACATATCAATTACCGAGTTTTTCTATCAACAGTAAATGATGAAAAGGGTAAAAAAAAAAAAAATACCCAACAAAACGAGTACATTAAACTAAATGATTTATAGAATCGTGCATTTATGAAGCAAGTTTATCTCTCTCGATACTACTCGCCCTCAATTCTGAGTACTCTGAGTTTATGCACAGGCACCTGACGTTATATTTTTTCATAATTAAAATATATACCCTCTACCTAATAAATAGGTAGAGCCTCTACCTAATAATTAGGTAGAGGGTATATTTAAGAAATGAACTCAATGTTTACCCAAGTTATACGAGCATAACCTGGGTTAGGACAGTTTACGCTTTATAATCCGCGAAGCGGATTATAAAAAAGCGTAAATTGCCCAACTCAGGTTATACAGGTATATAACTTGAGTAGATATTGAGTTCATTCCTTTCTGAAATTTACTGTACAAATTGAGTGCGATTCACTTTTAAAAATGATATTAATCTGTTCAAAATTCAAACGTCACGTCAAGCAGATTAGTACGTTATTGACGTTGGTGCATTGTGACATGTCTTGTGACATGAAAACAAAGTTATACAAATTTAACTAAATTTTTCTATGCAATCAAATGCCGCGTTACAACCAGAATTAAAATATATTTTTATAAATTAAATAAGAGAAATATGAGAAAAATATTTATAACGTCAGGTGCCTGTGGCGAGCATATCTATAGGTTATTCTCTTTTGAGAAGTGGACAGGCATAGCATGGCTGTAGGCTATGCCTGTTCACTTCTCAAAAGAGAATAATCTATAGGTGTTTAATCCTCATCTCATGTACAGATGTCCATATTTGACATAAATTAAATTTTTTTTTTGCGTAGAAATTACAAAAAGTCCATGTATTTATTCAAAGAATAATGAATTTTACATTTTAGTCAATTGTATCTGTTTATGTATGTACAATATATATCTATTTGATATATCAAAACAAACTACCAATACAATTAACAATTTCATTTAAATTTAGTATGGATTTTAATGCCCACATAATTATTCATTTTTTTTTTTTTGTTTCTTCGGATTTTTTTTTCGTTTCGAATTCGAATGACACGCTATCATTTGGGTCACTGGAGTACAAGACTATCTGTTTTTAAAAAGTTCGAAATAATTTAGCATAAAAATTAGAATATAAAAAACAACCAATAGGAAACATTAATTAAATTAAATTAATGGAATTAATTAATGTGCTAATTTGGAGAAGTTTTCGATATAAATGGAATAGGGGTATCAACATTTTGGGGGAAGAGGGGTATCAAACTTTCTGTCAAGCATTTAACCACTGGGAAACAGATATAAAATGAACATTTATGATTGAATTAACAAAAAACGAAAATCAATAAACGAATTCCTTGTTTCTTCTGAAAAAGCGATAAAAATTGATGTTTTCAAAAAAAAGAACAGATATTGGAGTTTTTTTTAAATTATAAATTTAATCACGAAAAGTGTTCCACAGACGAACGGACACAGGGCAAATGGTCATCAGAAGTGGTCGCTTGGGTCTTACATGTGGGTCAGCTAAAAGCTATATATAACAGCTAGTGATAATATAGCATTAAGATGAATAATATGGAAGTTAATTACACCCAATTTAAGACTGCTCTGGAATAAAATACATGTATTGTCTTTTTAAAGAATATTTTTATTGCCGTTAAGAAATATGACACACAAACACTTAACAGGACCTTATAAGAAGAAAATGTGCATCAAATATTTAAAGACTATTTGATCTGCGTCGATGAAAGAGTTATCTTTCTTGTTTCAGGCCAATGTACCAGTATGCAAGACGCATACAAGTGGTGAATTATTAAGGGTCATGATATTTGTAAACTCGTTCACTATGCATCTAAGCGCTGATCTGTGGTGAGTGAAGAACCATGGAAGGATCTAGAAGGGGAGGGCTCACTAGGTCCAGACTCCCCCCCCCCCCCCCCCGAAAAAAACTTAAACAATATTTTTATAAATTCCCATAGTAAAGTTATACATGTACTTTAACATGCATAAGAACACTTTGGGGCAAACAAAGGTATCCCTTGGACCCCCTCCCCCTTTGGAAAAAATATGGATCCGCACGTGGATACGGTAGTATGACCTGTTTTTTGATTAAATTTTAAAGATGTGAAGAACCCTGCAACATGGCTGATAATGTTGTTAATCTTAACCAGGAACATATCATCCAATTTGAGAAGGCCTGTTACTTCGCAAATCAAAATCCTAATTCATTATGGGTTAGGATGGGGTGGGTATTAAGTGTTAATATGAGCATCGTATCCTCAAAAAAATGACTAATCTGTTCATGTTGAATTTTTCATAAAGTTTTTATTACTCTTTTAAAAAAGGGGATGGCAGTTCCAAATTTTATATTCTTATGTATTTAAAATGTCTGCTGCGGTGTTGTCGAGAAAAAAACCCCAATGCAGTAAAACATGGTTATAGCGAACACATTTATAATGAATTGACACTTACAGCAAAGTGATTTTCATTCCCTGTGACTATACTGCATGTTGTAAACTTGACGGATAAAACGAATTACGCTTATAATGAAGCAAAATTGCCCATCCCTGGCACTTTATTATAAGCATGTTTTACTGTATTTTTTTTAACATTTATCTCTATATGTTGATATTTTCCCATGCCTATACAAATTAGCCTCATGTTCACGGTACATGCTGTTCAGCTCTTTTGAAGGGTAAATTCTTAAAGTTTTACATAACTATCTGAATAAACTACTTTGGCGTCGCTAAGTATAAGAATGCCAGTAATTTTTTCATAATTCAACATAAATCAACCTGACGTTTGAACGACAATATCTTGAACTAGAGGGATAGACATTCAAATTTCAATTAATCCACTTGCCCGAATTTCTGACTTGAATGAATGTAAAAATTGGTAGACCGAAAATTACAATATAGAAAGAAGACAACACCACATTTGTTAATTTTATTTGAGTAACTCACAAATAATAATAGTTTATATAATAATAATAGTTTTATTTCCAATTTTGGGCCCAGGGGGCATATAAGATTACAGTTATTAGAGAGAAATGTCTACATTCTACATACAAAATAGTCCAAATATGACAACCAAATAACTCTATTTCGTAAGCTCAGTCTCAGTTGCTTGATAAAACATCAATGGACCAGAATTTTCAGCATATTAAACCTCATTAATTTTTAATAACAGGTCTTGTTTAATTTTCGATGGATGCTTCACCCCTAACAAAAGACTGCACGCAAAGCCATTCGAAGTGAAGTCGTTGCTACCGACATACATGTATGTTTCATGATCAAGATATGTCATACAACAAATATATTTGATTTAATCAATTCTGTGCGTAAGCAATAATGATGAAACCACATCATGATATACAGTTTTATTAAAAGAATGTAACATAATTATGGGACAAAGGTATAATTGGAAAATTGTCTTCATAAATTTTTTTGTATACTGGACACATATATTTGGTAATGAAATGCCACTAGATCTCAGTCAGACCAGTCACCTGCTCAATTTAGCAGCGACTTTTAAAATGGGAAAACTCTTAATTTATGCTGTGCTATGAGGAGGTAAAAACCTTGACAGTGCAGAACTCCTGAAGCTTCTGCCCATAATAAGGGCAAGCAAACAAATATATACAGATATGCCAAAGTATCATGGAAATCCTTAGTAAAAATTTTATGGTTTGGAGGAAGAGTGAAGATTTCCTTGGCTTGGACACTGAAACTGCTTGGTAAACAGTTCATGGCTTGGTAAACAGTTCATGGCCTGGAGAAAAAGCGAAGAATTCCTGGGCTTAGACATAAAAACAGCTTGCATGATCTTGTCTGATGACAGTCTTAACACTGAATCAGAAATGGACATCTTCTTATCGGCTGTGGATCTTACTAGCCATCTTGTAGCGGACGAACAGGAAAAGTATATTGAGAAGATAATGGGATCTGCCGCTTTCCACTGCTAACTGGAGAACAGCTCTTCTCCTTGCTGTAGAACTGACCAACACCCATAATGAGGGAATGTGTCCACAATGTTTTCCTGTACGTCTTAAATAAAATCTGTGATGTATCATTCCAAATGAGGGATGTCCTAATCCCTGTACAAGTGTTGTACCGTAGTGCTGGCCTCCCAGAGTTCACTATTCCAGGAGGTATTGGAAGATGAAGAATTCTCTTCAGGTTGAGTCACCCCTAGAATAATTGGGGTGAAGTATCTGTCGATCCCTAGATGCAATGAAAAAATCCATCAATTTTCTCTACACTGGACACATTGTAATGAAATCCCACCTTATCCCAGACCTAAAGAAATTAGCAGCAACATTTCATGTAGAAAAACTGTCCGAGCTGTGCCATGCTGGATTAAAGAACCGCGAGACAATGCAGAGATGATTAAACTGATGCCCATAAAGAGAGACAGCAAAAACACACCAACCTCTCAACGTTACGTATAATTGAGATCATTAGTAAGAATTTCAGGGAGTGGAGGGAAGGTGAAACTTTCCTGGAATTGCAAATTGGAATCAAGATCTTGTCCGACGTGAATAGAATAGATGAGAAGACTTTGGAACTCGTTGATCCTCTTCAAGGATGGCAGAGAAGTACATGTATAAGAGGCGGTATTTGATCCGAATCGCTCTGCTGGTCCAGCTGCAGAATCCCTGTACAATGATGATCTGCTGAAAAATAAATCAGATGACATAAATTGACATTGGAGAGTATCAGTTAATCAATCTGAAAAGACTAGACAATTTCAGAGGCAATGCAAATATAAAGCTTGCAAAAATAAAAAAAAAATAAAAAAATAAAACCTTTATTTGAATATAATCATGAAATAGGCTAATAAAAGTATTCATCTTTACTTGAATTTACCACTTACGTACATGTAAAAACAAAAAATCGGGTCTTTATTGTGAAAAGAGTACCAATAATTTTACCATAAAACTCTATAATAACTTTATGCCCTCTCAGTACTTCACTATAATATTTTCAGCCAAATCTTTGGTATAATTTAAAACCTTTTAAGAAAATTTCAAAAGAAAAAATATAGGGCCACGTGACCGTGGCGTTTGTAACGTGTTAAATATATAGTCATTTACAACTTAACCGCGATGGGCAGTAATGAATTTCTACATGTACTGATGTAGGCCTACATGTACATAAAAATAGATCCTCACCCACAGGGGCTTGTGTAAAAAAAAAATCATTAACAAGTGGGTTAAAACATCGTTAAAGGTGGCTTATATTTTTCGTCCGACGTACCCACATTTTTAACGATGCTTTTTTTTTCTACACAAGCCCCTAACAGTAACGTTTGGCCATTCCCTATAAATTTCATCATTTATTTGAAAAACTGATACTTTTATGTCAAAACGATACTATTTACATACCTGAATTCAACCAAAATGAAAGTTCTATACAGAACTTTTCTTTGAGATTCCGCATTTTTTTTTACAAACGACAACTCAAGGACAAGCTAATCTGGTTCCCGTCTCCGCCACTGCATTTACTGTTCACTTCAAAGCGAAGTGAAACGCAGTGGCGGGGGCGGGAACCAGACTATTCTGAGCTGTCTACTGCGCACGCGCATCTTTTGTGTTATAAGTAAGTTTCTGCGCGGGCAGTTATTCAAACTTCCTTAGTTACTATCGAAGCTAGCTGCATATATTTGCAACGCCGGTGTTCAATCTACAATCAGTGAATAGTAGCCTTTTGCCATCGTATAGAGGATCTTGTGTACTCAGCATTTAGTGTTTCATCAGTTTGGGTATTCTTATCAACCATCGAACGAGATTTTTCAAGGATTCTTTGAAGGGAATTCGAGAATTATGGAAAGTGCAGCCTTGAGTGGGCTGCATTTGCAGACTCCGTATGTTTATTCCTGGATAAATACGTTACAATCACGTAACAGCTCTCAGCCAATGGGTAAGTCTGGTTTGTTATACAGTATTATTAACGAGATATTATGATTTTTGATCAGGAAAAAAACCCAACAAAATGTATACTCAGATTTGATGAATATTTGGGAGAAGGTGAACTTGTTTGACGCCTGCCCCCCCCCCCCCCCCCACCCCACATTACAATTAATTTCGATTTGTAATGTGTTTTGTTTTTATATTTTACAATATTGAATGTATGTTACTAGTATTTAAAAAATAAATCAACAAACCTCTGTGAATGAACAGTACTTGTTTTCTCAGACAAGAAATACATAGGGGGGAGGGCAAATACAAATGTTCAGCAGAGCAGCTGCTTGTGAGGTTAATCACAGTACAGCAGTTTATTTCTCATCACTTTTCATAAAGCTATGTATGTACACATGTATTATATCTTTGATTACATTTACTGCTGCTTTTTTGTTTGAAAAAAAAAGATAATAATTTATAAAAGCATTGAAAAAAATAAGACTTCTGCTTTGATATATCAGATTTAATACTGGCTTACCTATGTCTATTTACAGAGAATAGAAACCGCAACAATTCTCCATCTTTGTCGAGTGACACCACTTACAGTGGGCATATTTCTCATGCGTCATTAAGTGAGGAGGCCATCCCATCCCCTAGTGATGCTCCCAGTATGGCCTCTTCCCTGGAGGGCTCCCTAGCCCATCCAGTTTCTAGCCAGGGATCACGATCCACCATGGAATCTGGGGGTAGAAGCAGTGGGATGACTCGATGCAAAACCATCTCCCATTATGAGGGAATCGGTTCATACATACATGATATTTACAAGCAAAAGAAGATCTGTGATGTCTCATTTCAAGTTGGAGACTTACTGATACCAGTACACAAAGTGGTACTGGCATCGCAGAGCTCTCTTTTTAAGAAAATTTTTGAAGAAAAGGAATTTTCACCTGATCCTGTCACCCCAAAGATAATCAGGGTGAGGAATGTGGAACCTGCTGCCCTTGAAATCTTCATTAACTTCTTATATACAGGTCACATAGAGGTCAATTCCAAATTTATATCTGACATCCTGAAATTGTCGGAGACATTTGAAGTTGAAACACTTTCGAGGCGTTGCATCGAAGGATTGAAAAACATTGGCCATGCAGAACTTCTAAATTTATTGCCACAAATGAGAAGAAACAAGAACATCCCAATGTGCAAAACTATCATGCAACTGCTATGCAAAAACTTCATGACCTGGAGAAAAACCAAAGATTTTCTATGCTTGGATGTTGAGACAGCCTGTATGATTCTGTCTGATGACAGTCTCAATATTGAATCTGAGATGGACATTTTCATGACAGCCGTTGATCTCGTTAAGCATCTTGGAGCGGATGAGAAAGAAAACTATGTTGAAAAGATAATGGGATGTGTCCGCTTCCCATTGCTTACTGGAGAGCAGCTCTTCTCCTGTTTCAAAATCTGTCCAATTCTGAGAGACTACCACCAGGTGATAATGGACATCACATTGGCAAATTGGTAAGGCCAAAATAAAATTATTGTTTGTTTGGAATTGCCTCCCAGTGGCTCCCACCTCATTGAAATACCCCCTGCTGATAAAATTTTTATTAGCAAACAACAAAGAACTTTTTTTTATAAGGAGATTTTTTGTTTTTCACCAATTTTTAATTACCAGTAGTTAAACTTCAAGTTTGAAAAATAAAAAGAGACATCAAGGTGGCAATTCCAAACAATTTTTTAAGGATGGCCTAATTATATACACTCGCAATGAAATGTTACCAATGTCATTTTTTTTCAGTTTGTAGATGTGGGGATGTTGTTAGTGTACCCCCTGTATACTCAGAGCTATTAAAATTATATAGTGAAATAGACTATACAACCCTACAACATTACAAACTTGAAAACTCCTGGATTTCTTTAGGGATCACTATTAATTTATAATTTGACTCTTGAACTTGATTGGATTAATATGTACAGGTACTAGCCATCATATGATCATGCGCATCTATTATTCACAGTGAGCTTGCAATGACCATCTGTGTTTTTATGAAATACTTGCTGTCTTCTTATTAATTATGCTTTATTTGTTTTGTGTTTAGAAATCTGTCATTATACATTAAATATGTTTACAGGATTCAGACTTCCTTGTCCCTGGGTGGAGAAGACCCCCTGGACCTCCAAATCCCTACCCCCCGCAGCCACACCAACAGTGCTACTAGTGTGGCCAGCTATATCAGTGTGAGTTATTCTATAGTTGGGTGTTCACAACATAATCATTACACCCCGCAAACAAAGTTTGGAGGGGGGTGTATATAGGAATCACCTTGTCTGTCTGTCCGTCCGTCTGTGCAAAATTCTTTCCTGGTCCATATCTTTTTTTTTTTATGGAGAAACGGAAGTTCTTACTTCACTTAAACATTGCTTATAACCTGAGGGTGTGTCATGACCTTGACCCAAGGTCATTTGAGCAAGGTCAAGGTCACTGGCAAGAAAAGTGCAAAATTTGTGTCCAGTCCATAGCCTTTTTTATGGAGAAACATTTGGAGTTCTTACTTCACACAAACATTGCTTATGACCTGAGGATGTGTAATTCCTGTCTGGGCTTTATCTTGCAATGGAAAATGATTAGACTCTAAAATTTGACACAAAGATTGCTTATTACCTGACTTGAGCTTTGGTCATTTGTGCTAGTTCAATGTCAATATAAGAAAAAAGAAGCATCGATCCCTTATTTTTTAATAGAGGTTTGATATTTTCTTTGCGGGAGGTATCATAATTTGTGAGTTTCCTCATAGTACCTCAAGGTTGTGTTGTAGTTGAGATTCAATTAACTTGAATTAATGAATTTGTTAATGTAAACTGTTTCTTTTAGTGTTTATTAGCAATGTTTTTTTGTCTGAAGACAAGTTCATACTGTATTTGTATTAGACATGTATTCATCCACACAGGTATGTACCTAGCTCACTTCGTATTTTATAAAACATTTGCATGCTTTACTAAACTCCACTCTTATCACTAAACCCTACTCTAATCTAATCTCCTTTTTTAACTGACTGCTTATAACTCTTCTTTCTTCTCATCTTTATCTTTTCTTCCTTCTTTCCCCTTCCTGCTTTACAGAATCATTCTAGCACTGAGCAGGTTGATGAACAGGAGGACCCTGATGTTGAGGTTGAAATAAGTCGCATGTCAGAAGACATGGCCAGAGATTTCAACATGCATGCCTACTTGCACAGCGCAAGCTCCTCAACCATATCCTACTTTCCCCTTATTGAACAATACAGCAATTCCAAATGTAACCAATATTGCAGATCTGCATTTCTAATATTTAAGCAAATAGACACTATTCATGGTCCTTGATTTGGTCTAATAATGTTTTCAGGAAATAAATATTATGCTTTCTTTGTTATTTTATAAGTTACATATTAAGAATTATGGTGTAATTATCCCCATACACTGAGTCAAGTGCATGTTAAATGACTTTATCTGTCCATATATATACATCACATTGATCACAGTGTGTAACAGTGGTTGCAATTGATTTTAATCCAAAATATCTTTTTATAAAGTGGCCGGAGACTGCAGTATGTTGGGTGATTTTGGAGAGCATCAAAGAATCCAAAGAAAGATGCTTGCTGAAGAAAAGTGTAACATTTCTCCAGATCATCATGCTAAGGAGATGCAAAGGAAACAAGGGCAAGACAGGCACATTCTCCAAAGCTTGGATCTAGGAATGGGAGAGAGATTTGACGGGATCCACAAAGAGAGGAAGAGGGACCCAAACAAGTCTACCCGGAAGAAAAAGAAAAGGGAGGTGGAAAATAGAGAATGGGAGCTGACTAATCAGGAGGGAAAACTCTCGGACGAGAGTGACAAGCTCCGGAAAAAGGCCATGGTGTGGGGAGGCACCCAGTGGTTCTTGATTGGTAAGTGTTTACAGAGAGGGAAATATAAAGTCACTAAAATTCCTACTTTTTATTCCAATATTAAAGGTGTGCATTAATGAATTTCTCATTTTGAGTCCTTGTAATGTCAGATGAATACAATGAAGCTGACCAGTTTGATAAAATTTTAATCTGTTTTAATCCAATGTTGTCTTTTAATCCGAATATCATCAATCCTGATTTCAATATGTCAACAATCATTGTCAAATCCGACACATTTTTTAATTTACCACTAAAGGTGGACCTAGGCATGATGGAAGCCCCTCCAAGAAAGTCAAGGCATACAGCTATGAGACCAAGCAATGGACCTCCCTTGCTCCTATGAATGTTGCTCGGATGGACCACACACTATGCCTCCTGGATGGAATGATATATGCTATTGGAGGAATTGGTAAAAGTGGCCGGTAAGTGCGGATGGCCTATTTTTTTGTCTGTATGTAGTAAATGATTGAACAAAACATGAATGGAGTCAAATACATGCAAATGCAACATGTTCATGTACGTTCTGTATGTTGTACTGAAATTTTATTTTCCAGGATTCTAACCAGGGTTGAATGCTACAACCCGAAAACCAACTGCTGGTTCTTTGTGAAGTCCTTGCCAGAGCCAAGGGCTGGAGCCTCAGCCACTACGGAGAATGGCCGCATTCACTTGTCTGGGGGGTATGGAACTCTCAATGATGGTCATTTATCAGACTTCATGGATACAGTGGAAATCTACAATGTGGATGCCAACAAGTAATGCTTACAAATGTTTTTGTTGTTATGTTAATACAGTTATCTGTAAATTTGTCCAAAAACTTTTCTTTTATTAACTAATGGTCAATGTCTATGTTTGAATAAGTTTAGTCAAATTATTCAAGTAATTTATTTGTTTTTCCTTTGCAGGTGGACTACTGGATTCTAAAGCATGGGCCATGAATTTATTGAACTGAAGTTTTATGTAAAGTTTTGTGAAAAGTTTTAAAATTTTGTGCTTTTTATTGTTAATTAATATTGTTGTGTTTAAATGGATAACTTGCAAGCGTTGCAAGGCTTATTTGTAATGAACTTTTTGTAATAAATTTTATGCATCTCATATTGCTTAAGCTTGCTTGTTGGTACATGTATTCAGAAAAGGTACATGTGTATAGTTAACCACTTTCCCAATACTAGTATTTTGCATGTATTTGAGCAGAAAGAATCTTTTTAAAAAAATTAGATATACATGTATGCTTACCTGGTGCAATTTCAGGCACTGTCCGAGTTTTTAATTGTATTGATGACTACTCATTTGCCATCAATATTGATCAAGAAACTAGTATCGAAATATAAACATGATATATAACTGTTTATATGGTATGATATTCCTATTCCTAATTTATACCAATATTTCAAGAAAATCCATGGCAGCGCTATGTGTAAATTTAACAGAGGGTACAGTGCACTTAAAAAGTTCAACAAATTGCCCATCAGATCTTCCTTAAATTTATAGATATTACATTTTTGGCATTAAACTACCGGTATTAAGCAATTAGAAATTCCAAATAGTTTAGCTTTATTTAAAAATACTTTCTTGTACTTTATGTAGAGCTCTTCTTCTTTAGGAGAATAACATAGTCTAAAAATGGCCACGACCATCCAGCCCTTAATTTCGAATGTGTTTATACTCATAAAAATACCCTGAACTGAGAAAAGTAAGCTTTATAGATTACATTTACTTTCTATTCTTATAATGCTTCTAATGAAAGGAAAAAATATTTAGATACAACTTCAGGAAATCGGTCCAGCAACTTCAAAATCAAGAACTATTACTTATTGCAAGTTTTTGTCTTTTTATGTTGTAATGTCGAGCTAAACTTTGAGACTTTGAAAATACATTAATTAAATTTTTTTTTAACGTTATTGACAACGTTAAGGCCAAAACAGTTAAACGTAAAAATATAACACTATACATAGAGAACATACTTTATTCCACATTTGTATGGTTTAAAGTAGTTCAAGTACTCAAATTGTGGTTTGGAGCACATGGCTCAGTGGTCATAGGTGTTTAAGTTAGACAAGTAGGTTCAAGCCCCACTGTGGTCACTAGTCACTTGATGTTGTATGTTGTGCCTTTAGACGTATGCATGGCACTTTATCTACAATGTCTCAGTCTGCCCAGCTGGAAATTGGTACCGACTTATGCTGGGAGTTAACCTGCGATTGACTGGTGTCTCATCCCAGGGGATTAAATCACTTCATTCACTTAGCACCACCAACACCAGCCCTATGCATCTTTAAGGCTCGGAGAAGGATTTAACGTAAATATTCAAATCTGTATTTTTCAATTTAGAGTAATGAATTTTCAAAATGCCACTCTCACTTAAAACATATTAATTTTTGTTGTTTAGTTGTTTTAAGATTATTGTCTCCTTAAGCTGGATATTCGAAACAGGTTAAGTGGGGGCACAGAGGTAAATAAAAAAAAAATACTGTTATTATCATATTTTTCCCCGATTGAAAGAAGACTAAAATTTCCAATCATGAATGTTTTACAGAGCAGTTGAAAGAACTCTTAGATCTTGGACCAGTTTGATAAAATTGATGTTTCAAATGTTTAATCTATAACATTTTTTAATCTGATACTTCTTTTTTCACCCAAACTTGTAGGTTAAATAAATTAATCCATATATATCTACTTACATACAGCATGACAATATCATTTTGACACAATGAATTCATATTTATTTACATACATGTATACATTTGAAGTTGACGTGATGAAAATATGAATCATGTGAAAGAATCTAATAATTAAGTTCACATGTAATCCAGATTCACTAAGATTCATCAATAATAAAGCATCAAGGGGTCACTTGAAAACAACGGTATGCAGCATTGCACCCAAGCACTGAACAATATTTGTGGTCATCAGTACATCCACATGTTCCTCAAGATGACGTTTCGGATCCATTTTCCCGACATTTTTTATAGCTAACTGTTCCTTGGTCATGGTTTCCTCTTCTTCCAATGCCTTGTGGTAGTTCTTGGCTAGTTCAAGCATTTCTTTCACTGTATTTTCATTGTTGGTGCAATGTGTATTGTAATCGTCCAATGTTAATCCATCCACCCAGCTCTTCTTATGGAGATTCAACAGCATCTTCTGTTCTAGTTCATTTTTTCTGTAATTGATAGCGATGGAGTAATAATGTCTGTTTAATCCATGAATCAAGGCCTGTATGGACGGTTTTTGCAGATGTCCAAGGTTTGATGTTGTCTGTCTTGGTTCCTGACCAAGGACCATCATGTTCGGGTTTATGAGACGAAACGCATCAATGACAACCTTTCCTTTGACACTCTGAATCGGGTCAACCACAACTGCAACAGCTCTCTCTGACAACGCCTCAAAGCTTTGTTGGGTGTTAATATCCACCCCGGACAGCCAACATCCAAAGCCGGGGTGAGAATGGTACCAACCCACCACCATTTCTGGTCTGCCAGTCTGCTTCAGCATATCCAACATCTTTGCTTGAAATACTGGATCCACAGCTTCCACACTTACTCCTGTTCCCGACTGCGGCATAGCAAACACGTCAATTACTCGTACAGTGTAATCATCGACAAATTCACCCAACATCAGACCCATGACTTCCATGGGCACACCGGCTCGGCCATGTTTGAGCATCTTTAACAGGGCGAGGGAGGATATGTAGACTTGTTCTGCTGTATCAACTGTAGGAGCATCTGTTGGTGGGGCACCCTGGCCTAAACCTGGCATACCACCACTCAAACGTAATAATCTATCCATTTTCAAAGA